>JAUMJK010000260.1:600000-1090501 GCA_033558105.1 Coccyzus lansbergi | reverse complement strand
CCTGGGTCCAGCCCCGCCCGCGCACGCCCCGCTCCACCCCCCCCGGGGTTGGTGCACAGTGCATGCGCGGAATGCTGCGCATGCGCAGAGAGCGGATCCGAACCGAGACACCATCACCCCCCACCCTCCTCCTCCTCCTCCTTCCCGTCCTGCTCCGCGGCCGCGGGCGTTGGGCGGGGCGCGCAGTCTGCGCAGCGGCCGGAGCGATTGCGGTTGCTGCGCGGCCGAGGCCGCTTCCTGCTCACTCTCCTCCTCTTCCTCGCGCCCTTCTTCCCTTCCTCCCTCCCTCCCTTTCCCCCTCAGGAGGGCGCCGGGCCCGCTTCGCCCGCCGTGGGCGCGAGGCCGCCATGATGAGGCGCACGAAGCCCGAGGTGGACCGGTACGTCGCCTTCGTGCAGACCATGCTGCCTTCCCCTAGAGAGGTGAGCGCTTCCCGCCGAGGCCCGCGAACGCTTTTCCCTTCCCGCCTTCCCCTTTCCGCCTTCTTCGGAACCGACGCGCTTTGCGTCGACCGCCCGGGCTCCCCGGGCCTGGGCTCCCCGGGCCTGGGCCGCGCCGGGAGCGGCCCCGGTGGAGACTGAGCTGGGCCACACCTCGGCCCCGCTGGTCAGGGGGGAAGAGGGAGCTGTGGGGGCTCCGGGGGTGTGTCTGAGCCCGGCCTGATGCCGGAAATGCCGGCAAATCCACTCTCCCGAGGCTTGTTTTGGAGTTTTAGAAAGCGAGTATCCTTCATCGTTGCTTCGGCAAGACCAAGTGCGAGGTCTGACACCTGGGTCGGGGTAGTCCCCGACTTCAGTACACAGTGGGGGATGATATGATTGAGAACTGCCCTGCAGAGAAGGACTTGGGGGTGCTGGTCGATGAGAAGCTCGACATGAGCCGGCAGTGTGCGTTCGCAGCCCAGAAGTACAACCGTATCGTGGCTTGTATCAAAAGAAGCATGGCTAGCCGGTCCAGGGAAATGATTCTACCCTTCTGTTCCTTTCTTGGGAGACCCCACTCGGAGTGTTGTGTCTAGTTCTGGAATCCTCAACATAATATGGAGCTGTTGGTGCCGGTCCAGAGGAGGACTACTAAAATAATCAGAGGGCTGGAGCACCTCCCATGGGAGGACTGGCTGAGAGGGTTGAGGCTGTTCAGTCTAGAGAAGGTTCCCAGGAGACCTTATAGAGATCTTCTAGTTTCTGAAGGGGGCTGCAAGAAAGCTGGGGAGGGACCATTCACAAAGGCTTGTGGTGATAGGATGACAGGTAGTGGGTATAAACCAGAGAGGGACAGATTTAGACTAGACATTAGGAAGAATTTCTTCACCGTGAGAGTGCTGAGGCACTGGCGCTGGTTGTCTAGGGAAGCTGTGGCTGCCCCATCCCTGGAGATGTTCAAGGCCAGGTTGAATGGGGCTTTGGGCAGCCTGATCTAGTGGGAGGTGTCCCTGCCCATGCTAGGGGAGTTTTCAACTAGTTAATCTTTAAGGTTCCTTCCAACCCAAACTAATCTATTATAATATGATTTGTCAGGGCTGGCCAACACAAGGGAGCGATCCCCATTGATTCTGTGTTGTGAGACAGTAGCTGGGGACAGAATGTATTTCCCACTAATATGCAGATGGAGAAATTTTCCTAGAAATCTTACTCATGTTCCATTACTTGGATGGGGCCTTGGGCAGCCTGATCTAGTGGGACGAGTCCCTGCCCCACCTCAAGGGAGTTGGAACTGGGTGATCTTTAAGATCCCTTTCAACTCAAACTCTTATTACTCAATTGCAGAAGCAGACCCTTCTGTTCAGCACAGATCGCACTTCACACACGACATCATCTCTGAAGAATGAACAGTGTCTGGAAAAATACTGTTTTAAATAAAACATGCTCTCAGAGGGACATTCTGCCTGAAATCCAAATAATAAAATTACTTAAATGAAACTTAACTCTACTTTAACTTAAATAAAAATTATTCCACTTTTTGTAATAGTTACTGCTTCTTGTATCCTTATGTATTTTTGAGTGGGCCCATATTTCAAACTTGAGGTTTCTTTAAGTTGAGTCAGATAAGGGAAGATGTGAGTGAAAGCATGGGGTCTCACTTGCTGGAGGTGCTTTCCCTAACTAGGAACAGTGGTTTACCAGAGCTGCACACCTCCCTTTTACACCTGGTAAGTCTTGATGTTGCTTTAAAGAGCACACCACCTCTCTAAGTAAAACTACAAGGTTCTTCAGCCTTATGGAAGTGTAGTTCCCAAGTTTCTCTTTTTTTTAAAAAGAATAAGGAACCGAAATAGGGAATATCCAAGTTACTTTGAGGTTTCTGTTCTTTGCTGTGTAGTTAATCATCAAATCGCAGAATAGTTTGTGTTGGCAAGTATCTTAAAGATCATCCAGTTCCAACTCGCCTGCCACGGGCAGGGACACCTGTCACTGGGTCAGGTTGCTCAAAGCCTCATCCAACCTGGCCTTGAACACCTCCAAGGATGGGGCTTCCATGACTTCTCTGGGCAACCAGTGCTAGTGCCTCACCACCCTCCCAGTTAAAAAAAAAAAAAAAAAAAAAAAAAACCACAAAAAAATTTCCTCTCATCCTGTCCCTCATAAAGAGTCCTTCTTCATCTTTCCTGTAGGCCCCCTTTAAGTACTGGAAGATTTCTGTAAGGTCTCCCCTGTATTCTTGTCTGTATGACTGCTTTGCGAAGTAATACTATTAAGAGAGGGAAGACTGGGAGAAAATAATTTACTTACTCTTTTAGTAACTGGACAGAAGGATAAAGGAACTCCTCATAATTGGTTACCATTTTCTATCATATGTGGAAGATGGTATATGGGTCATAGTGAGCCGTGTGATGCAGTTCATGGGAGCTGTTTAATCCTGAAAGATCCTGTTCTTCCCTTCTGAATTGATTGTTTTTGTTGTTGTTGAGGAGGTAGAATATTCAGGAGTTTATTGTGTAGTGTGAATGCATCCATGTTCACCATTATGCAGTAGGGTCTTTGCACTTTGTCATCATTTATACTTTCCCAGCAGCAAAAAAAGTTGTCTTGTGACTTTAATTGGCTTGGGTGCAGTTTAGACCAGACAGTGTGAAGTACGTCTCTGCCAGAATTGGAGATGCTTGTAAATTGTTTTTTATTTGTATTAAACTCAACAACAGCAACAACAACAAAAAGAATCATAGAATGGTTGGAGTTTGAAGGTACCTTAAATATCGCCCAGTTCCAACACTCCTGTCATGGGCAGGGACATTTTCCACTAGGTCTGGTTACTCAAAGATTTCCTCTCCTTCTGTTGTGCTTTAGGCTACCTGGTGCATATTTAATTTTGTTTGTTTCTTTGTTTTTAAGTAAAGCTTAAACCATATCAGTGGTTGAAATTGTTGCCTGTTTTCTTGTGTTGGTTTTTGGGGGAGAGAGGGAGGAGTTGTCTATAGTGCTGCAAAGCATTTGAGTGTTGTTTTCATATATGTCTAAAAGGAGATGCCAGGTGTGACTTGACTCCTGACAGATATTGGTGTTTTCTTTTTATTTTGTACTTATGAAATACAGACTGGAAACTTAAACTACCTTATGAGGCCTGCTTTCATTCTAAGCTGCTGTTGAAAATTCTGCAAGTACAGTGGGGATAGGAGGGGCGGGGGAAACTAGCAATTCAAGTAAATTCAAAATGTACATGCTTGTTTGGTGTCATAGATCTAACTAGTGCCAGTATTTTTTTTGTTTGTTTGCAAGCACAGTCTGCTTTTGAACTGATACTGGGAGCTTAGGCTTTAAATTTCTGTCTGGTTTACATCTGCCTTGAGATTTTGCTTGTGACTTAGTTAGCTCATTCCTTTCACTTTTTACCTCCTGTCGATCTTTTCCTTCTACCTGCTCTTTCTGCGTTATTTTGGTTTGGTTTTTTCTTCCTTGTTCAGCCCCCCAGAAGATACCTTTGGAGGCATCACCTATAGAGTGTGTATATATCTTGGGCTTTCAACAATGAAAATGAGCTGCTGCATAAATTTCTTACCCAAACTGAGAATGATTTCATTATAAATTGTTTTTTCCTCAAGAATATTTAAACACTAGTGTTTGATGAGAGACTATGCTCAGTGCTAGGTGAAGGATCTGTCTTGGTTTGTATGATTCATTCTTTTCCTTGCTACATTGCAATGAAAGAGATTAAATGTAGTTTACCCCAATCTTCCACTCTTTAATCAGAAGCGTTTATGAAATGCCACATGTATAATGGATTTCTGCTTGCTTCATTTTTAATCTCTACTTCAGATCGTAACCTGTGCCAGTTATAGGAAAAACTCGTACTCTTTTCATTCTTAATCCTACATCTTTGAAAAACAAACTCTTAAATAAAAGGAATGGATTTGTGCTGTTTCCAAGTTGTCAATTCAGTCACTTGAAAGTGTTATGCATTTCTGAGGAGTCACTCTTTTGAAATATTTTAAAAATACTGTATGTCAAAATTGTCATGTTTGTTTTTTTATTTTCTCCTGCAGAAATCGATAAAAGGATTCCTCTTTGCTAAGCTGTATTTTGAAATAAAAGAATATGAACTTGCTAAGAGGTAACATACATTGATGTGTGTTTTATTGTTCTGGGAAGTGTAAGAGAAAAGCTAAATAAATACAAAGTAGCCTAGAGAAACCGAAGTTAATACCATGCTGGTTTAAAGGAGCAGTTAGTGTGGGTATTGAGTGCTACCTAAATTTTTATAAAACAACAACTTAAAAGAAGATTGTGTGGTACTGAAAAAGTTACCTGGTTGAAGTGGCTTTTTTTTCCCTCATTGTATTATGTAGTTCTTGCCATTTCTGCTAAGTACTGCTTTTTTAAAAAATAAATGGAAATACTTGCTGGCAAGTCAGTAGCATGTGTACGTGTGAAACAGTATTGCTTTAAGATCCAGGCAAGGTATCTAGAACAAACTACTTAATGTATACAGCAAATTAAGTTGTTATAGCTTGGGGAAGGAGAGTAGTTTTGGAAAATATTGGTTGAGTAACTGACTTTTTTTCCTCGCCATAGGTATGTATCTGCATACCTTAACGTACAGGAGAGAGATCCCAAAGCACACAGATTTCTTGGACGAATTTACGAAGCTGAGGATAATACAGAAAAAGCTGTTGGGTGTTACAAGGTAAGTACTAAACTAATCTCTATTGTCTTGCTTTATAGCTTTGTAAATGAACTTCTAAAATCCTTCTGTGATGGACATTCTCAAACCTGTAGAAGAAAAATAATTTCTGGAAAATTGTATTGTTTATGCATATTGACAGTGAAAAGCATATGAAATACTGCAGAGGAGATTCTTAACCTGGTATCATTTGCTTCTGCAATATATTTTTAAGTTGCTTCTTTTGATTTTGTTCTGAACCGGATCTCTGTGCTACCTACCTGTTATATTATTCCGATTTCATACATTGCCCTTTGGGCTAAGGATTTGTTACAGTTGTAGAATTCCTTAATGTGGATTGTGACAATGATAGGAATATAATTGCTACTGGAAGACTGGAGGCCAAGTCTGTGATTTTTGGTTAGTTGGTTTTGGTGGGGACTGGGGCAGAAGGGATGAGCAAATCTAATTTTGATTCGGCAAGCATATAAATGTCACATTCCCAATCAGGGTGTTTTTGTACTGGGGAGGGAAATGATGTACCCAGGAGTCAGGTCACCAACACAGCTCCATGAGGTGGTATCACACTTAAGCTGTGTATCTTAACTATCTTTTAAGTGTTCGTGTCTGGCTAGAGAACTAATTTGAAAAGCTGGGTCTGTTTCTGGGGAGATACCTTTCTTGTTCCTTGTGGATCATAAGATCAAGTTACTTCTTTTTTTTTCCTCCTGTGTGTGCATGGGGAACACTAGCGTTCTGTGGAGTTGAACCCAACACAGAAAGATCTTGTACTGAAGATTGCAGAGTTATTATGCAATAATGACACTACTGATGGAAGAGCAAAATACTGGGTTGAGAGAGCTGCTAAACTTTTTCCTGGGAGTCCTTCTGTTTACAGGTTGAAGGTAAATTCCAAAGCACATTTTATGTGGCTTAAAGAAACTTTCAGCATCTAACTGGAGTGCTTTTTGCATGTCACGTCATGCTAAGCTCTTCATGGCTGAGTTTTTTTCAAATCTTTAGTATTACAACTGTTAAGTGTTAATTTCTTTGCAGTCTCACATTTTTGTCTTGCTTTCAAGAAAGCTGCAACTATAGGCTTTCATACCATTTTTAATGTTTCAAGGTTAACCCCATTAAAAAATGCTAAGAAACTGTTAGTAACCATATCTGAGAAGACTAGATAGGCACTACTTTCTGCTGTGCAGCTGGTAGCAATGTTGCAGGCCTGTGAACTCAGGCTTTTTTGTCTTAGGCTGCTTTTTTCTTTCTTTTTTTTTTTTTTAATAATCTATATAATGATCAACTCTGCAGATTGTGAGAAATGCTGTAACTCTAAAATACTATGTAAATGCTTTCAGTTGTGCTATTTCACTTGTGCACAGGTATATTAATTTTGTGTAGGGAGACAGCAACCACATCTAAGTTTTAAGATGTCTGAGGTTTTTTAAGCAGCATTGAAGCAAAAGATTTGATAAGCATTTCCTAAAATTTATAAGATGCTGACTCTCCTGAGAACTTTCTTCTATCATAGTTATCTCCATTTTAAAGTATTTGAATATTTAGTCAAACTTGATGTAATACCTGATACTACTAGTGTAGTTTGAGTAATGTCATCTGTGTAGTGAAGGAAAGAAAACTGATACTGTAGTTGCTGAAAAGACTTGTAGGAAATTAAATATTAATGTATTGCCTTCATGTTCAACAGGAGAAGTTATTGGATTGTAAAGGTGAAGATGGACAGAATGAGCTTTTTGACCTGATTCAAGCAGAACTTTGTGCAAGACCAGATGATGTCTACCTAAACATCAGACTAGTTGCACTCTACCGTTCACAAAATCGATTAAGAGATGCTGTCCTTCATTGTCAGGAGGCAGAGAAGAAAATACCTTTGCAGTCAAGCGTGGACTGGTGCTCCTGTGTTGTAGAGACATACGAGGTGTTTAGTCGTATTTTGATCCTGTGATAGTCTTCTGTGTATTTTTAACTGGTCTTTTAGTGTCATTACTCTCAACAGCTATTTCTCTTCACTGCAGATGCTCCTGCTTTTTTCCAGGCAACTTCCCAGGGAAGCAGCAGGAGTGTGTCTGTGTCTGTGATACCCACGATAGCACTTGGTTTAACTTCAAGCTCCTCCAGGGGAGATTTAGGCTGGAGATTAGGAGGAAGTTTTTCACACAGAGGGTCATTGGTCATTGGAATAGGCTGCCCAGGGAGGTGGTTGAGTCACCTTCCCTGGAGGTGTTTAAGGGACGGGTGGATGAGGTCCTGAGGGACGTGGTTTAGTGTTTGATAGGAATGGTTGGACTCGATGATCCGATGGGTCACTTCCAACCTGGTTGTTCTATGATTCTATGATTCTCAAGTGATTTAACTCCTTGAACTTCAAGTCTACTAAAGTTGATAGAATTACATAATACTTTTTTTTTTAATTGGTATTTTGACCCTAAAATTAAGCCTTATAGACACATTCAGTTTCTAACTTCAAAAGCTGAGTTAGATACACGAGTGCTGTTAGGGTTAAAATTGTTCATGCAAATAGTTCCCTGGCACTTTGCTGCCAAATAATATGTGAAGGTCTCACATGTGAAACTGGATTATGCAGTAGATGCTGCTAATATCCTTTATAGAAGTACTGACCTTGCCTTCATGGAAGGAAACTGTTCCTTATCCTGTGATGAACTTTCTTCTATAGGCATATCTGGAATCTGTACAAGACTTGGAGTCTGATAAGAATAACTGGAGAGCTATCAAGAAGGATCATCTGCTAGCCTATTCCAGCTTTGTCAAAATGAAACTTTCTTCTAGAGATGTTCAGGAAAGCAGAGAGGCACTTGAAAGGTACTGTTTTAACTTTGTAAAGAAAGGAACCTTTAAGAATTGCTCTTTTTTTTTTCCTGAGTTGTAGAACACCTACCAAGCTTCTGTTTCTCTGTTTAGCTTGTTTGTGGATGGGGAAAAAAGATTCTCTACCAGCCACGAAGTATGGTTCCTACTGGATTGCAACCCCAAACCAACTATTGTCAGAAATGCAAGCCTTGTTTGAATAGTCAGCACTTAGCCGTTTTGTTCTGAATTAACGCAATGCATAATGGAATAATTAGGAGTTTCAGGCATGTAATGTAATTGGGAGAGGGGTAGCCATCTGCAGTAGAAATACTCTCCTTCAGGGAAAACTGATGACGTTAAAGGGCCAGCTAAGCCAGCTGACGTCAAGGCATATGATCTGTGGCACACTTTAGAGTGGTACAAGAAAAGTTAGTAGTCAATATATTCATTAAGATTTGTGTTCCTTTCTCTTATCTTCCCTTTCTTGCTTTCTTTTATTGATTTAACTGTTGTTCCTTGATTATGCAGTGGCTGTTGTAAAACAATATTCTTCAGTCTGTTCATAGTGAATGAGTATGTGAAGTAATACAGACAATGGATGAGGAATATTTAATGCCCAAATATGTTTTATTATTTCTTTATCTCCTGTAACATTTACCAAAATCATCTTGGGTTTTCTGCTGCAATTTTACTAGAGTCTTTTAGGGTGATGAGGTCTGAGGCACTTCTAGAATCATGGCAGTGCTAACAGCCATTGTGGTTTTGTCAGGTAATTGAAATTGTTCTCTGGAAAGCCTCTTCTTAGTGGGGGTTGGGTGCTAGCCTGCAGCTACTCAGTTATGTACAGTAGCTTGTATTTTTGAGGAGCCTGTCTAGATATATTTTAGGCCTTTTTGATAAACAAAGTAAAGATAAGTGCCTCCTCCATGTCTCTAAATCTGCAATAGTGAGCAAGTTTATTAATGTGGTTTGGAAGAACGAGTTTTGAAAGCAGCTGTGCAGAAATGTGGTGTAATATCTAATATGTTATACTTCAGTAAATTAAGTTGAAAGCTTTGGAAGTTTGAGACCATTATTGTACTTCCTAGTGTAACTCAAGCTGAAGCAACCCAGTACTAAGTCATGAAGTTGACTTGATTCACAGTTAAATAGCATCAGCCAAACCCATCTGCTATGGCTTTTACCAGGGCTTTTATTTAGAATGAGTCTTTTCTGCATTTTAGCTTTGACCGTCTGCTTCAGTCAATGAAACCATATGTGAACGGGGCTGATGAGTTGTCTCATACCTTTGTGGAAATGAAAGGGCAGTTGTACATGCATGCTGGAACTTTGCTGCTGAAAATGGCCCAACACAATGAGGCACAGTGGAGAGTTGTGTGTGAACTAGCAGCATTGTGTTATCTGATAAGTTTCCAGGTAAGTAATTTTTCAGTTTATGCCTTTAATTGATACACTTCTTGAAATGTTCTTGCTGTACATGTGTTGAACTCCCGTGTTCCTAGTGTTTGTGTGCCTTAGGAAAAATTCCCTCCTCGCTTACCAAATCTTGCTTTTTTACAAGTGTTTAAAAGGTTTTAAATTACATGAATAAAGTGTCTTCAACTGTTCCCTTTGAGTAACCGGATTCTGAAAGGCTAGTGAGTTTGGTTTCCTACAGTATGTTCCCATTTCAGTAATACAGCTTGAGCACATGTTAAGTACTAAGCTTATTGCTGTAGGTAGAGAAGGGGATGAACTGAATAGTTCTCATTTACTTATTTGTCGGCAGGAGAACTAAAAACTCAAGCTTAATTCTTTGCCTTATGAAATCAAATTGATTCTTTTTTTATACACCAGTGCTTGCAATCTAGGTATTATTTGCACTTGTGCACACTTAATGTTACTTGGAATAGCTATAATTGTCCACGACAAGGTTTTGTGTGAGTTTTCCACACCCTTGCCTCGAGACATGTGCATAGTACCTGCAAAATTAATTGTATATTTTCTCTGTAGTTTTCTAAAGTTAAGCAGCAACTTGTTTCCTCATTCTTAAGACTAATATAAATGATGTGCTTTTACTGTGGAAAAAACTGTAACAATTCTCTCCTTATATTACCAGGTTCCTAAACCAAAGTCAAAAGTAATAAAGGGGGATCAAACTGGACAAGACATGCTAGAAATGTTGGCCTGTGATCGAAAAAGCCAGTCTGGTAATGAAAATAACTACATAGTTCCCTTTTAGCATTAGGGATAATTAAGAGCCAAGTGGTTTGTTAACGAACACATTTGTTATCTTGAAATTATAACGTTAGTACTTCAATATGCAGTAGAACCTTCTGGATTTTAATATGTATGTAAAACAAACCAGTAGTTTGATCCTGACATGAGCTTTTGTCCCCTTCTTAATATGCAAGAGGAGTGCATTCTTTTGCACGGCCTAGATGAAAAGAAACAAACCCACTGAACATCAGGCTCCTTTGTTTCAGAATGGATTTTGATAAGCTAGACTTCTACTTGTATTACAGTTAGTTATTTTAAGGACAGTTGCAATGTCAATAGAATAGTAATAATAAGAATATGGCTTTGTTTTCCCAAAGGACTGTATTTACAAATGTTTTGAGATTGTTGACTAAAAGCTTGGAAAGCCTTTGTACTGAAACACTGACCTAGTTACAGGGAGAACATAACGTAAAGATCTGAAGAATTCGTAAGGGGAAATCCTAATTTCCACCCAGCCTTATGCCCACTACTTTATTTATATGATGTTAAATTTTTGTGTCCTAGGTCATATGCTGCTGAACTTAAGCCATGGCAAACAAGACTTCTTTAAAGAGATTGTGGAATCCTTTGCAAACAAGAGTGGTTCATTTACATTGTTTGATAGCCTGTTTGAGAGTGGAGCTTCTAAAGAGAGATCTTTTATTGGCACGGATGATATTGGAAATGTCAGTGCACAAGCACCAGTGCAAATGGAACTTAATAAATATGATATTGGTAAGAGATGTTACTTTCTGAAACTCAAGAAAACTTTGTTCCAGAAGCTCTTCTGCGAATGCTTCATATTGCAACAAAAGACAAATGCCTGGAATAGCTACCTAAAGGTGCCCTAATGTCCTACGCAAGAGTAAAACTTCATTACAAAGTAAAGAAGTGGTTCTTGAATAATTCCTAAAAGATTTTTGGAGAAATTGAGTAGTTTTACTAAATATAATCACCTATTGGACTGAATATGGTGAGGATGGAAGTGAAAGGAAATCTGAGAGTCACCCCTCAAAGTGACTTGAGGGTTAATGGCTTGAGCACTCGGATGAACTGCGTACTTTGATGTGCTTGGCTAATTTGAAGTTTGTAGTCTTTCATAAGCGAAAGCTGGAATCTTGATCCTCACTGATCTGCAAAGTATTTTTGGCTACTCTGACAGAGAGCGAAATGTGAAAAACAGCTTTGATCAGATACAAGTCTCACTGACTTGTAGGAAGTTGACATCTGCATCCAACTTTGTTTTTGCATAGGTGCTGTTCGAATGCACAATGGCAGTCTCCAGCACCTTGTGTGGCTTGGCTTGCAGTGGAACTCTATGTCAGTCTTACCCCCAATGCGCAAATGGTTAAAACAGCTTTTTCACTTGCCGCAAGAAACATCAAGACGTGAGACAGATGCTCCTGAATCCATTTGCCTGTTGGACCTTGAAGTAAGTAAACTTTCCAAGTTCTTAAATATATACAATTGAAGGTGTTCCATACCTTTAATTTATTTATTTGTTTATTTCTTGTTACAAAAACAGGTATTTCTACTTGGAGTGATATTCACTAGCAACTTACAATTGCAAGAGAAGTTTAATTCTCACTGCGGTGCACATCAACCTCAATTCTTACCATCGCTGGTGTGCAAACAGCTCTATACGGAAAAGCAAGGATCCTGGTGGGATGCCGTTTATACTCTTATTCAGAGAAAAGCAACGTAAGGCTTTTACAGTTTGGAAATGTTTGACCAGGCCTTTAGGCAGCTTCTGCTGCAGCAGTTTGGATTTGTCCTAATAGATTCTTATAAAATAAAATTACATTTTTTTTTTTACATGTTGTAGGTATTGAAACTTTGTGGTAGCGACTTGATGCAGTTGTAAGATTTTAAAAAATGGAGCTTTTGTTTCTAACAATGCATTTCTAAACTAGAGACACATTAGGACTAAAACTGCGGCCTATGTTCATCAAGCAAATTATGTGAACAGGTGATAAATAGAGAATACTAATCAGGGAATGTTTCTTCTGATATGCAGACTAGGAACAGCAGCAAAACTGAGGCTTATTGTACAGCATGGACTAAGTACTCTGCGAACACTGGAGAAGCATGGCCTTCAACCTGCCTTAATTATACACTGGGCAAGAAGCCTGCAAAAAACAGTAAGCTGAGATTATTTTTAATTGTGTAGAAGCTGGGGGTATATGTCTGTCGTATTTTCAAAACTATGAACAGACTGAGTGAGGAAAAAAATCAGATGAGAATGTCTTATTGAGAACTGCTGTTTGTTTTGTCAGGAAAATTATTTACTCTAGTCACTCTATAAATTACTGTCTAAAACTGTAATTTTCTACGCATACGTTAGTTTATGTAGCTTTTGAGATAAACCTCTGGGGGTTTCTCTCAAATGTCAGAGAAGCACTCTTGCAACTTTTCAAGAAAACAGGAGAAGGATATATATCAGTAGCATTTTGATCTGATGTTGTTAACACATGCTTTTATTCCTATTTTTTTGCCAGGGCATTAACCTTAACTCCTTCTATGACCAGAGGGAATACATTGGGCGAAGTGTCTGCTACTGGAAGAAAGTTTTGCCTATGCTGGAAGCTATCAAAAAGAAGAGAAGCATACCTGAACCTACTGACCCTCTCTTCAAACACTTTCATAGTGTAGATATTCAGGTATGGATTGATCAAACCAAGGTTGAAGAAGTAAGAGAAGGTTTATGTCAGAAACCTATGTAGTTGGATTTTTCTCTGCATTGTACAATTTGCGTTGTTTGTTATTACAGTTGGACTGTTGATGATGAGATTTGCTTATATCAGTGTCTTATAAAGGAGGCAAAAAAATATTATAACTTTATTCTTGCATTTAAGAATATATCATTGGAAGGCACTGAATGCCTTAGTACCATCTTGCTTTAAAAAGTTTTTCCTCTATTATAGGAAGAAAAATAACAATGAACATGTCATTTCATTATTAGGTTTGAATTGTCTTTAACTTTCTTTGTAGGTCTTTCAGGTTGCAGCATACGAAGAGGAGGCACATATCGCATTTGCAGTGTTGGATGCAGTTGATGGCAAAACTGATGATGCTTTGTTAGCATTTGAAGCTATTAAAAATGTGGTTTCATACTGGAATCTTGCTGTGGTAAGGTTCTAAATTGCATTACTGCAATGCTTTGGCTTTATTAAGTTGTCTTCTGACTGATCCTAATTACTCTGCATCCTGCTCTTTAGATCTTCCAGAGAAAGGCAGAAGAGATTGGAAAGGATGCCATGCTGCTGGAAGAACAAGAAGAACACAAAACCTATCTTCTTAAGAGCAAGCATTATCTAATGATGATCATTGAGGAAAGCCTCTCAGATATGTCAGTAATTGAGAAAGTAAGTGATTCTTGTTTCAAAAACTTGTTTCAGGAGATGCAGTGCCTTTGGTTAGTGTTTCAAAACAAAATTATTGCATTTATGTTAGCTTTTCTAGACCAGGCTTTGCATTAAGGCAAGTTAAACTTATTTCTTTGCTCAGGACAAAAAACCTGCTTGGCATCAGTGAGTTGATAAATTCTTCTACAAACTTTGTAACGTACCAGGTCATGCTATGTTCTGGCCACTCTGTAGATGATAGCTATAATGTAAACAAATAGCTTTTGCCACTGTGTTTTTATATGGGCTAGTGATTTTTAAAAAATAGATGTTTGTGTGAATTGTTTTCTTACTTGAATCTTAACAGATTTAGAACTTTGCTGAAAAAAACCCCAGTGTTTGTGTAGTGAAAGCCTTGTGAATTTTTCAACCAAAACTCAGAGGGTAGCAGGTCTTATGCTGAGGTAGAATTGCCATTACAACTCATGTTTCAAATAACTTTCTAGCTGCCAGTGTCTATTGAAACTGTGAAGGAAATGCTAGATACGGTGGTCCAGGAACTTGGTGAGAATGATGAGGAGAGAAGTCCTGCCTTCAGAAATGGCCTGTCACGAGTTGTGGATTCAGAGATGAAACATTCCACTCCATCACCAACTACGTTCTCTATTTCACCATCTAAGACCTACAAGGTATATTAGACAGCAGTTATTTCAGGGAATTGTTATGTTTGAATGAAAATTCACCAGATTCAATTAACTTTTTTTCTAGTTTTCTCCTAAAACTCCTCCTCGCTGGGCTGAAGATCACAGATCTATACTTCAAATGATCTGTCAGCAAGTGGAAGCTTTAAAGGTAAACAACTTTGTCATCGTATTCAATGAAGAACAGTTGGCCTTTTATTGTAGTTATTGTGAAGACTTTGTGATAATAGCATGGGCTGATTTCATGTTCCTAGACTACCACTTATATCAGTGGAGTTATCCTCTGTAAACATCTGCCTAAAATGAGTGCAGGAGTAAATCTTTTTGTTTAAAAACCAATCTTTGGAACTTGAGCAGAGGTGCAGAGGGATCCCTTGCAAGGACTGTGTGCAGAAAGAGTTCTGCTTTCATCAGCTTGGTTCTCATCCTTATAGTTTGGGTTTTTTCTTTTTATTTTTGGCTTTGGACCCTAAGCTTAGTACTTTGTGCGGCATGGGCAGATCTTGAATAATTCTGGCAGATGCCTTGTGATTTTTTAATTTTTCCCCTGAGCTTGAACATTCTTTTAAATAGAAAAAGGGTAGAGATTGTTCCTTATGTTTTCTTCTACAAACACTTACATAACACATACTTAACACTCTTGCTTGGCATGCTGACTTGACAGAATGAAATGCAAGAAATGAAACTGAATAATTCCAACTCAAATACATCATCTCATCGCTGGCCTGCTGAAAGCTATGGAACAGATTCAATGTCAGAGGGTTATCAGAGAACACAGAATCTTCATGAAGCTCCATTAACAGGTAAGTTGCCTTTGAATTTTTATCTAAAACCTTAGCGAAACCAAATAACATTTTAGAAAATACTGCAGAAAGGTTTTAGTGATTCACAATTAGAAACTGATTGCTAGGGAGAGTCCATTTGATGAAACAACAACAAAAAAAAAGTATAAACTGTTTTTCTGGTGTTCCCTTTTCAGTTGCTACCACTGGCCCATCCGTTTACTACAGCCAGTCACCTGCCTATAACTCTCAGTATCTTCTCAGAACTGCTGCAACCAGTGTAACGCCAACAAAGGTTAGAACTAATCTACCCGCTTAAGCTACTTGCAATGATACACTGAAGATTACTGCTTCTGATTCTGTATATAGTTGGATAAAATTGCAGTTTCTTATAGAGTATATTGTAAATTTGGACTGCTAGGGATAAGCTGATAATTTATCTTGCTGCCTGATATTTGGGATATGGGGTCTGCAAGGAAAAGTCAGAAAAAAATGTCCATTATACATAGTACCTGTCCCTTACAGGATGTGTGACACTTGGTTTTCCCCAGAGTAGTATGAAAAATTAGAATGGGACTTTAAAGACTTTTTGGGTTTTTTTCCATAAACTACTTAATCATCTTGTGTCTCTTTTTTTAATGCTTGTTTTCAGATGTCTTAAGATTTAAACTATAATGAGTTTAACATAAGTTAAAACTACTTCAGGTTTAGCCTAAAGTATGCTCTGTTTTTATGAGTATTTTGTGTGGGCTTCAGCACAGTAAGATTGTCCTCTACATTACCATAGTAAGCAAAGCAATTGTTTTCTGCTTTTTCTTTTTAGCCTCCTGTCTATGGCATGAACCGACTTGCACCTCAGCAACATATATATGCTTATCAACAACCCATGCATACACCACCTCTGCAAAATACTTCCGCTTGTATGTTTTCTCAAGAAATATATGG
Source organism: Coccyzus lansbergi (assembly GCA_033558105.1). NCBI lineage: Eukaryota > Metazoa > Chordata > Aves > Cuculiformes > Coccyzidae > Coccyzus > Coccyzus lansbergi. Next base: position 1,074,568 of record JAUMJK010000260.1, on the reverse strand, counting down.
CGCACCTCTGCGTTTTGATTCTCCTGCTACTGGACTCATTTCTCCTCGTGGAGGTGATGATTACTACAATTACAGTGTTCCACAGGCAAGCACAGATCCACCATTGCCTGGACCAGGTTATTTCACAAAGCCATCAGTCCCACCACCGACTTTAAAGCCTGCAGAATCAAAAATGGTAGAATTTACGAAACCTAAATTTGGACAGCCTGGAGCATCAGAAGGATCAAAAACATCTCTGCCAACACCAGCACAATCAAGTCAGCCAACAACTTTTAAATTCAACACTAACTTCAAGTCTAATGATGGAGATTTTACCTTTTCTTCTCTACAAGTTCCAACACAGCCTGCTAATGCAGCTTTTAATAACAGTGAAAGCCTCCTGGGTCTTCTGACATCTGATAAACGTTTACAGGAAGATAGATATGTGGAACAAAAAACTGTTAATGATCACACAAACAATCAAAGAAACGTCTTCAATTTTGGCAATAAACATATTTCGGGCATCTCTTTCAAAGAAAGCGTGGGACAAAATGCACACAAAAACCTGAGTTTTGAGAAGAGTGACATGTTTAGTGTTCAAGAACCAAGCAAGCCAGTTTTCATGACTTCAAATTCGGATTTAGCTAATAGAAGTCATGAAACAGAGGGAGGAAGCACCCATGGTGGTGATGAGGATGATGATGGTCCTCATTTTGATCCTGTGGTGCCACTTCCTGACAAGATTGAAGTAAAGACAGGTGAGGAAGATGAAGAAGAATTCTTCTGCAACAGAGCCAAGCTCTTTCGTTTTGATGCAGAATCTAAAGAATGGAAAGAAAGGGGTATTGGAAATGTGAAAATACTGAAACATAAAGTTTCTGGCAAGTTCCGTCTGTTAATGAGACGGGATCAAGTGCTGAAAATCTGTGCAAATCACTACATAAATACTGATATGAAATTAACTCCAAATGCTGGATCAGATAAGTCATTTGTATGGCATGCTTTGGATTATGCAGATGAGTTGCCAAAACCAGAACAGCTTGCAATTAGATTTAAAACACCTGAAGAAGCAATGCTTTTCAAAAGTAAATTTGAGGAGGCACAGAATATTTTAAAAACCTTGGGGTCAACCGTTGACACATCTGTGACTCAGAGTACTGCGACTGCAAGAGAAACAACAAATCAGGACATCAAGGAGCCTAGCAGATCCATTTCTGGGACCGTGAACTTTGGCTTTCAGTTCCCAAAAGACGAGGTGAGCAGCGAAGCTGATAGCAAAGGCAGCCTTACAGCTACATCAACTGTGTCTGGCCCTACCACTTCTTCATTTGGAAAAGAAGCCCCGCAAACCTCTTCTTCTGGTGGGTTCGGGCAGTATCTCTTGAAAAAGGATCAGTGGGTGTGTAAAGTATGTTTGGTTCCAAATGAAGCAAGTGCCAAGACTTGTGTGTCATGTCAAAGTCCAAATTCGGATACTTCGGAAATGCATGGCACCCCATCAACTGAATCTTCTGCAACTTTCAAAGCCAGTGGTAACACTGTGCAGGACACATTTGGATCTGCTTTTGCTAAAAAAGAAGGTCAATGGGACTGTAGTGTCTGTTTAGTAAGAAATGAAGCCAGTGACTCCAAGTGTATTGCCTGCCAGAATCCAAACAAAACTAATACACCGGTATCCTTTAAATTTGACCAAGCAATTGCTCCAAAGGCTGTTCAAAAAGACTTGGCAACTGCTTTTCCTAAAAAAGAAGGTCAGTGGGACTGCACTGTATGTCTGGTCCAAAATGAAGCAAAAGATGTGAACTGTCGTTCTTGTCAGAATCCTAACTCAAAAAGCCATCCAAATACGCCCATACCTACTGTTCAGGCATCCCCTGCTCCCAAGTTTGGTACCGTCACTGATGCAAGTAAGCCACTGAAGAATGGATTTGAAGGGCTTTTTGCTAAAAAGGAAGGACAGTGGGACTGTAGTACTTGTTTTGTGAGGAATGAACGCTCTTCACCAGCCTGTGTAGCCTGCAAAACACCAAATCCATATGATAAAGCTGCTGGTGATACTTCATCGACTCCTACTTTTGGTTTAAAAAGTAAATTATCTGAACCTGCTGGAGGACAGTTGGGAACAGGCTTTAAGTGTGATTCCTTAGAAAAGGGCTTTAAGTTTGGTATTGCTGAGCAAGGCAAGACACCATCATTCACCTTTCAGGTTCCTTCTGATACTGAAACTAAGTCTGCAAAGGAAGGGTTTAGCTTTTCAATGCCAGTGCCTGCAGGTGGATTTAAATTTGGGATACAGGAGCCCAGTAAAAATGCAACTAAGAAAGATGAGCCATCCAAAGAGTGTACAACTGGCTTCTTAAAAGGCAGCGATGAAAAAGACAAAAAGGAAACACCATCAGAGAGTGGAATTGCATTCCAATTTCAGGAAATGGCAAGCAAGGAGAAAGGTGACTTTGTTTTTGGGCAAAATAGCAGCACTTTTACTTTTGCTGAGCTTGCAAAAAAGACTCCTGGGGAAAGCTTCCAGTTTGGCAAAAAAGACCCTAACTTCAAAGGCTTCTCAGGTGCAGGTGAAAAGCTGTTTTCTTCACAGGTTTCTAAAACAGATCCAAAACCAAACACATCCGCTGACCTTGGTGAGAAGGATGATGATGTGTATAAGACAGAGGACAGTGATGATATCCATTTTGAACCTATAGTTCAGATGCCTGAAAAAGTAGAACCTTTTACAGGAGAGGAAGATGAGAAAGTATTATACTCCCAAAGAGTAAAGCTGTTTAGGTTTGATCCAGAAACAAGCCAGTGGAAAGAACGTGGGGTGGGCAACCTGAAGATTCTTAAAAATGAAGTTAATGGTAAAGTAAGAATATTAATGCGGCGTGAGCAGGTACTGAAAGTGTGTGCAAATCACTGGATAACAACAACAATGAACTTGAAACAGCTTTCTGGCTCAGACAAAGCGTGGATGTGGATGGCCAATGACTTCTCTGATGGTGATGCAAAGTTAGAACATCTGGCAGCAAAATTCAAGACACCAGAGCAGGCTGAGGAGTTCAAACAGAAGTTTGAAGAGTGCCAGAGGCTGCTATTAGATATACCACTGCAGACGCCACATAAGCTTGTTGATACAGGCAGGACAGCTCAACTTATACAGAAAGCAGAAGAAATGAAGTGTGGCTTAAAAGATCTCAAAACGTTTCTGACAGATGACAAGGCTAAACTGCCAGAAGAGGAAAATGTGAACTCTGTTTGTACAAGCAGCACTTCTGATGTGGTTATAAAGCCACATGCTGAAAGTACTGGGCCTACTCTGGAATGGGATAACTATGACTTGCGTGAAGAAGCACTGGATGACAGTGTGAGTAGTTCTGTATATGCGTCACCTCTTACAAGTAGTCCTGTAAGGAAAAATCTGTTTAGATTTGGAGAGTCTACTACAGGTTTTAGTTTCAGCTTTAAATCTGCCCTGAGCCCATCAAAATCTCCTGCCAAACAGAACCAGAGTAGAACATCAGTAGGCACAGATGAAGATTCTGATGTTACTCAAGAAGAAGAAAGAGATGGGCAGTACTTTGAACCTGTGGTACCTCTGCCTGATCTCGTGGAAGTGACCAGCGGTGAGGAAAATGAGCAAGTTGTCTTCAGTCATAGAGCTAAGCTCTACAGATATGACAAAGATGCTAATCAGTGGAAAGAGAGGGGTATTGGAGATATCAAGATACTACAGAACTACGACAACAAACAAGTGCGGATAGTAATGAGAAGGGACCAGGTACTAAAACTCTGTGCCAATCACAGAATAACACCAGATATGAATATACAACAGATGAAAGGATCGGATAGAGCATGGGTATGGACTGCATGTGACTTTGCAGATGGGGAAAGGAAAGTAGAACTTCTAGCTGTACGATTCAAGCTGCAGGATGTTGCAGACTCATTTAAGCAAATTTTTGATGAAGCAAAGCATGCTCAAGAGAAGGAAACACTCATAACACCTCTTTCTTCTCGTGCCAACACACCGAAGGAGTCTCCATGTGGTAAAAACGCTGTTGCTGTACTCGAAGAAACTACCAGAGAAAGAACTGACCTCAGCCATAGTGATACTACTTCTGATGTGACTGTTGAGGTTGCAGAGGTGTCAAACACTTCTGAAACACCAACAAAAGCAGTGGTTTCTCCTCCAAAGTTTGTGTTTGGATCAGAATCTGTCAAAAGCATTTTCAGTAATGAAAAGTCGAAGACATTCACATTTGGAAATACTTCAGCCACTGGTTCTCTCTTTGGCTTCAGCTTTAATCCTCCAAAAAAGAGTGAAGATCATATTCCAACATCGCAGAACACAACACAGAAAGAACTGGAAGTCTCTGAACCACCAAAAAGCTCTGCTAGTACTCAGAAACCTCCAGACAGCAAGACAGACAACTTGCCTAATTCAACACAAGAGGGACCCTCTAACTTCTCATTTAGAATTCTGGAGAAAGGTTAGTGTCAATTGAACAAGTGATTTATTCAACTACACAACTTATTAAGGCATCCTCTTTACGCTATTCATTACTCTTTGTTGTCTTGATGTGTAGTTTTCTTTCATTGCTAATGTGATGTAGGATAATTTTGATTAGTGAGGAAGGGTATTTTGGGTAGGAACTATAGCTCTGTGAAATGCTGAATCACAGGCCTAAGTGCTTAAAGAAGGAACTGTGGATTTACTTTTTGAGATTTAAACAAGTAGTTGGATTTGTGGTATATGTACCTGGGCATTTACTCTGAGTGATAAAGTATGAGAACAGCAAACGTATGCTTCATCTAAAATCTGAGTTATTCCTATGATTGAGCAGATGGATGTTGTAAAACTATTCTCTTTACATTTGCTTAAAGTCTTAGAATCATAAAACAACCAGGTTGGAAGAAACCCACTAGATCATTGAGTCCCCAACTGTTCCTATCAAACACTAAACCATGCCCTTCGGCATCTTGTCCACCCATGCCTTAAACACCTCCAGGGAAGGTGAATCAACCACCTCCCTGGGCAGCCTGTTCCAGTGCTCAATGACCCTTTCTGTGAAAAACTTCTTCCTAATGTCCAACCTAAATCTCCCCTGGCAGAGCTTGAGGCCATTCCCTCTTGTCCTGTCCTCAAGCTCCACCAGGAAGCTAGACATTAGGAAAAAAAATTTTCACAGAAAGGGTCATTAGCCTCTGCAGTCTCAGATATGTAGCTCAGTACCAGATGATAGCCTCTCTCCTTAGCCTGAAAAGAGATAATGGGATTACATCCTCGGTTACAGTTCTGACATTGTATGACCAAGACACACTTTCAGAAGTTGTGACTGTGACATGACCACTGTAACTTGCTGAAGTGTGTGTGGGAGGAGAGTGGGATTTGCTAGCAATTTAATGGTAGAGTACTTACCTTTGAAGGCTTTGTACTGTTTCCCTTCACTACAAGACTGTGTAATCAGATAATAGTTTTTAATCTACATACGAGCCTCAGAATTATGAAGGTTTATGGTCTGTTTATTAACTAAAGTGACAAGGCAGAAGACAATAGCTGCAGTCTATTTGCATAGCTTGGATAAGCTTGTGTTGTATTAACTGATATTTCCTGCTATGAAATATGACTATGGAATGTTTCCACAACATAGGTAAGTCTGATTTACCCTTTTAAAATTCCAGGGAAACACTTATATCCAAACAATTTATTTTTTTAGGATTTAATTTTAGCCTTTTTAAATCTAATCCAATGGCCTTTTGGACAAGCACATCTTCCTTGCAACCTGATAGTAAAGGTATTTACATGCTGCACTGAACGTGTGATAAAAACACCCTAGCAGGCATGGGCAGTAATCCAACTGTGGCAAAGCAGTTGGCTTGGTAATTCTTATAATTAACATGCATGCTGAAGAAGGCGACTCAAATTGTGTGTCTCACTAGTGTATTTATCCTATTGGAAAATGTCTTCGGCCCTTAGTGTGTTAATATGAGCTAGCACAATGGATCACCCTGTTTAAGCTTTTGGCTTCTGTTTGTCTTGTTTACTGAGGTTATCTGCCTTGCAGTTCTCTGTCATGAGTTTGCTGAACATGCATACTGGATCTCTGAAACCCCTTGCTACTAAAGAAGTTAAATCCTGTTAATTTTAGACAATACAACTCTTGGTACCTGAGATCTTCCACTTTGGTTAAATATGCCTGAAGATCTCAGGACAGGTTATCCAGTAAAATGCTTGGATGTAATTGGTGTCTGTGTTGGAAATATTTAATTCAGTTTCTTAATTATCAATATGTGAACTACCACTCTTAAAAACGAGTTCATAGAAATGAGAAAGCCAGCCCCTCAGGTACTGTTTCTGTGTATATATTTCATGTACAATATGAAGTCCACCTTAGCTGGTAGGAAGACTTTCGTATTCAGAGCCTGTAACCAAAACTATTACAGCTTATAGGTTGATTATATGTCGTTACAAGTGGCTGCTAAAAGTGCTGCTTGCAAGCATACTTGCTGTATGCATTCTCAACTTAGGCAGCAATTCAACAGTGTTTTAATTTTAAAAAGCAAACTTGTATTCTAGTCTGCACAGGACAGTTTTCTAATGTTAGTGTCTTACATTGTTTAAAAATGTCATTCCAAACACATTTTCTCAAAATTATACTTCTAGAGAGGCTGTTCTTATTTAAGCAGTGAAATCCTGTTCTGTATGCATGATCTAAAGACAGCTGCTCTGCGTTTTTAGACATCCCTGTGCATGGAATTTATTAACAATTCATTAAGTATTCTGTGCCAATGCATACATGCAAGACCTTTTGCTACCTCAGATTGATGCTGGTTTTATATTGGAGGTGTGCAAGGGCAGAGGTGTGTACTTAAAAAAAACCCCTATGCTTGTCTGCTGCTTCAGACTGTTCTTCACTTATACTTTTCTGTAAACTAGGATGTGATTATATACTTAATGATTTATTTAGTTTGTAATTGCCCTCATTATATGTTTTGGATGGCTTTGTATTGAGTACTGACTTAATAGCAAGTGATGTTTAGAAGTCCTTTCTAAATTAGGATTTCAAGCCTACCTAGTACAAATGTAATCTGAGGCTTTCTGATGGGGAACATCTTTTTGGGGTGCAGCTTTGGAGTTGTAGAGCAATAAATGTGACCTTGTAGTAGTTCTGCACCTCCCTGCAAAAGTACTTCAGTTTTTCTGTGGTCACGTCTTGAGCTTTTTATAAGTGGGTTACAAATCAGAATGAAAATTGTGTCAATTGCATTTTACTATATCAGTGACACACATTAAGTTTTGATTTCTGGTACTTTTCTCTTACAATATTCACCAATACCTGCATGAGAAAAACTATCAGTATTGTGACTAACTAGATAGTCACTTGAAACAATGTCATTTGACACAAAAATTTAATAGCACCCATGAAAAGAACTGCTGTGCATGGTATGATTCTTTTTGTTCCTTCCAGGTGCTAACGGTGTTTGTGTGGATTTTTAAGCCTGAGCAAAAAGTTCTATTATCACAAAGCCACCAGTGTTTGAAGAACTTGCTATATGTATGCATGGCTCTTCATTTTCATGGCTGCATGTGAAGATACATTTAGGCTGTTTGCAGCATTTTGATTAAGAAAACTTAACTTTCTTATGGGGGGGTTGAGTAGAAACTGACAGCAAAACCAGTGACCATCTTAGTCTTAATATTCTGAGGGCAAATACATGTTGTAGCCTTAATCTTTCTTGAACCCTTTTGTCCCCTTGAGCAGATATTTGGAATCCTAGAGTTTTAATCCTAGAGTTGGATTAACACTGATGATAGATCATTTTCATGGAGAACTTTACCTAGAGATTAATTTGAAGTGACTTTTAAAAGTATTTCTCTTATTTAGCTACTTAGCACAAGGGCTGAAAGAGGCTGGTGATAGTTCTTTGGGAATGCTATCTGTCAGATATGATTGACTGTATCTTCATTTGCCAGGGTCTTCTAGCTAGCTTTATACTGCTCAGATTAAAGGAAGGTCACATTTGCACCACCTGCGTGCCTGACCTTGGAATAACTTTTTTTTGTTGTAGAAGATAGGTCTTTGAAAATTATCTAATAGTAAGGAAAGTTATTTTTTGCAGTAACCTATAAAGGCTGTGAGACTGAATACTCCACGCTTAAACCTCTGTGGTGAACTTGGTGCAAACCTGTCGTCCAACTGAGACACTTGTTTAATTAATCTGAGTGAGAAAAAACCACCACAATAGGCAGGATGCCTGCATGTCTTGGTAACACAACACTAGATGTAATTCTGATTATTAAATAAGCTGGAGTTAGGTTTTTTGTATAAGATTCTGCAAATATGTATTAAAATATCTACAGCTTACTGTTCTGATATGAACTTAGAAATTTGTTCACAAATTTTATCCAACATGTATTTTATAGCAGTTTAGAAGAGCTATAGAGATCTTTAAAAAAAAGTGAGTAAAAAGGATTACTCTACAAGATTTCATGTGCTGGGGGTAATGGGTTTGAGCTACACTTTGGTACATAAGTGTCAAGTTATTCATTCGTAATCAGAGGGAGAGTCAAGTAGGGCAAAAGATGGCAATGGAACACTTGAAAAAGAAGACTTAAATTTGAACTAGTACTTCGGATTTTGCTTTTACTGTACTACTAAAATTGCCCATAGTCTGTTGGAAGATACTAGTGGGAAAACAGCTTTTGAAAAAGCAGATTTATTTTGGTGCCTAAGTTGTGCCACAGAATCAAGGAGTAGGTCTAAAACATTATGCTTCTATTTTGTCCTTATCCTCTTGCAATAATGGATGTCAAATAGCGTGAGCAGGAGCACCAATGTTGCCCAGGAACTGAGTAGTATTCTGGTTCCTAGCTGAAAAATTAGCTTTCCCCAGACCAGTGTCACAAATTTAGCAAATATTTCCCACTCAAGAGAAGAGTGAGCTTTTAAGAACAACCTTCAACTTCTGCTGACTAGTGTAACTCAGACATGAAGAACGTTAACAAATATGTTGACCTCCTAAAACAGTCAGATTGTTCTTAGAAACAGGTGGTGTGTATATATAAATGTGCTTATGGGGGTAACTGTTATACACAGTTAACAAATTTGATTCTCCAACTTCTACCCTAAACTCCGACTTTTAAAAAAAACCAATAAAACGCAAAGCAAACAAAACTCCAGCCACCCAATACACAATGCTTACACTGGTCTGTCCTCCCTCTTTGCTTACATTCTTTCATAAGAAAACCTCCAGTCTTTGTTTCCAAATCTGATTGCTTGTTCTCCTGGCCAGATGTTTTTTGGCACTTTCCTCTAGGCTTTGCTTTCAGCTTTAGTCTATAGTTATCTGCTGTGTTTCAGTTCCTGTGGAATGGACAAGTTCATGTTGAAAGGGAGAAGAGAAAAAGCTATACAATAAAAATGGTATTGGTCTCTGTCCCTGATGGAAAAGCCAAGTAAACAGGCTGAAAGAACTACTTGTTGTTGCCCAAGAAGATAGAGCTGAAAATGTACTTCACTTCTGTAAAAATAAGTTTCACCATTGCACATTATGGGAAAATGCAATGAGCTAATAAAAAACTCCAATTTCCCATGGGTAATGTGAAATACATTGTGTTCAGTACCTGCTCATCAGTATCTTCTGGAATTTAAAGCACTTTTAAGCAAGACAACAGGACACATTTCTGTACACAACTTTACCTTTTCTTTCTTTCAGGCATGAAGTTTGTTTCTCTCTCTGGATAACACCTGTATTCCTCTTTCCCATAGTCAGATTTGGCTTGACATGAGGGTTTTAAGTAATCTTTGTAACAATATGGAGCTGCAGGCTTGCTTCTGTTCTGCTACTCCAATTCCGAAGGTGAAAGTATAGGATATAATTGGGCGTATGGGTTGGAATTTCTTTAGTTTTAAGTCCCAGCAGCCTGTAACGTTGTTTCCTGTGGGTCAGCAGAGAATGCCTAAGCTCCAGCTGTATTTTCAGCTGTCTTAGATTTCATCCAGTTCTGTTTTAATAGCAACATGAGGTTGATGTTGTTCCCTGCTCTAAAGTTATTTGGCTTTAATGGGTTTGGTTTTTATTTTTCCATTCCTGTAAAAAGCTGAGAAGACAACAGTGTCATCAGACAATCTTCCATCCGATGAGGTCGTAATAGTGTATGAGTTAACACCTACCCCTGAACAGCGAGCTCTTGCTGGCTTTCTCAAGCTACCTCCAACATTCTTCTGTTACAAGAACAAGCCTGGATACGTGAGTGATGAGGACGATGGTAAGGAGTGGCACAGTTGATCTTGGTGTTGTTTTTATGTGGGGAAAGGCTGTAACGCACTGCAGTGGTGCAGTCCCTCCCCAAGCACGGGGTGTAGTTCTGGGTGCCTCGGTCTGAGGAAGGACATGAGACTGTTGGAGTGTGTCTGGGCTAGAGTGACCAAGACGGTGAAAGACCTTGAGGGCAAGAGTTGCAAGGAGCAGCTAAGGACACTTGGTTTATTCAGCTTGGAGAAGGGAGGGCTGAGGGATGACCTGTCTGCCTTCCCTAGATTCCTCAAGGTAGGCAGCAGAGAGGGAAGTGCTGATCTCTCTCTGGTCACCTGCAAGAAGACACGGCGGAATGGAACGAAGCTGTATCAGGGGAAGTTAACTTGGACTTAGGAAAAGTTTCTTCTTTGAGTGCATTATTGGTGACTAGAACAGGTTCCTCAGGGCAGTGGAGCATGAGCATGTCAGAGTGCAAAACTGAGTCTGGATTATGCTGTTGGTGATAAGGGTTAGTTTTACGAACTCCTACAAGGAGAAGGAAGGTGGACTTGGTGGTGATCCTTTTGGGTCCCTTCCATCTTCTGCAGTCTGTGATGTAATGAATGCTGTCAGAACCTTTAGACACTCGAACATATTTGTTTGGATTGATGGCAAATAATTGTCGTCTTCCTTATGGCTGAAGATATACAGCATTTAGTGGTACTCTTAACAGAAGCACTCAATAGGAATTGTATTTTCTAAAAACCAAACCTGTGCCACAAATCTGTAACAACCCTGGCACAGAAAAGTTTCACCAGCACGGTGCAGCACACGTAAGCAATATAGAAAGGGAGAACTTAAATGCTGATCAGTGCAACTTGGAAAGCAAGCAAAATTTATGTCTGCTTGCTGGGCTTGTGTGGTGGAAGGGCTTAGCAGCCTTCTCTGTTGTCAGAGGATGCCTGATAACTTATGCTTGTTTCTTGTATTTAAGATGAAGACTATGAAACAGCTGTTAAAAACCTTAATGGAAGGCTGTATCCCAGCGATTCTGAAGAGAAAAAGAAATTGCAAGATCCTGTAAAAGGTACATCTTCAAACATGATACTCTAAAATTTCTTCTCTCCTGAAGCAGAAGCTCTAAAACTGAATGACCCTTGGGCACTGAGATGAATTTTATATTTCCCGAGAGAGGTTTTAGAAGCAATGATGCTGGTAGCAGAAAAGCCACATCTCCAAAACCACTTCTGAGCTCAGCCTGTTGAGCTGTTATCAGTAGAATGGTACCTGAAGGAGAAATGTACATTTCAGGTGGCCTATGAAGAATAGAAATGCTGTTTGAAAAACTCGTGAAGTCTTACTTGAAATTGCTCTGGCCATCGTGAGATTATTTAATAATGTTGGTGCCAAGAGTTGCTTGAATATTTAGCTGCCTTGCCAGCTGTTCTCCCCTAATTTTTATTCTTTCCTGTAGGCATCACAGAAGGAAGTGTATCTGGCAATGAAAGAGAAGGTGTTACTGCTTGCGAAAAGAACTCAGTTCCTGAGGAGGAGAGTAAATCAGAAACTCCACAGGATGTTTCTACATCTGTCTGTGGTGTCAGCAGCAATACTGAGGATGACAGTCCTGAAGATGTTCAGGCAGAAGTTAAAACCGAAGAAACAAAAGTAAGAACTACACCTTTACTACACATTTTGTCATTAAAGTTGTACAGGTGCCTCATAGGTGTAAGACTTGGTGTGGTTTTCAGCTTCTGAGAACTAAAACGTTCAGTGGGGAGTGTGTCAGTCTGTTGTAGCTGTGCCAGCAGCTTAAGGACTAAGTTCTTGGGAAGAGAAAGCTGACATGGCTGTTCTCGTAAAGTATGAACTGCTTTGGCCACGTTATATCACTCCTTATGCGCAGTGGTAGGACTAATTGATTTCAGGCATAGTATTTCTTTAAAAGCATACAGCTTCAGGGATACTTCAGTCTCATGTCATGTTTATGTCCTTGTGTGTTAAGAGTAATGATGAACTTCGGAATGCTTACAACAACAGCTCATCTTATTGGGTTTTTTCCTAAAATGACTAGATTTAGTCTCTTAAGGAGGTAGTTTGAATACTAGGCTCTGTTTGGTTATTTACTTACTGCTTTACTTCATGTTAATCTCAGGAAAACGAGGCTACAAGCTCAACCGGCTTAATTTGTGCCAGCGAGGAGGAAGCACCTGCTCCATCAGCTGAGGAGGTGACAGCACCTGTCCAGTCAGCTACGTGCAGTGAAGAACCAGATTCCCCCACAGAAACTGTGCCTGTGTCAGAGAATTTATCGGGAGCTGATGACAAACCTGTAGACTTGTCAGCTAAGAAGAGTGATTTGGACTGCTCAGAGTCAACACAAGGTAAGGTTGGGGTGCGTTCTTGTTTTCTTAGGAAGGCAGTTCTGCTTTTTTGGTAGATGACTTTGTGTGATGCATTTGCTGCCTTGGGGAGTAGGGTCCACGTTGAATGAGAAGCATGAGTACTAGTCTAGTCAGAACGTGACTGGGGATTAAACAATTGTATACACCAAATACTGTTGTGTTCAAATGGAATTCCTACAAAGCAATGCTAGTATAGGACAAACTTTGTGAAGTTCACTATTCAGTAAAGTGTGACTGCTTAGTGCTCTCTGGATCTGCATCGAAGTCACATGCTGAAACTCTCTCACTCTGTCTGGAGGGTCTTTGTAACACCCTTAATAAAAGACTGGCAAGTGTCCTACAAGCTTTAAATGTTTGGAAAGTTTAGAAAAAGATAGAGATTTCTCCATCTTCTTGTGACTGCATACGTTACACGCGTTGACTTTGCAAAAGGCACTGGAAAACCTTTGACCTTCTCCTCTTATTTGACAGAAAACAGAGCCATCACATTTGGTTTTGGCAGTAGTGCAGGCTTGTCGTTTGCAGATCTGGCTTCCAAGAACTCTGGAGACTTTGCTTTTGGTTCAAAAGGTGAGTTAAACTTGTCTGAGGCAGGCAGTCAGCTGGACTTCTGCTTCCTACAATCCACCCCTGTGCACCAAATTTCTGCCGATTGCTTGGTGTCTTTTTCTTAGTTCTGCACAAGGCGTTTACAATGTAGCTCTCTTCATTTTAGATAAAAACTTCAAATGGGCAAATACAGGAGCAGCTGTGTTTGGAGAGACAGCCCGTAAAGCAGATGAAGAGGAAGGTGGTAGTGATGATGAGGTGGTACATAGTGATGATATCCATTTTGAGCCAATTGTGTCCTTGCCGGAGGTAAGGGGATTTCTGGGTTATAAACAGACATTGAGGTGATAAGCACATCTGCTAGCACAGCAAGTTTTTTAAAAAATGCTTGGCTTAACAAATTTTGCTTTCTGAGTGGTGTGCTTGGTTCTGTAGGTCTTGCACTGCCTGTGTACAGTCACCTGGTGTTTAAACCTTAGCTTAGCACTGGGGAAGTGCCTGGTACATCAGTTAATGAAATGAACTTTGAAGTCTTTTATACCTTGATATCTGGGTGCAAGTTTGTACAACTAACTTGTAGAAGCTAAGGCTGATACATTACGGCATACTTGAAAAGCAAAGGGGGGGAAACCCCTTCTTTGTGTTGTTGTTGGAGAAAGGAACACCATGAGTAATGTTCCACTCTAATATGCCAGAATTGTCACACTTGTATGTAACACAGCTTAAGAGGATTGGTGACAGCAGCTCTCTGGAAGTCACTGCAACTTTGCTGTGCTGTTGTTTAGGTGGAGGTAAAATCTGGGGAAGAAGATGAAGAAATTCTCTTCAAAGAGAGGGCAAAACTTTACCGATGGGACCGGGATGCTACCCAGTGGAAGGAGCGTGGTGTTGGAGAGATCAAGATCCTCTTCCACACACAAAAGAAATACTACAGAGTCCTCATGAGAAGGGACCAAGTTCTTAAAGTCTGTGCAAACCACGTCATCACCAAAGAAATGAACTTGGTGCCCTCTGATACCTCAAACAATGCTTTAATTTGGACAGCCACCGATTACGCGGGTGAGTGTTTCAAGTGGTTTTTGGGGGTTTGTTTTTAGGTAGCCTGTAGTTTCTTTGGGTTGTTGTTTTCCCCTGGAGATTGTATAAGAGAAGAGGTGTTTGTTTCTGACTGTATGGAAAGCAGCTGAAGAAACCTGTTCTGGGCTTTAATTTCAGATGGTGAAGTAAAAGTGGAGCAACTTGCGGTCCGGTTTAAAAGCCAAGAAATGGCTAATTCTTTCAAGAGGAGGTTTGAAGAGTGCCAGCAGAGCTTGTCAGAGCTACAGAAGGGCCACTTATCTCTGGCAGCAGGACTGTCAAAGGACACCAACCCCGTTGTGTACTTTGAAGTTTCTGCCGATGACGAACCTTTAGGGCACATAACCATGGAGCTCTTTGCAAATATCGTTCCTCGAACTGCTGAAAATTTCCGGGCCCTGTGCACAGGAGAGAAAGGCTTTGGATTCAAGAACTCCAGCTTTCACAGAATAGTGCCAGACTTTGTGTGCCAGGTAAGCATAGCAGGAAGACTCTGGATTGAGGGAATGAGATGCACCTGGCCTCGCAGTGTCACTTCACAGAATCACTTCCATGGGAGAACATGTTCTTGCTTTCAGCATGAAACCCTTGTGCAAGTTACTCTTACCTGCCCTTTCTGTTGAAGGAGATGAGAAATGGTGCAAGCAGCACGTGCTGGCCTCAGCCATATACTTTTAACTTGTGTCTACAAGCCGCCTGCTGCTTTAGTGTTACCTGGTGCTGCCATTTTAGTGTGTCCTTCAAACTGGAGATGGAGATCTCCTCTTACAATGAATGAGGACCCTTTTGCTGAACAGGAACATCAAGGAAAGCAGGGGTTCCCAAAATAACCATTCAGCTTTCCCTACAGATAGGGATGCTCACCTGCCAAGGTCACATCTTTCCAGGCTTCCATTGACATTGCCAAGATTTTAGATGCTCAAGTTTCCCTCTAAAAGAAGTCTGCTGGATCTCATTGTCATGCAGTAGAATCTTTGTTAGAATGCTCGGTCTTCCCTGTTGAAAGGCAATAGAACTGTACTGCTGTTTTGTGTTTGGGGGCTTGTAAACTAATGCTGTGCCTTTTTTTCCTTTTCCTGTAAGGGAGGTGATATAACGAACCACGATGGAACCGGTGGACGGTCGATTTACGGAACAGCATTTGAAGATGAGAACTTTGAAGTGAAACACACTGGTCCTGGATTGTTGTCCATGGCAAATAAGGGCAGAGATACAAATACTTCCCAGTTTTTCATAACACTTAAAAAAGCAGAACACTTGGACTTCAAGCACGTGGTGTTTGGGTTTGTGAAAGACGGCATGGATGTTGTGAAAAAGATGGAATCCTTTGGCTCTCCTAAAGGTCTTGTGAATGGAAGGATTGTCATTACAGACTGTGGACAAATATAGAATTATCACTTTGAGTACTGAGATGTTCTAGCCATGTCAGTATTTAGATCTTATTTACTTACGATTTCATCTTCTTGAAATGGACATTTCAGATGTATAAATGTAAAATGACAGGTTATAGTTGGGCTTTTTTTGTGTTCTAATTGAATTTTTGCATGTCAAATCGAGAGTTCAGACACTGGTATCTTCTAGGGTGTATTTGTGTTATTCTGACACATTTGTATTAAATGTCAAGTTTTAAAAATTAAATCCTCAGTCTTATTAAAATAAATGCGGTGTTGTAACTTTGGTGTAAGAATGAGAAGCTTGGGTAATTTCGCTTCCTGCTCATGTAAATATCTTGTTTTGAATATGGATATTGTAGGTGCTATTTGCTGATCAGTTAACTCAGAGGCTTTTGCAAGGTAATCTGCAGGAAGCCACCTGAGACAGCGAGCGAGTAGGTGCTGGTTTGTGCTGCCTGTGGTCTCTGTATGCCCTTCTGGTATTTGAAAGCGCAGTACTCACTAATAAGCATTTTTTTTTTTGCTAGAAAAGCATAGCGAAATTTTATTTTACACATAGAATATTTCTAAATGGCAGAGTTTAGTGCAAACCTTCTCGCTGCTCTTTGATGTTGCCTGAAAGGCTGTGCTTCTGCTATGATGGGACTCTCCATGCTTTCTTCTCAGTGTATTTATTCGCTCCATTTCCTTCTCTGACTTTGCTGCACAACTGAGTAACTGCAGCAGACGTTTTATTTTTTCAAACTTTCTCAGTAGTGCATATGCATGAATAAATGTGGGGTGGGTTCTCTATGGCTCAGTTCTGGCATTATTAAGGTTTTTCCAAGGTAACCCATTTGGAATTATGATCCTTGCATTTAAAACATGGAACTCCTGTATCCAGTCTTAAGGTATTTCTGATATTTTTTGGAATCAAAGTGAGGGTGCTTCTTTCAAAGACTGGTTGGTGGTGTGAAAGCTGGGGGCAGGCCTGGCTGCAGCCACCACGAGACAGTGGGGTTCACAATCCTGCATTGAAATAGGGTAATTAGTAGGATTACAAAATGATTTCAGGATTGCTGACTTTAGCCTCTTTGAAGGCTTACTTGGAGGAATCCTATGGGGAGGGGTCTCTAGCAGACAGCGGCATCCAAGAGAGCTAGGGAATAGTCAGGCACTTCTTCCTCCACTCTCAGGATTGGTGCATCCCTAGAAATAAGAAATCAAGCAAAGTAGGCAGGAGGCTTTCATGGATGAGGGAAGAGCCTCTGGAATAACTTAACTGTAAGAAAAGTTTACAGAAGGTGGAAAAAGGGACTGGCTACATGGTGGAAATAGAGGAATGCTGTCAGGTATGAATGGATGCACGAGAAAGGCTAAGGCCCACTTGGAATTCAATCTGGCAAAGGTCACTGAGGACAAGCAGGGCTGCTGCAAGTACATAGGAAGCAAAAGGAAGCCTAGGGAAAATGTGGGTCTGCAGCTGAAAGAGGTGTATGCCCTCGTGATAGAGGATGTAGAGAAGGTGCAATTGCTGAATGCTGCCTTTGCTTCAGTCTTTACTGCTAAGGCTGGCACTCGGGAAACCCAGACCCTGGAGGAAAGAGAAAGCCTGCAGAAAGGAAGACTGAACTTGGTTGAGGAGGATTGTGTTAGGAATCATCTAGGCAAAGTGGGCGCCCACAAATCCATGGGCCCTGATGGGATGCACCCAAGAGTACTGAGGAAGCTGGAAGATGTTCAACTGTTTTCTGTCATCTTTGAAAGATCATGGAGAACAGGGGAAAGGTGCCTGAGGGCCGTAGAAAAGCTAATACTGCCCTAATCTTCAAAAAGGGCAAGAAGGAGGGAGGACTTGGGAAACTACAGGCCAGGCAGCCTTATTTGCATCCCTGGTAAGATGATGGAACAGCTCTTCCTGGATATCATCTTCAAGCACCAAGAATAAAAGGTTATTGGAAGTGGTCAGTGTGGATTTACCAAGGGCAAGCCATTCTGGACCAGTGTGATAGTCTGCTGTGATGTCATCAGGGGCTGGTTAGACAAGGGTAGGATGGTGGATGTTGTCTACTCGGCTTCAGCAAGGCTTTGAGTTCTACTGTTGATGGCATCCTTCTAGGTAACTTGGGGGAGTGTGGGTTAGATGAATGTACAGTGAGGTGGGCTGAGAACTGGCTAAATGGCACAGCATCCTTTACGAGGCCTGGGCAGCACGAGGGAGTGATCCCCATCCATTGTATGCAATGAGACAAGAGCTGGGGATGGGATTTATTTCCCAGTGCCATGCGTGTGGATAGATCTATGCGCAAGATTCCTCATTCTGTTACTTTTTGAAGTCTAATTTTAATGTTAGTATGAACTTCATAACAACCAAATCTCTTCCTAATTTGGGGCTGTGTTCAACTCCGCCTGACCTTGCATGTGAGATGAGGAAAGGCTGCAGGCAGAGGTGGTTACAGAAGCAGAGCCCTCCACTCAGCACAGCTCACACTGCACACACAACATTATCATCTCCAAAGAATGAATCATGTCTGGGAAAAATGCTGCTTGAAAGAAAACATACTCTCAGAAGGAAATTCTGTCTAGCTTTCAAAAAATGATTTTGAAATTTAACTCTACATTAGGTTAAATAAATATTTGATGTGTGCTTGCAGCCCAGGTGGCAAACCACCTCCTAGGCTGTATCAAAAGAAGTGTGGCCAGCAGCTCCAGGGAGGTGATTCTGCCCCTCTGTTCCTGTCTCGTGTGAAACCTCATCTGGAGTCCTATGTCCAATTCTGGATTCCTCAGCATAAGGAGATGGAGCTGTTGGAACAGGTCCAGCTGAGGGTTACAAAGATGATGAGAGGACTGGAGCACCTCCCACACCAGGCCAGGCTGAGAGAGTGGGGCTTGTTCAGCCTGGAGAAGGAAAGGCTCTGAGAAGACCTTATAGAAACCTTCTAGTACCTAAAGCAGCTACAAGAAAGCTGGACAGGGACTGTTTACAAAGGCTTGTGGTGATCGGGTGAGGGGCAATGGGTATAAACTGGAGATGGGCAGCTTTATACTAGACATAAGGAAGAATTTCTTCACCATGAGGGTAGTGAGACACTGGCACAGGCTGCCCTGGGAAACTGTGTCTGCCCATCCCTGGAGGTGTTCAAGGCCAACTTGATGGAGACTTGGGTAACCTGGTCTGGTGGGAGGTGTCCCTGCCCATGACAAGGGTCTTGGAATTGAATGATCTTTAAGGTCCCTTCAACCCACACCATTCCATGATTAACCCCCACTGTAACCGCATCCCCTTAAGACTTAAGACATTCTAATTGCATGCCCAATTATATCCTGTCCTCTGTATTGCTGGGGGTGCGAGAGGGTGATGCATGAATCAGCCTGGGAATGCTGAGCTGGGCATGCTTGGAATGTGTGTAACAGGGAAACTCATTTCTGCCACATCTCATTCCCTGTGGAAATTGCTGCCATTATTTAGAATGCTTTGGTTTTGCCTAAAACCTTCAGGTAACTCTCAGGTGGGCACTACAACCCAACCCAAACAAACAAAACTCCAACCAGCCAGTACCCAGTGCTTACACTGGTCTGTCCTCCCTCTTTGCTTACATTCTCCCATAAGAAAAACTCCAATCTTTGTTTCCAAATCTGGTTGCTTGTTCTCCTGGCCAGATGTTTTTTGGCACTTTCCTCTAGGCTTTGTTTTCAGCTTTAGTTATCTGCTGTGTTTCAGTTCCTGTGGAATGGACAAGTTCATGTTGAAAGGGAGAAGAGAAAAAGCTATACAATAAAAATGATATTGGTCTCTGTCCCTGATGGAAAAGCCAAGTAAACAGGCTGAAAGAACTACTTGTTGTTGCCCAAGAAGATAGAGCTGAAAATGTACTTCACTTCTGTAAAAATAAGTTTCACCATTGCACATTATGGGAAAATGCGATGAGCTAATAAAAAACTCCAGTTTCCCATGGGTAATGTGAAATATATTGTGTTCAGTACCTGCTCATCAGTATCTTCTGGAATTTAAAGCACTTTTAAGCAAGACAACAGGACACATTTCTGTACACAACTTTACCTTTTCTTTCTTTCAGGCATGAAGTTTGCTTCTCTCTCTCTGGATAACACCTGTATTCCTCTTTCCCATAGTCAGATTTGGCTTGACATGAGGGTTTTAAGTAATCTTTGTAACAATATGGAGCTGCAGGCTTGCTTCTGTTCTGCTGCTCCAATTCCGAAGGTGAAAGTATAGGATATAATTGGGCGTATGGGTTGGAATTTCTTTAGTTTTAAGTCCCAGCAGCCTGTAACGTTGTTTCCTGTGGGTCAGCAGAGAATGCCTAAGCTCCAACTGTATTTTTAGCTGTCTTCATTCTTCATTTTTAGCTGTATTTCATTCAGTTCTGTATTAATGGCAGCATGGGGTTGATGTTATTCCCTGCTCTGAAGTTGTTTCACTTTAATGGGTTTGGTTTGGTTTTTATTTTTCCATTCCTGTAAAAAGCTGAGAAGACAACAATGTCATCAGACGATCTTCCATCCGATGAGGCCGTAATAGTGTATGAGTTAACACCTACCCCTGAACAGCGAGCTCTTGCTGGCTCTCTCAAGCTACCTCCAACATTCTTCTGTTACAAGAGCAAGCCTGGATATGTGAGTGATGAGGATGACGGTAAGGGGTGGCACAGTTGATCTTGGTGTTGCTTTTATGAGGGGAAAGGCTGTAACACATTGCAGTGGTGCAGTCCCTCCCCAAGCACGGGGTGTAGTTCTGGGTGCCTCGGTCTGAGGAAGGACATGAGACTGTTGTGTCTGGGCTAGAGTGACTGAGATGGTGAAAGGCCTTGAGGGCAAGAGTTGCAAGGAGCAGCTGAGGACACTTGGTTTATTTAGCTTGGAGAAGGGAGGGCAAATAATTCTGTCATCTTCCTTATGGCTGAAGATGTACAGTGTTTAATGGTACTCTTTACAAAAGCACTCAGTAAGAACTGTATTTTCTAAAAACCAAACCTGTGCCACAAATCTGTAACAATCCTGGTGCAGAAAAGTTTCAGCAGTGCCCTGCAGCACACGTAGGCAATATAGAAAGGGAAAGTTTACATGCTGATCTGTGCAACTTGAAAAGCAAGCAAAATTTATGCCCTCTTGCTGGGCTTGTGTGGTGGAAGGGCTTAGCAGCCTTCTCTGTTGTCAGAGGATGCCTGATAACTTATGCTTGTTTCTTGTATTTAAGATGAAGACTATGAAACAGTTGTTAAAAACTTTAATGGAAAGCTGTATCTCAGTGATTCCGAAGAGGAAAAGAAATTGCAAGATGCTGTAAAAGGTACATCTTCAAACACAATACCCTTAAAGTCCTCATTGCTGCATGGAAATTCCCCAATGGCAACAGAAAACCACTAATGGTGAATTTCCACTTCTAGTCACTAGAAGCAGAGTTGAGTTAATCTTGACTTCTACTGTGTGAATAGAAATGCTGTTTGAAAAACTCCTGAAGTCTTACTTGAAGTTGCTCTGGCCATCGTGAGATTATTTAATGATGTTGGTGCCAAGAGTTGCTTGAGTATTTAGCTGCCTTGCCAGCTGTTCTCCCCTAATTTTTATTCTTTCCTGGAGACATCACAGAAGGAAGTGAATCTGGCAATGAAAGAGAAGGTGTTACTGCTTGCGAAAAGAACTCAGTTCCTGAGGAGGAGAGTAAATCAGAAACTCCACAGGATGTTTCTACACCTGTCTGTGGTGTCAGCAGCAATACTGAAGATGACAGTCCCGAAGACGTTCAGGCAGAAGTTAAAACTGAAGAAACAAAAGTAAGAACTACACCTTTACTACACATATTGTCATTAAAGCTGTACAAGTGCCTCATAGATGTAAGACTTTGTGTGGTTTTCAGCTTCTGAGAACTAAAATATTCAGTGGGGAGTGTGTCGGTCTGTTGTGGCTGCGCCTCAGGTCTCAGCCAGAACCAAACCAGCAGCTTAAGGACTAAGTTCTTGGGAAGAGAAAGCTGACATGGCTGTTCTCGTAAAGTATGAACTGCTTTGGCCACGTTATATCACTCCTTATGCGCAATGGTAGGACTAATTGATTTCAGGCATAGTATTTCTTTAAAAGCATACAGCTTCAGGGATACTTCAGTCTCATGTCATGTTTATGTCCTTGTGTGTTAAGAGTAATGATGAACTTCGGAATGCTTACAACAACAGCTCATCTTATTGGGTTTTTTCCTAAAATGACTAGATTTAGTCTCTTGAGGTAGTTTGAATACTAGGCTCTGTTTGGTTATTTACTTACTGCTTTACTTCATGTTAATCTCAGGAGAACGAGGCTACAAGCTCAACCGGCTTAATTTGTGCCAGCGAGGAGGAAGCACCTGCTCCATCAGCTGAGGAGGTGACAGCACCTGTCCAGTCAGCTACGTGCAGTGAAGAACCAGATTCCCCCACAGAAACTGTGCCTGTGTCAGAGAATTTATCGGGAGCTGATGATAAACTTGTAGACTTGTCAACTAAAAAGAGTGATTTGGACTGCTCAGAGTCAACAAAAGGTAAGGTCAGGGGTGCATTCTCGTTTTCTTGGGAATGCAATTATGCTTTTTGGTAGATGACTTTGTGTGATGCATTTGCTGCCTTGGGGAGAAGTAGGGTCCACGTTGAATGAGAAGCATGAGTA
The DNA here is from genome assembly GCA_033558105.1 of Coccyzus lansbergi. Taxonomy (NCBI): domain Eukaryota; kingdom Metazoa; phylum Chordata; class Aves; order Cuculiformes; family Coccyzidae; genus Coccyzus; species Coccyzus lansbergi. The sequence goes on along the minus strand of JAUMJK010000260.1, from coordinate 1,052,298 downwards.
CTAGTCTAGTCGGAACGTGACTTGGGATTAAACAATTGTATACACCAAATTCTGTTGTGTTCAAATGGAATTCCCACAGAGCAATGTTAGTATTTGGTGTATATATATATAGGATGAACTTTGTGAAGTTCACTGTTCAATAGAGCGTGTCTGCTTAGAGCTCAGTGGCTCTGCAAAGAAGTCACATGCTGACACTCTCACTCTGTCTGGAGGGTCTTTGTAACACCCTTCATAAAAGACTGTGGCAAGTGTCCTACAAGCTTTAAATGTTTGGAAAGTTTAGAAAAACATGGAGATTTCTCCAGTTTCTTCTTGTGACTGCATACATTACGCACTTTTTCTTTGCAAAAGGCACGGAAAAACCTTTGACCTTCTCCTCTTATTTGACAGAAAACAGAGCCATCACATTTGGTTTTGGCAGTAGTGCAGGCTTATCGTTTGCAGATCTGGCTTCCAAGAACTCTGGAGACTTTGCTTTTGGTTCAAAAGGTGAGTTAAACTTGTCTGAGGCAGGCAGTCAGCTGGACTTCTGCTTCCTACAATCCACCCCTGTGCACCAAATTTCTGCCGATTGCTTGGTGTCTTTTTCTTAGTTCTGCACAAGGCGTTTACAATGTAGCTCTCTTCATTTTAGATAAAAACTTCAAATGGGCAAATACAGGAGCAGCTGTGTTTGGAGAGACAGCCCATAAAGCAGAGGAAGAGGAAGGTGGTAGTGATGATGAGGTGGTACATAGTGATGATATCCATTTTGAGCCAATTGTGTCCTTGCCGGAGGTAAGGGGATTTCTGGGTTATAAACAGACATTGAGGTGATAAGCACATCTGCTAGCACAGCAAGTTTTTTAGAAAATGCTTGGCTTAACAAATTTTGCTTTCTGAGTGGTGTGCTTGGTTCTGTAGGTCTTGCACTGCCTGTGTACAGTCACCTGGTGTTTAAACTTTAGCTTAGCACTGGGGAAGTGCCTGGTACATCAGTTAATGAAATGAACTTTGAAGTCTTTTATACCTTGATATCTGGGTGCAAGTTTGTACAACTAACTTGTAGAAGCTAAGGCTGATACATTACGGCATACTTGAAAAGCAAAGGGGGGGAAACCCCTTCTTTGTGTTGTTGTTGGAGAAAGGAACACCATGAGTAATGTTCCACTCTAATATGCCAGAATTGTCACACTTGTATGTAACACAGCTTAAGAGGATTGGTGACAGCAGCTCTCTGGAAGTCACTGCAACTTTGCTGTGCTGTTGTTTAGGTGGAGGTAAAATCTGGGGAAGAAGATGAAGAAATTCTCTTCAAAGAGAGGGCAAAACTTTACCGATGGGACCGGGATGCTACCCAGTGGAAGGAGCGTGGTGTTGGAGAGATCAAGATCCTCTTCCACACACAAAAGAAATACTACAGAGTCCTCATGAGAAGGGACCAAGTTCTTAAAGTCTGTGCAAACCACGTCATCACCAAAGAAATGAACTTGGTGCCCTCTGATACCTCAAACAATGCTTTAATTTGGACAGCCACCGATTACGCTGGTGAGTGTTTCAAGTGGTTTCTGGGGGTTTGTTTTTACGTAGCCTGTAGTTTCTTTGGGTTGTTGTTTTCCCCTGGAGATTGTATAAGAGAAGAGGTGTTTGTTTCTGACTGTATGGAAAGCAGCTGAAGAAACCTGTTCTGGGCTTTAATTTCAGATGGTGAAGTAAAAGTGGAGCAACTTGCGGTCCGGTTTAAAAGCCAAGAAATGGCTAATTCTTTCAAGAGGAGGTTTGAAGAGTGCCAGCAGAGCTTGTCAGAGCTACAGAAGGGCCACTTATCTCTGGCAGCAGGACTGTCAAAGGACACCAACCCCGTTGTGTACTTTGAAGTTTCTGCCGATGACGAACCTTTAGGGCACATAACCATGGAGCTCTTTGCAAATATCGTCCCTCGAACTGCTGAAAATTTCCGGGCCCTGTGCACAGGAGAGAAAGGCTTTGGATTCAAGAACTCCAGCTTTCACAGAATAGTCCCTGACTTTGTGTGCCAGGTAAGCATAGCAGGAAGACTCTGGATTGAGGGAATGAGAAGCACCTGGCCTTGCAGTGTCACTTCACAGAATCACTTCCATGGGAGAACATGTTCTTGCTTTCAGCATGAAACCCTTGTGCAAGTTACTCTTACCTGCCCTTTCTGTTGAAGGAGATGAGAAATGGTGCAAGCAGCACGTGCTGGCCTCAGCCAAATGCTTTTAACTTGTGTCTGCGAGCCGCCTGCTGCTTTAGTGTTACCTGGTGCTGCCATTTTAGTGTGTCCTTCAAACTGGAGATGGAGAGCTCCTCTTACAATGAATGAGGACCCTTTTGCTGAACAGGAACATCAAGGAAAGCAGGGGTTCCCAAAATAACCATTCAGCTTTCCCTACAGATAGGGATGCTCACCTGCCAAGGTCACATCTTTCCAGGCTTCCATTGACATTGCCAAGATTTTAGATGCTCAAGTTTCCCTCTAAAAGAAGTCTGCTGGATCTCATTGTCATGCAGTAGAATCTTTGTTAGAATGCTCGGTCTTCACTGTTGAAAGGCAATAGAACTGTACTGCTGTTTTGTGTTTGGGGGCTTGTAAACTAATGCTGTGCCTTTTTTTTCTTTTCCTGTAAGGGAGGTGATATAACAAACCACGATGGAACCGGTGGACAGTCGATTTACGGAACAGCATTTGAAGATGAGAACTTTGAAGTGAAACACACTGGTCCTGGATTGTTGTCCATGGCAAATAAGGGCAGAGATACAAATACTTCCCAGTTCTTCATAACACTTAAAAAAGCAGAACACTTGGACTTCAAGCACGTGGTGTTTGGGTTTGTGAAAGACGGCATGGATGTTGTGAAAAAGATGGAATCCTTTGGCTCTCCTAAAGGTCTTGTGAATGGAAGGATTGTCATTACAGACTGTGGACAAATATAGAATTATCACTTCAAGTATTGAAATATTCCAGCAGTGTCAGTCAGTATTTAGAGCTTACTGACTAATGATTGACTCATTTCTTCATTCCGACTTGCTTAATAAAGAGAATCGGTCTGGCATTTTGATCTGTGAGTTTAAAATATGGAAGCCATGTATTCAGCTTTAAGGTTGTTTTGTATCTTTTTTTAAAGGAAGGAGATCAATGGCATGAGGTCAAATGCTGGGTCCTGCACTTGGGGCACAACAACCCTGTGCAGAGCTACAGACTAGGAGAGGTCTGTCTAGAAAGCTGCCTGGAGGAGAGGGACCTGGGGTATTGGGTGACAGCTGACTGAACATGAGCCAGCAGTGTGCCCAGGTGGCCAAGATGGCCAGTGGCATCCTGGCTTGTATCAGAAATGACATGACCAGCAGGTCCAGAGAGGTTATTCTCCCTCTGTACTCAGAACTGGTGAGACTGCTCCTTGAATCCTGTGTTCAGTTCTGGGCCCCTCACCACAAGAAGGATGTTGAGGCTCTGGAGAGAGTTCAGAGAAGCGCAACGAGGTTGGTGAGGGGTCTGGAGAACAGGCCTTATGAGGAACGGCTGAGAGAGCTGGCGTTGTTTAGCCTGGAGAAGGCCGAGAGGAGACCTCTTTGCTCTCTACAACCACCTGAAAGGAGGTTGTGGAGAGGAGGATGCTGGCCTCTTCTCCCAAGAGACAGGGGACAGGATGAGAGGGAATGGCCTCAAGCTCTGCTTGACATTAGGGAAGAATTTTTCATGGAAAGGGTCATTGGGCACTGGAATAGGCTGCCCAGGGAGGTGGTTGAGTTACCTTCCCTGGAAGTATTTAAAAGTCGGGTGGGCGAGGTGCTGAGGAGCATGATTGATAAGAATGGTTGGACTCGATGATCCAGGGATTCTATGAGTCTATCAATTTCTTCCCTATGAGGGTGGTGACACACCGGTACAGGTTGCCCAGGGAAGCTGTGGTTGCCCCATCCCTGGAGGTGTTCCAAGCCAGGATGAATGGGCCCTTGAGCAGTCCGATCAAAGGTGGGAGATGTCCCTGCCCATGGCAGGGAGGGGTGGAACTGGGTGATCTTGAAGTTCCCTCCAACCCAACCGACTCCGCGACTAAACACCCACTGTAACCACAGCCACTTCCGCTCCTGGCCCCGCCCCTCGCCCGGCCCACCGGGGGCGGAAGCGGCCGCTGCGCACGCGCCAGCCGCTGCGCCCCGCCCCTCCCTCGGTGGCGGCTGGTTCGAGCGCGAGGGGCGGTCGCGCGGCACGACGGGAGCCGGGGGTGGGGTGAGCGGGGAGCGCGGGGGGAGCGGGTTGCCGGCCCTGGGAACCGCGCGGGCTGCGAGGGTAACCCGACGGCTGGAGCACCCGCCGTGGGAGGACAGGCTGGGGAAGAGAAGGCTCCAACGAGACCTTATAGCGACCTCCCAGTGCCTGAAGGGGCTGCTGGGAGGGGCTCTTCGCTAAGGCTTGTGGTGATAGGACAAAGGGCAATGGGTATAAACTGGAGAGGGGCAGGTTTAGACTAGACATAAGGAACAACTTCTTCACCATGAGAGTGGTGCGACTTGCACAGGTTGCCTAGGGGATGTTCCTGCCCGCGGCGGGGGTTTGGAACTGGGTGATCTTTAAGGTCCTTCCTACCCAAACTATTCTGTGGTTCTATGATCTCCTTGGAAACAGAGTTTTTTAAACGCTGTGCGCTCCTTGGAGCTCCTCGCCTCTGCTTTTTGTAGAACTGTGGAGCGATTGTAGAATTCTGGAGCAAGTCCAGAGAAGAGCAACGAGGCTGGTGAAGGGGCTGGAGAACAGACCCTATGAGGAGCGGCTGAGAGAGCTGGGGTTGTTTAGCCTGGAGAAGAGGAGGCTGAGAGGAGACCTCATTACTCTCTACAAGTACCTGAAAGGTGGTTGTGGAGAGGAGGGAGCTGGCCTCTTCTCCCAAGTGACAGGGGACAGGACGAGAGGGAATGGCCTCAAGCTCCGCCAGGGGAGATTTAGGCTGGAGATTAGGAGGAGGTTTTTCACGCAGAGGGTCATTGGGCATTGGAACAGGCTGCCCAGGGAGGTGGTTGATTCACCTTCCCTGGAGGTGTTTAAGGCACGGGCGGATGAGGTCTTGAGGGACTTGGTTTAGTGTTTGATAGGAATGGTTGGACGAGAAGATCCGATGGGTCCCTTCCAACCTGGTTGTTCTGTGATTCTGTGATTGGGGTAGGGAGGGCCCTTAAAGCCCATTCAATTCCAGTCCCTGTGACTGACCAGGACATCCAGTCTTGGATACTCCTGATGGGTATCCAGTCACAGGACAATGAAAAAAATTGAAGTACAGGAAATTCTGTTTAAAAATAAGAAAATCCTCTTTAATGTGAGTGGCCCAACATGGGAACGTATTTCCCAGAGAGGCTGTGAAGTTTCCATCCCTGGAGATATTCAAAACCTCACTAGATGTGGTCATGATTTGGTGTTTGATGGGAATGGTTGGACTCGGTGATCCGATGGGTCTCTTCCAACCTGGTTGTTCTATGATTCTATGATCCCACAGGGTCAGGCTGCCCAAGGCCCATCCAGCCTGGCCCTGAGCACCTACAAGGACTGCTTGTTCAGTACTGTGTCCAGTTCTGGAATCCTCAGCATAAGAAGGATATGGAGTTGTTGGAACAAGTGCAGAGGAGGGATACAAAGATGATCCAAGGTCTGGAACATCTTCCCTATGAGACAAAAATCGTCAGGCTGAGAGAGTTGCATTTGTTTAGCCTGGAGAAGAGAAGGCTCCGAGGTGATCTTACAGTGACTGTCCAGTACCTGAAAGGAGCCTACTGGAAAGCTGGGGAGGGACTGTTCACAAAGGCTTGTGGTGATAGGACAAGGGGGAATATGTATAAACTGGAGAGGGGCAAATTTAGACTAAACATAAGGAAGAATTTCTTCACCAGGAGAGTGGTGAGACTCTGGAACAAGTTGCCAAGGGAAGTTGTGGCTGCCCCATCCCTGGAGGCTTTCAAGGTCAGGTTGGAGGAGGCCTTGGGTATCCTGATATAGTGGGATGTCTCTGCCCATGGCAGGGGTGTTGGAACTAGATGATCTTTAAGGTCCCTTCCAACCCTAACTATTCTCTGAGTCTATGATTTTTGCCTACAACTTTCTGATGCTGCCAGGTGGGCAGGGTAATGCCCGAATCATCTTAGAAGTGGTTAACTGGACATGCACGAAATGTGTGTAACAGGGAAACTCATTTCACCCATGTCTCCTTTCACTTCAGGGACTGCTTCCCTTATTTAGAATGCGTAAGAAGTGTTCGTGGTTCCTTGGAAAGCTCTTTTTTTTCAGGGAGTGAGAACCTGTACTGAATCTAGTCAACCAGAGGTGAATCAAACCTATTGTTTATAAGAGCCTGCCACAAGGACCAGACTGTAAATTATGATTGGTATCATTCCCTTGCTGAGGTAAAGCAGTGTTGTTTTACAGTGGAAAATGCCGGGTTCTTTGCACCAATGTTAATGAAGGAACTGCATTGTCATTCCTTTTTCCATTACTTGGACAGGCATAAGTATATACGAATCTCGTCTAATCTACTAATCTGCCCAAAAATCCAGCAGCAAAGACACCCCTGCCTTGCTGGTGTTTGAAAGGCCTTTGATGCTTTGTAGAAGCAGTATACACTGGCTAGGCACCCACTTCTGTTTTGCCTGAAGTGTGTTTATTTTTTACTGATACAAATTTTTGCAATTGCTTTCTTGCATCTATATCCCATGAGTCAGATGCTTCCAGTGTGTCCAGGGGATAACTGACTTAAATATTCAGACTTGTGCTGCAAGGGGAGTAAGTGTAAAAATACACATGAACAGCTAAAGACTAAGAGAGATTGAAAGCTGGATTTGCACTAGGCACATAGTTAGACCAGGAGCTAAGTTGGTCCTGGGAATCATCAAATGAGCAAAGACACTTTTATTTTCCTGAGGAAATGTGACTTGCCATTTTAAGATTAAGAACTGCCCCAAATATGAGGTGAAGATTTGAGTTCTTTAGCAGCAAAAATCTGCATATACCTACCCTTACTTCATCCAGAAGTATTTGCAACTCTGGTAGTATTTTGTGGTGCTCTAGGTGCTGCGTCTTTCTTGTGAAAAAAATCTGCTTTGTATTGCAGAACTGTTCTTTAAAGAAAAATAATCTTCAAACTTTATCTATAGAAACTATCACTGAGTCTTTAAAGTGTAGAGCTTGCAAGGAAGGAAATGCTAGATTTGTTTCTGCTTGTTATTTCATTAACAAACGGTATTTCTTGTGTACCAGAAATACAGTAGTTGATTGCTTAATCTAGAGCATAGCAGAGAGATGCAGTGAAACACATCTGAGATCATGAATCATAGAATCACCAGGTTGGAAGAGACCCACCGGATCATTGAGTCCAACCAGTCCTATCAAACACTAAATCATGTCCCTCAGGACCTCGTCTACCCGTGCCTTAAACACCTCCAGGGATGGTAAATCAACCACCTCCCTGGGCAGCCTATTCCAATGCCCAATGACCCTTCCTATGAAAAACTTCTTCCTGACGTCTAGCCTAAATCTTCCCTGGCGGAGCTTGAGGCCATTCCCTCTTGTCCTGTCCCCTGTCACTTGGGAGAAGAGACCAGCTCCCTCCTCTCCACAACCTCCTTTAAGGTTGTTGTAGAGAGCAATGAGATCTCTTCTCAGCCTTCTCTTTTCCAGGCTAAACAACCCCAGCTCTCTCAGCCGTTCCTCATAGGGCCTGTTCTCCAGCCCCTTCACCAGCTTTGTTGCTCTTCTCTAGACTTCTCTTTTAATGTACAGTTAGTTGATTTTTACTTGTCATTTGTTTATATAGCATATAGTTACAAGTCAGTAGTAACAAGTAGAACAAGGAACACTGACTTTTATAAAAAGCCTCCATATATCAGTAGATGGTGCTGTTTCCATTGAATACCTCATGCTACTTTTATGCCCTTATTTTATGTTACTCTCTTTGTACTGTCTTTTAGCCTCTCAAGTATTTTGACATATAACAGTATGAATGTTTCATTATTAGACTTTGGAAAATATGTTTGACTCTATATTAGTATAAGGGCCGTTTACATACTGAAAAAAACCCACTTTGCTTTTCAAAGTGTGTAGTTGTAGTAAGAGTTCTTTCATAAGGCATTGTAACTCTTAAACAAGTCACCTGTAACATACGCTTTTCATGAAAGTTCTGGTTTTATTACAGTGTTTTTGTGCTTTCTTGTATGATTGCCTTTCAGAAGCAATACTTACCGACTGTAAGAGCAAAAGCTCCCTACTGTACAAAGATAATATCTAACAATTGTGCTTTAATGTCTTTTTTAATGGAAAATATATACTAAAACTGTATAGTTCTTAAATTTTTTTAAGTAGTTTGTTATTTTCTCATTTTACATAGGTAGTCATTCTTGTTTGGAGGTTTGTGATGTCTAGGAGCTGGCCTGGGTGGGAATTTAATATTCACATAAAGAGCACAAAGGATACTTTAGAGCAATGATTCCAAGACTGTTTTGGATAACCTCTGCTTGAAGTAGATGGTAGCAGCTCACCTTGTAATGCATACATTCAGCTTTAATTTAAAGATAAATACACATTTAATGTTCAGAATGTCCTTCGGCTTCTTGAGGAACATGTTGCTGGTGTATACGAGCGGCAGTGTAAAACAACAATGTATTTGCCAGACTTTGTTTATATAAAAATTAGTATATAAAAGCAATCTTTAAAACTTCAGAAAGACAAATCTGGCTTGAAAACTAAATAAATCTTCATATAGTTTAACCTATAATAATTCTTCATGCATTTGTCAGGCTTTTTTAGTTCTTAAACCTACATGATAAGAATTTCTAATTAGCCCTTGTCAATTTCTTAATGTCAGCTTCCTAAAAGCAAATAAAATTTTATATATATATATTTTCCAGGTGGCATGGACAGCTCACTGGAAAATGCTACTGTTTCTTTATCCAAATGTTCTTCAGAGTTAGAATTTACTGAAAGTGGAAGAGAGAGCAGCATCAGATCTTTTAGTGGTTTTCTGCAAAATTTTGAAGACTGGGATTGGTAAGAGGTGTTTTCTTTTTGTTTATCTTTTGTTATCATAATTAAAAAAAACCCCAAACCATGAGTAAACAGTACAGTTGGATCACACAGATCCACAGGTTATTATAAGAATCTTGTGGCTGATGTATGAAAGAATGTGAATGCTGATTTTGATGAGAGGTATTGTCTCACCCACTTTCTAATCTAATCTGTATGTTGAAATTGCTAATGGAATACAGGGATGATACGCACTGAACTAGATGATTAAGAGGAAAGCAAATAGCTCAGACCGATGTACAGCTTTAAGTTAATTTAGAGGTAATTTGATTCCAAAAGCCAAGAAATCTCTTTCAGATCTACTTTACACCAAATATAAAAATATAATTTAAAAAGGGGTTTTCTATTTTTAGCTTTCCTGGAATTTGGTTATTAGTGATGAAAGACGAGTATTGGTTTTACCTGCTGCATGCAGTGCTTATAGTGTAAGAATTCTATTTATTGTTACTACTTTTAAGTCAGCAACATTGCTATTTGTATGTATTTTTATACAGACTTCTTTCAATGCTCTTTATATATATACACCATGTTAGAAAGAGGCTGAATAATTTCAGATTGTTGCTTCTTTTGTATCTTTTTAGTTTTGATGGTGAGCAAGATTCTTTTAGTGACTCAAGTGGTCTAGAAATAGAAGAAAAGGCTGTTAATTGCTTTGAAACAGGTAATAAATACTGAATTTAAATATTTTTACAATTCTGTGTGAAGTATAACACATAATTTAAAAAAAAAAATTTAGTAAATGTATTTATCTTCATTTCAGAAATGCAGTAATTGGCTAAAATGCATTTTAATTTTGGAATTTAACCTGTCATGTAAGTGTGACTAGATCCTTTAGAATTAGTTTGGGAGGTCCAGACATACATACTTGATACATTAAAAAAAGAAAAATCAGCCTTTTATGAAGCTGGTTGCCAGGTGACTTTATACTGTGAATGAAGAAACAGGGTGGGTTCTGTTTTGTTTTGTTTTATTTTGTTTTATGTAGCTAGCTGTGTTAATAAATACTAGAACTCTGTTACATCGCTCGTCTTTTATTGCAGCCTGGCAATGATGAGAGAGAGAGAATGTTATCTGTTGTTCAGTCAGGTCAGGAAATTCTAGCTGGAAGATTGTAGCAAGGACCAACTGACATTAATTCACGCCAACCACCTGAAAGTTCTGCTGCAGCTGGAGGAGTATATGAATGGGGAGAGCTTTAGGTTTAGAGGAACATGGCTGAATTTTTTTGAAAGCGTATCTGGAAATGTGGAGCCAGCTGTCCAGCCAAACAACTCCGAAGTGGCTAAAAGGAATCTCGGAGGCCAGGCAGAACAGGTCAATGGAACTGTAATAGACTCTCACCAAGAGTTGTGTTAAATGAGTGGGGAGAGTATAAGAGCAGCTTTTTGAAAACACGTTCTGTCTGCAAGTTTAATTGCACCAGCAAAAATACATAGTTTACAGTATATGGAATTAAAGATAAAATAAACACAAAACTCTGATAAATGTTTATGTTTTACGTGGCGTTGTACTAGTGATATTCTTCACCCCTGAAGCAGGCACACTGTGGCAGAACAACAGGCTTGGTTTATTGTCCTGCTCTGGCTGTGACTATCATCAGCCGTAGGGCTGCCTGATGCATACCGCCAATTAGTGTTTATTACATCAGTTGCTTCTCTAGTTAGTAACCTTTTGCCTGTTTCTTGATGCTACTTCTTTTTATCCTTATTTTATCTTGACCAGTTGTCTACCAAATAAACGACTTATCCCTTATTACTTTTCCCTCTTTGGTCTGAGTTTTGCTGTGTGTGTATGTGGTGTGGTTTATCCCCCACAGACAGCTTGGCTCCCCTAGTACGAAGGTAGGGAATCAGAAGGATAAAAGTGAGAAAACTCATGGATTGAGATAAAGACACTTTAGTAACTAAAGCAAAAGCTGCATGTGCAAGCAAACGAAAATAAGTAATTAATTCAGTCTTTCCAATCAGTGGGCAGGAAAGCCCTGTCCAGGAAAAGAGGACTCCATTGCACTTAACAGTTGCTTGGGAAGACAAACACCATCGCTCTGAAAGTCCCTCCTTCCTTCTTTCCCCAGCTTTTGCTGCTGAGCTCAAGATCATGTGGGCTGGGATATCCCTCTGGTGAGCTGGTATCAGCTGTCCAAGCTGTGCCCTCTCCCAGCCTGCTCAGTGGTGAGGCAGCATGAGAAACAGAAAAGGCCTGGACACTGTGCAAGCACTGCTCAGCAATAATTAGAGTGTCCCTGTGTTATCAACATTATTTTCGGTCACAAATCCAAAACATAACACAATACCAGCTCCTATGAAGAAAAATAAATAAGAAATAAATAAGAGAAAGAAAGCCAAAAGCAGCACAGTACTCAAATTTGTGTTCTTGTGCTGTTATCTAGGTAATCTTGATGTGGTACCTAGGTGCAGTTGTCCTTACAAAGAGGTCTCTCCCCAAAAGAGCCAGATACTTCCCTTCAATTATCTGTGAATTTTGGCCATTTGAATATCTGAAATCCAACCATTTCTCATCTCACTGCACTATCTGCAACCTTCATTGGCTTCTTACACTATAGTATTTTATGTCTAGCAGTTTCTTATATGAAGTCCAGTAGTTATTAGGTTTTATTGTATTCACTTATATGTCTGGTCAAGGTCTAGTCAGCAGTGAATCGCTTGCCTGAAGCCCTTGCAAAATTAGTAGCATATTTTGTCTATATACATAGATTTCTTACAGATGCCTGTGCAATTTCTGTATTGGAGGGCATCGTTTTATTTTTAGAACTCCGTTGATAAATTCAAACAAGTCATGTAACACATCTTTAAGCAATTCTCGATAATTCTTTAGATTACTTTCTCACTCTGATACCTCTTGCTGCATACTTGTCATTGTAAATGCTTAAAATAAGTTTTTACTGTTTTGGAAGAACAACCATGTCATTATGTATCTAGGACTAATTTTTTTAATGTCAAATGGGTTTTTTCTTTCCACAGGCAGCACCTTGCCATCCAATTTGGCTGCAAGTGCACGAGAAAATGGTGACCAAATTATTATTAATAGTTTGGTAAGGAAAATTTTGAGTGGAACTGGTGCTCAAGCCTGCAATAGTCAAGGCTTAATACCGCCTCACATCAATCAAATTTATGATGAATTATTTGTCATACATCAGAAGCTTCAGGTAAGAACTGGAATCAGCTTAAACATTTTGTTGAGTAATCTTATGAAGATTCTCACTTTTGACAGAATTCAGAAATTACTTATACACCATAAGTTACTTATATACTAAAGCTATTATTACTTATACTAATCACAATTAATTATATACTAAAATTCTCTCATCTTTCCCTAACCTGAATCACCGATCTTGTAGTGGTGCTTTGACTTGTGTAGGAGGTATACAGGTTAAAATTTAGCATGAGGGGGAGTATGAGCACAGTGCTGTTGCATCCAAGACTGTCTTGTGACACGGTGAGCATGGAGGAAAGTATATGCAACGATTGCTTCTACCAACAGCATCTAAAACCATTCTCCTGGCTGTAGGCATTCAAGAGTGCTTGTCTTCATGGCTTCCTGTGAGAACCCTCCATTCTGCCTTATCTTTAATTTTCTGCTGCTGTGGAATCTCAACAGTGCATCCCCCTAGCAGACCTAGGCCAATAACAGAGCGTCCTGTATAGGTTAGGGTTTTTTTGTTTTTTTTTTTTCATAACAGCTGCTATGCTTATGCCAAATTTCCTGCCAGGACTGTCTTTTGCAAAAAAGATTTTGTATCCCTTTGTTTCCTCATCACTTTTTCATGGATGCTTCACACTAATTAAAGAAACAATAGACTAATCTAGTGTTCTGTTTTGTCTTAAAGTTAATACTGTTATCCAAAACATTTTGGAAGCAAAAAGTTTAGGTTTATACCTGAACAATTATATGGAGCCAGACTTTGTATTTTGAGAGGTTGAGGCATCATGCTGCACATCAAAGTCATTTGAGTTAAAATGTGGGAAAACTAAGCATAGATGTCATAGAATCATAGAATCACCAAGTTGCAAAAGACCTCTTGGATCATTGAGTCCAACTATTCCTATTTGCCACTAAACCACGTCCCTGAGCACCTCGTCTACCTGTCTTTTAAACACCTCCAGGGATTGTAACTCAACCACCTCCCTGGGCAGCTTGTTCCAGTGCCCAATGACCCTTTCTGTAAAAAATTCCTCTCTGATATCTAGTCTGAACCTCCCCTGGTATAGCTTCAGGCCATTGCCTCCCACTTCACATCTAGTTTAAAGCTCTATTAATGAGCCCTGCTAGATCTTTGGTGAGGAATTTTGTACCCCTAGGAGACAAATATGCCCCATCCCTGATAAGGAAGCCTGGAGGTGTACAGGCAAGTCTGTGGTCAAAGAATCTGAAGTTTTGTTCCTCACACCAGGTTTGGAGATGGGTATTAATTAACTGATTTTTCTTGCTCTCTCCCAATTTGTTCCTTGTTATTGGAATGGTGGAGGTAAACACTAATTGTGCCCCAGAGCCTTTCACTGTTCTCTCCAGCCCATCACGATCTTTTGATTAGTAAGGTATTGTGAAACACTGTATAATTTTATAAAAAGCTAAGCATATCTCTGGTAGAAGAAATTTAAATTTGGTGCAAATTGAGATAATTTCATGGATTTTATAGCTGTTTCAACATTTGCTTTCTTGATACAGAGAGAAAGTTCAGCACAGCAGGAATATGCTCTGCAACTCCAGAAACGAGAGCATTTTCTAACAGAGCGAGAAACGTTGCTTTTTGGACATGAAGCAGCTTTGGCTAAAATAAGAGGTGTTGAGGAAGAAGTTCACACAAAATTTGGAATTATAAAAGAGGTGTAGTAATATATTTAATGATTTTTATGCTCTACATGCCATTTAACTTGTTTGTGGCTGTCTTAAGTTACCATGTGTTTGCTGGATAAAATGCTTATTTCTTTGAAGTGCTTGAAATAGCTAAATGAAATACCGAAGAATATGGATAGGTTTTCGCATGGCTTGTTTCAGAACAGTACATCTTGTTACAATTTAGAAAAGAAAGGTAACTAGTTTATAAAATAGCAAAAGATGTATGACCAGTATTAGAGAAAAAAATGTGGTCTACCTGTAATTGTATGTGACCCAAATGAGTATCTTTGCATTAGCTGTAGCTGAAGTAGGTTTCCTTGGGAAGGCTTTAAGAAACAGTGAGCTCTTATGACATAACAACTATCTCAGAGAGTATTAGCAGCAAAACACCTAAAAAGATCAGAGAAAGAAAAGAACAAGCTAATTTTGGGTATGTGGCAGAAAATGAAATGGTATGATCTCAGCAATGGAAAAATGTGTTTAACAACACTGTTCTTGTGTGTTTGTTATTGAATTTAGGTCTTGTGAAAAGTTTTGGTTATTATCCAGAAGGTCACCAAGGGAAAATCTTAAATATATGTACTTTGTGTGAAAAACATAAGCTGAGAAATTAAATTTCTTTGAAGTGTGCGGATAAACTTTTCCCACTAACTGTCAAGGGAGCATGGGCTGCATATTAGAAAGGGGAAAAGAGTGTCAGGAGAGCAGGACCTAAACTTTTGAATAGTGCAAGAATAAGTTAAGATGTTAATTTAGATGTTTCAAATCTTCTGGGCTTTAAGACTGTTTACCCCAGCCAGAGAATTAGCTGATGAGGCCACAGGGAAAATTAGTGATTATGTGAAAATTTGTGGAGGTCAAATGGAGTAGTGGAAGACTGAAGAAGTGTGGTGTCTTTCTTTTCTAAAGGGAAAGAGTTGTCCAACCATCAGCTTTATGCCAGTTCTCAAAATAAACACATAAATCCTGAAATGAGCTATGAACTAACCACAGGAAGAATGGTGCAGAAAATGCAATAAATAGCTGCTAGTGTATGTTAATCATAAATTGTCAAATTGGTCTCCTTTCTCCTCCAACAAGGTAATGGGCATTGCTAATAAAGGATTAGTCATTATATATATATATGTCTGGACTTAATTAGAGACTTTTTAATACAGATTTGCATGGGATTTTCATAAACAGATTTGGAAAGTATAACACAGACAATGCAGTTGATGTTAACCTGTAGTGAGACAGTAGTTCGCAGTAAAAATGAAGGAATGTTTACAGTCATTTCTAGAATATCTATTCAGTCCAGTATTATTCAGTATTTTCAATACAAAGTTTGAGGATGAGAGAGAACACATTTATTAAATTTGAAGAAAACAGCAAGCGAGGGGGAATTTCAAGCATAATGGAAAAGAACATTGGGATTAAAATTGATCTTGACAAACTGAAGCTATGGTAGGTCTGGAAAAAAAACCATTATACTGTTTAGGAGGTGTGAGTGTATAGTATTGCAATTGATTAGAAATATCAGCTGCAGAAATAGAGGGTGATGAGCAGGATAAGCTGAGGGTAAATGTGCCAAGCTTCAGCCACATAAAAGGCTGCAACACAGAGGAATAACTTATCTTTCTTTCATGTCCATTACAGGAGAGGTAGCAAGGGAAAATTATTTTAAGTATTAGGAAAAACTGGATCTAAACAAAGTTAATTAAACATAGGGACAGGTAGATTGGTGAGACTGCAGTGTTTCCAGTATCAGAGGATTTGAGAACAGACTAGGCAAATATTTGTAAGGAATGAAGTGGAATAGCTGATGGCAATATGGGCATTGCCTGATTAGCTTATGGAAGTGGGTAAGTTAGACATCTGGTGTCATCTACAACCCTACAGTTTAACAACTGTTTTGGATCTACTTAACTTTCAAGTTAGTAATTCTCTCCTGATTCTTCTAGAGTAGCTATTGAACTTTAGATAAAACTCTTAACTGTGTATGTAGAAAATGGAAATGGAACATTTGACGTGATGTGATAAGGTGCACTCAATTGTACGTTGGCAAGGTCTACATGTATGAAAAGGGGATCTGTCATTTCATGTCATCTTAGCTAAGTGTAGGTAGTTTTTTTAGACGAAAATGTACTGCCCGCAGCTGTTTTGATCCTGTTGGCTAAGGAAGAGCAGCAATTAAGAAAAGAGGAATCACAGATGTTTTTTCTGTATAACTGGGATGGAAGTTACTGTGCTTCCAAGCAGAAATACAGAGTCATAGACTATCTCAAGATGGAAGGGACCCATAATAGAGAGAGATCTTTTTGAGGCTTGCTTCCTTTAAACTTCTACTATGCTTTATTTTTGTTATTTACACATGTAGGAAGAGAGGATTAAACTGTAATTGGAAATGCAGAGAATGAGTAGATAAATGGGTAAAGAGTAGTGAATTCATGGAAGGGGAAAATGAAAGATAGTATATATAGCTGGAATATTTTCAGTGAAATAATACTTTATTTTTTATCTGGAGGTAAACTGGATGCAGTGGTGTGCAGAAAAATTAAACAGATAAAAGAAAATAAGATTCAGGGCAATGAGAAGAATAGCAGTGAATATGCAGGTTTTATTTAGCAATTCATATGTTTGTGATGTAAACTAGAGTGCTAGCCATAGGAATACTTTCTTACTGCACATGATTCAGAGTGGGCAAAACCAGAAAAATCAGTTGAAACTTCAAAAGTTGCTGCAAAACAGAATCACAATTTAAAAAAAATATTTGGAAGAATAAGCTGTAAATAAAAGCTTTGTCACTGCTTTTAGTTCATGAATCTTTCCCACATTTGACCTGTCTGAGAAATTTACATATTTATATCTGTTTTGGGCAGAATCTGGAAAGAATAAGAACAATTGACTGTGCATGTTACATTCAGATTCATTATAGATTCTTTTTAATGTGTGGCATGCAAAATTTTTTCTCACTCTTGGTTGAATGTGCTAATTTGGCCATGCAGAATTACAAATTTGGTCTTTCAAAGTTTGTCTGTTATTTTAACTCTGAAATGGAACTTAGCTTATAATTGTTTCTATTTCAAAATGGTCTCTTGCAAATCATGTTTTTAAATTTGATGTTTCTATAGCAACATGAGGCAGAAGTTAAACAGCTAACAGAAGCCTTGAGAGAAATAACTAAAGAAAACAGAAGGTTGAAGTTGTCATTTGATACCTTGAAGGAAATGAATGACTCTTTAAGAAAACAGGTAAAAGTAGATATTTCCTATTGTCTGATCTTTTACAGTAGAAAAACAGTTGGACTTGTTCCCTGACCCACTAGCGACAGCTAATTGCCAGGGAGGGCACATTCATGTCCTCTGAAGCAAAATGAGAGTGGATGGAGAGAAAGTATTTTACAGCATAATAGAATCCACCCTGTACTTAATTGCTATGCTGACCCTATTATATAAAACATTGAATATGTATTTCTAACTTCATGTTAGCTCAGTGTTTTCAATTAATTTTACAAAAGTTAATTAAGGCAGTTCTTAAACTGAAAGAGTCGTTCATAGCAAGGCAGAATAAAAGATTCATCTCACCTGACAGTTAAGTCTGATCTAAAATGCTGACACGCAGACTGCTATATAAACCATTTGATCATTGTTTTTTTTCAGTGCAGTTATTACAGTTCTGACATTCTGACAGAATTTTTCACAGAAAGGGTCATTGGGCATTGGAACAGGCTGCCCAGGGAGGTGGTTGATTCACCTTCCCTGGAGGTGTTTAAGGCACGGGTGGATGAGGTCTTGAGGGACACGGTTTAGTGTTTGATAGGACTGGTTGGACTCTATGATCCGGTAGGTCTCTTCCAACCTGGTGATTCTGTGATTCTATGACTGCAATAAAAAGCCTTGTTCTTTCTCTTAGAGGAAGTCAGACCTAAATCATAGAATGTCGACAGTTCTGGTGCGACTCATTTGTATCTTTATTTCCTCTTACTATAAAATCTTTGCATCTCTTTGCAAACTGAGAGCTTTGTGGAAATCATGCTGTTGATTGTTGCATGCATAGAGCATATTTCTTATATTTAAATGGAGGTTACAATTTCTCTCATCTTTTCTCATGGAGCCAACTGTTTTTATAGTTGGTAGCTATTTCATTCTGCAGAGAAGAAAACTTTAACTTTCCCCATTAACAAGGCTATTGGACCATTCTTGGCACGAGCACTCTATTTATATGCCACTGCTTCATGAAAGTAATCAAGTGTGTAGTGCCTGTATATCTAGAGAGGCATTGTAGAGCTCATTCTTCCCCTGCAGACTGAAAGGTTGGGTTGCAGGTCAACAAAGTGCTGCTGCTGTCTTATTTATTCTGAACCTGGTCACCCAGAGAGGTAGTGGAGTGTCCCACACTTGTAATATTCAAAAGCCATCTGGACATAATCCTGAGTATTTGGCTTTCAGTGGCCCATTTTTAGCTGGGGGTTGGACCTGGTGACCTTCAGAGGTGCCAGCCATCCTCAACTAGTTTGTGATTTTGTGATTTGTTGAGGAGGTGGATAATAGTTTCTAATAGTTTATATAGTCAGAAGAAAAAAAAAGAACTTAAATAATTTAACTGCTCAACAGCCACATCAGATTACTTCAGTGTGATAATTAAGTCAAGAAGTGTGTTTTGAATTGGTACTTAAATATTTCTTAATATTATCCAGATACCTAAATATTTCCTAATTCTTTCAGTTAAATGATGTGACTGAGCTGAACAAGAAGTTGGAAGGTCAAGCAAGAAAAGTACAAGCTCGTTTAGAGAACCTACAAGTAAGGTTTGTTCTTACATGTATCTGCCTTCTTTATAGGTAACAAGTGAAATATAATTCATTGTTACATTTTGTTATAGAGAAAGCATGAATTTTTAATGGTACGGAAGTCTAAGGATATATGTCAAGTTGTGCAACAAAGTAAACCTGTCAAGCAAGAAAAAGCAATAGTAACATCAAAAATTGCTAAGGTAAGAATTGGGTGAAATGAAAGGTTTCTTCTAAAGACATTAGACAGTGGAATAGTCTCTGTCTATCTGCTAGAAATGAGAGAATGCAACTTCCAATTGTATTTATTTTATGAGTGAATTGTTAACAGTAAGGAAAGATACAAGTTATATTGGGGGAAAACAGGCATTTAAGCTCACTGCTAAAAATGTGGGATTTCATACTGTCTATGCACAGAATGTATTTCTCCAGCTAGAGGCTAAACTGTCAGGTGGAAAAGAGATACTCGCACCATCTTAATTAATCTACATCGAATGCTTTAAAACTGTATTGTCTATAAATAGCCAACATATTTCTCTCTTTACAGAGGTTTTAGTGTATTTGGATTGCAGGTGAAATATAAACAGTATCAGTACTTATAGTTCTGAATGAAAAGGAAAACAGTTATCTAAAGGCAGATATTAAGAAATCTTTTTAAGTCTTTAGAGAACTGTTCATACAGCCTGTTTTTAGGTACCTCTGGATATTTTTCTATACAGTGTGGTACAGAATGACAATTCAACGAAGTCTTTATACTTTTTCTAACAGTGCTAGTTACCCAGTTACATTTTAATAACAGTGGATTTTGTGAAATAAAGCAAAGGAAGTCTCATGCATTGAAATGAGAATTTCCACATGCAAAGGATTTGTTTTCTCCTGTGATTCATTTGGCCAGAATTATAAAATGGTGTGATTTTGCATATGAGAATCTGTTGCCAGACCTTTTATAATTTGTCTAAGTACAGAATAAATTATGTTTATTTTTTCCCACCCAGAAACCATCACAAATAGTACCTGTTCTCCAGTGGGGATAGGGAAGATGCAGGATTCTTTGTGGATCTATCTAAGAATGTCCTGACAACATATGACTTAATGAAATAAATGTTTTAATAAGACAACAACTCCACTCAGGAAGGATGTTCACAGGAGAACTTGTTGCCCTTTTAGACAAAGGCAAGGCCAGCTGGGAGGTGTGATAATCAGTACAAAGTGAGAACTGCCTACAGACTCTTGTTACAGTGAGTTGGCTGAGTTTTTCCTGCAGCTAAGCACAGGATAAACCGTGCAGCACAGCACAGGCTGTGTCTTCTGAGGTTGATGCTGATGTGGATCTCTGACTCCTTGATATACAGTAGCCTCTGGGTCAGATAGCCTCCTTCCACCCCTTGATCCACAGACAATTTACCTTTCCCAGAGATATTATAAGTTATAGGTTATGTTAATAACATAGAGGCTTCTCAGACCTCATGTACAAGGCCCAACAAAGTGGACATGGGCTGTTCAAGATCAGTATTTCCTCAAATGTAGTGTTTTTCACAGGCTCCCAATACAGTAACTGACCTCCTATATTTTATACTAGGCATATACTAATCATCCTTTTAATTATATGTACTATTTCCAAACTAATGTATTCTCATATGTTTGTCTGTTACCATTTTGGCTTAGAAAAAACATTAACTTGAACGCTGAAATATGTGATCTTGTGGATGTATTACAGCTACCACCTAATTCACAAGTTTATGAGCTCTTAACTTTTCTTATGGACTGGATCTCAGACCAGCACCTTAGCAAAATGAAAATACAAGAGGAAAGAGAGGACAGTTGTAGATTTACAGTTGCTCAAACCTCAAAAATATCCTGCACCCAGGAAAGGTGTTTGAAGGTAAAGGGGTCTGGATTGTTTGCTCGTGTTAATATATTTTTAGATTTATGGGGTATTTTTAAATGACTTTGAAGTTATGACAGATCAGGCTGTATCATATGTGCTTGGGATACGGTAATTAAAACAAAATCGCTGTTAATAAGTCAATATTAACTCTGGCAGTGAGTTAGAATAATAAGCGCGGTGTTCAATCTCAGTTTGAAAGTTGTCAGTTGATAATTTGTCTTGTGATTTATATGTAACATTTTACATAATTCCTTTTTTCTAAGGAGATGAAGTATGTCTAATATAAAATATTTTGATACCTATATTAGATATTAAAAGTTTCAATTTATGACTGATAGAAGGTGATACTGTGCTATACTTTTGTTTTCCTTCTGGGGATACCAATGTTTGGAAATCAGCGAGGTGTTCAGAAAATTTTCTTTTTCAGTTTTCATTCATTATATTAAAGAGTTATAGACCTTGAGATTGGATTTACTGTGATTGAGCTCACATGATGTATCTCCGTTTCTGCATGTAAATATCTATAAAATTCAAGATCATTGTATGCGTATAAATCTGTTACCTGTACTGACTCTGTCCAGTGAGGATTTGCGTATGTAATCTGTTAAACTCCAAGAGAGAGCTGGAAGTTTTGTTTTGTTTTTGTTTATGATTAGCTTATACAGTAGTTTAATATACTGCATGTAATTTTACTTTTGTATATTTGTACAGCTTTTGCCTCTCGCTGCTGAGCAACTCCAGTGGATGCCATTTGTGAATCCTAAACTACACATGCCAGTGATTAAATTTATTTACTGGTCTATAAGACAGCTGGACACTGGTGTTCAGGTAAAACAAATAATCCTTTTGTGGCATGTTTTTTTTAGAAAACTAAATTCCCAGAAAATATTAATGCATTCTTTGTTTTAAATAAGTAGGAAAAGTGAATGTTTTCTGGTAGTATACATGAAAGAAAATCTTCTGTCTTTGCAAAGCATAAATTCATATTGTTTGCCTCAGATACATGGCAAATGACAAAAATAAATTCTTTTGCAAGCTAATGTTAAGTTTTGCATTGTGTATTTAAGTGTAGTCTTCACAAGTGTGTTGTCTCTGTTGAGGTCTCCTAAGCACCTCAGGAATTATATTTTTACATATATATTTACAAAACTTTTGCGCTAAAAAAGGCAATATTTTTAGGTTCATTTTATGCGTGGTATTTGTTGAAATTGATGTGAGTGAGTGACAAAGCAGTGAAGGAGTTTTGATTTCCTGTTCCTTTCTTGGTGCTTAACTACAAGACATTCCTTACTCCCTTTGACTAGACTCCTATAATAAAGTATTTATCAATACAATAAAGAAAAAAGCACTAGCCTTACTGCGAAGACTCAGTATAGGGCATGCTGCTATCGATGGTGCTTTTGCTAAAGAAAAAGATAGGCAACTTTGTAAATATCTTGATTTTAAATTCTGTAGAATAGAAAGCTGATGTTTTTAGTACTAATAAGAAACTATATTTCAAATGAGTGTCATGTGAAGCTTGATTCTGAAGTGCTATTTCTGTATGGTTTATGATGAAAAGTCTAATAGATCTTACCAGCAGAGGGCTCTTAAAATTCATGTTTAGACTTTAATTTTGTAAATGCTTTTGTAGGATATTTTGTAGGTCAGACATTCTTAGTAAAAGAGTTAAATGAAGCTGAGCTTGTTCTGGAACTCAGAGACAACTTACATGATGTCAGCATGTTAGGGGCTCTCGCTAACTAATCTCTTTGTGAAGTATATGTTGATAAAGTGCTGTGTTAATATTGTTCATCTGCTTTTGGAACACAAAGTAGCATCTCCTATACAGATTATTTTCTAATACATGGTCAAACCATTTGCTATTTAATATTTAATTGCTAGGGGAACATACAAATCTCTACATAATACGCAGGATTTTTAATGTGTTTTACTAATTGTGCTAACTGTGCATTACTTGAAACAGCATGCAATAATGACATCAACAATGAGGAGACTTGGTGAAGATATTTTCAAAGGGATAGTAAGTAAGGGAAAGCCACATATTTCTTCTGAACAGTCTACAGAGAGTAAATCAAAATCAGCAGCTTTCTTTAAGAGTTCCTGTATGCCTTTGAGGTTTCTGTCAACTTTAATTGTGCTTAAAACAGTGACACAAGGTAAGTTCTGATTTTTTTTAAAAAAAAATTTATTTCAGTTGTGTGCCCAGACAAAAAGCTTTTCCATGGTACTGTGTATTACACTTTATTAGTGAAAAGCTTTTTTATTTGAGTTTTACCACCTTGTGAAGCAAAATATACTGCAAATAAATATGATTCTTGCTATTATTCATTTCTTGTTGGTATTTATGTGCTCCTTTTAATATGATGACTTCTTGTCAGTCAAAAAAACATTTCTGAAAAAGGAGAAAAGAGAGGTTGGTAATTCTGTCAAACTGTCACTACAGCAGTGATTGGATTGCCAAGATCTTTACTGCGTATAATGGCACAGCTAGTTGCTCTTTTATAAACTGAAATAAGTAGCAAATTGTGCATGGTTCCAGAATTTCACTGACCTATTTAAGCTAATAGATTGTTTACCAATCCCCTGAAAAGCTGATCAGCTGCAGTTTATTTCCTGGCATAGTTTGCTGCGTTTATCTTTATAGATAAATGTGATGTTCAATGATTCTTCTGACATATTGGTAGTCACATAGAGAAAGCCACTTGTGTTGTGGATTGTTAGACTGAATTGTGTTAAAATACATGTCCTGAAATTGCCTTTTCCCTTAGTCTAAGGTTAGCGTATAGTTCATACTCCATCCCTTTCCTCTCTGCTGCTTCCCTTTTCTTCTACCACCAAGTCTAACACTGCCAAGGCTACCATAAAACTTTATCAACATTGAAAAATGCTACTTCCTAAAAGTGTACGTTCTTGATACAATTGTCCCTTAGATTTCACTGTTAAAAACACTCACTTACAGATGCACCTTATTCTCTTCATTTTACAATGTTCTTCATGACTTCAAAGTCACCTATCTAGCATGAAAAAATGGCCTTTTTATGAAATATCCCAAATTCCTCCATCGATGTAGTACAGCAATGTACTTTGTTAACAAAGCAAAACCAAACAAGGTCAAGTCAGGAGATAACACAGCTCTGAAAACAGTGACTTCTACTTCAGATCATGACAGGTTACTGCACTTGTGCAGTTTTTAAGATGCAGTGGCAAATTTCTGTGGGGTCTTCTTTGAAAACAGATATGAGCTGGAAAGACCAAAGCATTTTTTTTTAAAGTGATGACACAAATGAGCTTGTGAGCTGTTACTGTCAAGCACACTGTGAGTAGAGGCACAAACTCAGATTTTTAATACATTTCCTCCTTATCCTTTTAACATAGAGGTTGGTGTGCACTTTTCTGCCAAAACTTTCAATCAGTCTGATGCACAGAGATATTTTAAAATTATATTACAGTTTACTTCAGTAATTTAAACAAATTCTTACCTTTTTCTAATTTATATATGACTTCTTTGAAAACTTGAATAGTCGTATGCCATCAGAATTATGCTTTTTCTTATTTTGTAGATCTGCAGATTTGATGAGTAATCCACAAGAATGTATTGTTTTGACTTCTTTTATTAGCTTTCCAGTTTGACTTAATTGCTTTAATTCGATAATGGCTTCAGTGATTGCTATGAAGTAATTTTGTTCACCTGTTCGAATAGAGTCCGTCAGTATAAAAGCAGCAGAGTTGATAGGTCCCCTCCAAATCTTAAATGCAATATAATTGCCACTCATTATCAAGCTGAGCTTCTGACTATATAAAAGCTTTTAATTTTTTGGGGGGTATTTATTTCTTTTGGGAGAAAGAAAAGGGGGAAAATTCAAATATTCTCTTAAACAGTATAGCACAGACAGCATTCAATGCCTGTTAGGGGGGATTATTGTATCTGAAACAGCTACATCAATTTCAGCTTTTCAAAAGCTAAAAAGAATTAGAGGATTGTGTAAGGAGTCATCACTGGGTGACTCTCCTTTCATTGTGAGTGTTTTTTTCTACTTCCACTTTGTTCCCAGGATCCTCCCACCCTTTTACACTAGCAGAGGTGTATCATAGCAATGTAAAGTAGGATTCTGTAGTTATAACCTGTATAATTTTGTGTTGACAAAGAGAGAGAGGAAGAAGGGTCTTCTCTGCCTCATAGGAGAGGGAGAAAATAACAATTTCAGAGTAGATGCTATGAGTTAACAAGAATCAGATTGTGTCTGGACAAGGTGAGAAAAACATGTGGAAAATGTGTCTTAAAGAACAGACTAATTTTTCTCTGTGACAATTTGTTAATTGCTGTGTTCAGTTATGAGGCCTTTTATTTCTTCAAAGGAAACAGGGAACAAGAGGTGTTGCAGATCCTTTTTTATGGAAGTCTGGCAGAAAACACTAATTATAGACCATGAAGAGCAGGTGTAAGAGATGAATTAGTGCCTACCTGCAGCAATTTGGGAGTACTGTGGTGGTGCCTAACTGGGATTTTCTGCAAGAATAAGTTCTACAAGGATAGTATAAGAGTGAATGTATCTATAACCCTTTTCCAACTCCTTGTGATACTAACCATGTATTTTTCCCTTTTCAAAGACATTTTCAAAGCACAGATCATTTTTATAGCAAATAATTTTTTGCTTTGGTTATAACTGTGAGCATTCTGACTTCAGAGGTGGTCCTGCTTGGGGCAGGAGGGTTAGAACTAGATTTCAACCTAAATCATTCCATGATTTTGTTTTTGTTAACTTTGTTCTCAGAATGGTTTGTCTTTAAAAATGTCTTTGCTCTACCCTGTGCTAGTAGCACAAAGAGATGGAGACAGGTTACAGAGATGTTAATTTTCAAAGTAATTTTGAATAACCATGGCAGATGTCAGAAGCAGATACCTGGTTTGGCATCTGATTTTTTTTTTTTGGTAGTCTTTTGCATGAAATATGTTATGAATTTTGGTCCATTTCTTAGACAGCAGGGACATTACAAAATTGCTGCAATTACTGCCACCGTGGCTGATGCTAATTAGGGATGCCAGAGATTTTAAATCCATAGATAATCAACAGTGTTCTTGTTCATGGAAGTCATCCTTCTGGAATGGATCATTAAGCAGATTAGTATGTGTATATGGTTAACTGACCTGTGCAGTGTTTATGTTGTGATTAGTCACAGTAACCACAGGATTTAAAGATAGTAGAAGACCACCTTGAAATCATACAGTATTTCAGTGGTTGGAGGAAACTATTTCAGTCAAGATATTTTGGTAAAGCATGTTAATTACTCTTAAGTTGAGACTCGTGTTTCTAGAAATACTTGTTAAAAATGATGCAAAAGGAATTACAGTACAAAAAATAGTTATTGCAAATGAACGCTGTTGATTAGAATGAATTGGTTTAGCTTCTTGTGGGTGCTTTTTACTGCTGGGTTCTATAACACAGAAAACAAGATTTGTCATTAATCATATGTCAAATATTACTGTGTATGAATTTTGATCACTCTGACCATGTGGCATTTAGGATCTAGGGATAAAGTAGCACATTTGGTTTGAACTTTTATTCATTTCCCTCAAAATTTCAGTATCCAGCAGGTGGCACCATAGTTAAACTTTTGCTATGGGATAAATTCTATCCTTGTACTAAAATTTTGCGTGCTCCACATGATCAGTGCTTTTCAAAGATACTGAGAAAGATCTGATATCAGGAAATTAAGATGATTAAATTGGTTCACTTAATCTGCATTCTTTGTATAATTTAATGACCTCACTATGGATGAGTATATGAAATGTGTGCACTGAAACTTAAACTATAGTTTTTTAATAGAAATGAATGGGAGTAGTTGCTCTCAGGAAAGTAATTGCTCTTATTCAAACAAATTGGCCCTTGATGCCTTTAGCAGAGGTTTCCCAAATGTTGAAAGCAACATTGTCTCAAACTGCTAGCATATAGTTTCTTCCTTCTTAAGCAAAATATTAGAAAGGCTTTATAATTTGCTTCAACACATGAGTTGTAGTTAGTCTTTTTCTTCACTCAAAACAAATTGTTAATTGTTAAAGAATAAAAACTGGCACAGGATGTCTTTAAATAAAAATAGAATTTAATATTTGTAGCGCTTTAGCTTTTAAATATATATCTGCAACAATAAGTATCAGCATAGTTGTTCATATATTGCTAAATGGAACTGTGATTATAAAAGTTTTATTTTCTGTATTCTGGTTTCTTTCAGTGGATTACCTGGCTCAGGCGTTTGATTCCCTTCACATAGACTTGAAGACAGATGAAGGGAAGGCCTTGTTTTTGGAATACCAATGTGTGCCTGTTGTATTAAGTCACTTAAAAGTGTCCAGTAGAGGTCTGCTTTCCAGTGCTCTTGATGGATTACTTCAGATGACCATGGAATCTGGTAAATCTGGGTAATTAAAAGAAATAAATAACATAATGATGGTAACAGGTGAAGTAAGAGTCTATACAAAGTAAAAATAGCTTGATTCTTTTGTATAAATAATCTACTCTAGTATTAGCATTCATTTATAACACATTCATCTGAGACATAAAATGTATTTCTGAACAGTCTGTCTCTTTATGAATTGCCTTGTTTCTTCTCCTTCCTCTCATCACCTATGCTTTATATTTTGTATGGGTTGCTTTCTTATGTATTAGCTTGAGTGTTTTTTGGTTTGGCTTTTCAGTTTATTCCACTGTTTTACCTTGCTGATGTTCTTCTTTGAAGTAAGGCTGTGTGAGGGAAGCCACATAATGAAAGCCTGCCAGTAGGTGGAGATAAAAAATGGGCTTTATTTAAATTCTTTTTCTATTTTGAATGAATAGCTCATCTTCAATAGTTCTTCAGTTTTGAGTGATTTGAAACGGCATTTCTAGGAGAGATAGATGGTTGTGGTTTGCAGAATTTTACTATGCTGATTCCTTATAAAAGGGTTAATAATTTTGTCACAGTAGTTTTTTATGTGATACAGGCTAAGAATCAGTTTTTAACCAACTGGATGAAGTAATTGATGCATTCCACTGCCATGTTGAATAAACCTTATGGCTTTAAAAAAAAAAAAGATGAAAAACATCACTGCCTTTTGGAACAGATGAGGGGAAGAGGCTGCTGCTGATTTTATAATGTATATAGTTACTTTGGAAGTAGTTTGTTATGATGATTGTAGTGGTCAAAATAGAAAGCATGTTTAAATTGAGACGGAACAGTGTTGATTTAAAAGCCATTTTGTATTAAGAGAAGTGGCAGAAAATTTTAACTAAAGTTTTGTTCTTCCTTGTAGAAGGCAGCTTTAAGATGTGAATAGGACATGAAATAGCTTTTATGTTGCCTTACTCATCACTGTAACTGCACATACCTTATAATGGTTCTGTACAGCACAGACTTGACTGAGGTCCTCGTATAGATTCACCTTCCTGTAAGACTTTGCACTCTTCGTGTTCCATAAATGAAACTTAGATGTCCTTTTGAAAAAATTACCTAAATCTGCATAACAAGAATGTACCTACTGGTCTAAGATAGATATTTCTGTGCTTTGATAGAAATGACATCAAGAGTGTCTGCAGTACTGCTTAAGCCTGTTAGTTTGGTTTTGGTATGCACATTCTCATGTTTTAGATCAGTATCATTCCTTTTGCCTTCTAAGTATATCTGGTAGGATGGATCCAGGATCCATTTCCTTTCGTACATTGACAATGCTGATAAGGCATTCAGTTACAGAAAACATGATGTCAAATTCAACAGCTGAGGGATTGGTATCACCTATTTTTTATCTATATTGAAGACCTTAATGGAAAATTAATAGTCTATTGCTGTGCATCTTTACTGGCACACAGCCTTTTATGCACTCCATCTCCATTTCTGTTCAGGAGTTTTGCAACAAGAACCTGGGAGGGTCATGATGCCATCATTTCGGTGGGAAATGGTGGAAGATTGGAATGTAACATTCCTGAGTACTTTCTGGTTCTGTCCTGGCCAACTCAATATGTGCCTTCACACACTGTTTTGGTTTTGGTGCCTTCTGTTATAGCTGGTTTGCTTGGGGTTTTTTTGTACAACAAAGGGAAGGATCAGCAGGCAGAGGTGGAAGAATAATTAATTGTAGAGTGCTTTAGTTGTCTGAGAAAGCTTGCTAGATCATAAGATGGTCTAGAGGATGCCTTGAGGGGATTTCAAAACCTGCAAAAATGTTTGAGGTTGAAATTCCTCAGTTCCTCCTGGAAACTGTGACCAGTATGTGAAATGTTCTGTATTTTGTCTGGTAGGGTGGAAATGACAATAATGAGGAATTTTTTGGTAATAGAACTTCAGCATCGTTTTTTTGGTGCTGTATAGATTCCAAGACTCTTCCTAGGGCTTTTTTTTTTTTTTTTTTTTGCATTAGATCAGCACCTTATGGCTACTGTTTGGGAAAAAGTAAAGTAATGAGGATCACTTAAAAATAAACAGTAAACCAGGGTTTTTTTTGGCAAGATTACTCTGTCACACTCAAAATGTGTGTTGACACTCACCATGTGCTTCTGTCAAAGTAAGGCTAATGTTAATAATTGTCTGTTTATAAAAAGAGCACTGGGAAGAAGTAAAATCTATATGGTGAGAGGTAGCTGATAGCTAAATTCTCTGTGTATCCTACTGTCTTGTAAGCAGTGTGCCTGCACATGCTTTTGGGTGTTTGTGCAGTGTTTGGGCACATCCGTGCCCTTAAGACTGTGACTGATGAAGGTAACTATCAAGTCTGGAGTTCAAACCATAAAAGATTCTTCATTTAAAGATCAATACCCCTTTACTTCAAAGGCTAATGAAACTCTTGGCTCCTGAAGAATTGGAAGCTCCTTTGTGTTATCAGTGAGATTATGCATTCCAGTGTGAAGGAAGAAGCAGATAATGGGGTTTTTTTTGTACTGCACAACCCAGTTGTGTGAAGTACAAAGGAAGAGTTTCTCCAAATGACCCCTACACAACTAGTGGCAGACTTTATTTCAGGAAACCTGACTTGGGATCCCCAGGTCTAACAAGAGCAAGAAAGTATGAGCTGTGAATAGTACTGATAGTTTCGGTGAATTTGTACTCTAGCATTACCATTCCCATCCGTGACATCATGACAAGGTACTGTTGAAGCAATATCTTAGTACTCGCTTAGATGATGGAACAGTGGAAAATGTTACTTCAGTAATGAGGAATTAGGCATTTCAAAGTAGGACTTCAAAGACAGAAGGGGAATATGAGTTTATTTTAGAATCATAGAACAACCAGGTTGGAAGGGACCCATCGGATCTTCTAGTCCAACCATTCCTATCTAACACTAAACCATGCCCCTCAAGACCTCATCCACCCATGCCTTAAACACCTCCAGGGAAGGTGAATCAACCACCTCCCTGGGCAGCCTATTCCAATGCCCAATGAGCCTCTGTATGAAGAACTTCCTCCTAATCTCCAGCCTAAATCTCCCCTGGCGGAGCTTGAGGCCATTCCCTCTTGTCCTGTCCCCTGTCACTTGGGAGAAGAGGCCTGCTCCCTCCTCTCTACAACCTCCCTTCAGGTAGTTGTAGAGAGTAATGAGGTCTATCCATTTGCATTCTTAGTGGTTAAACCATTTGTCCTTATTTCCTCATTAGAACCACAAGATGGACTACCAGCCTTCAAGGTGCTCCTTTTGGTTCATTTCTTAGTATTACTTAAGATTCCAGGTTGGAACATTTTTGGTCACTACTAAGATCAGGGATTATGCTTTAATCTTTTTGTTTTTATGGTAACGGCATCTTATCATATTCCACAGGAATGGTGCCCATCTTGCAGGTCTTGTAAATCAGCTGCCAGCTGATCTTAAAATATAAATGAAAACATACTTGAGGTTCACATCTTCACTAAAAGTTTATCTGTGTTGACCTGTATTCTGCAGAAGTGTGTATGAACACCAGTGTACTTGTCCAGCCAGGAAACATAGAGGTCTTGACACCACAGGGATTCTGCAAAGAAATGATTAAGACTTTTAGTATACTTGGGAAACTTAGAATCATAGAACAATGAGGTTGGAAGAGACCCATCGGATCAGTGAGTCCAACCATTCCTAATAAACACTAAACCATGTCCCTCAGGACCTCATCTACCCGTACCTTAAACACCTCCAGGGAAGGTGAATCAACCACCTCCCTGGGTAGCCTGTTCCAATGCCCAGTGACCTTCTGTGTGAAAAACTTCCTCCTAATCTCCAGCCTAAATCTTCCCTGGTGGAGCTTGAGGCCATTCCCTCTTGTCCTGTCCCCTGTCACTTGGGAGAAGAGGCCAGCTCCCTCCTCTCGACAACCTCCTTTCAGGTACTTGTAGAGAGTAATGAGGTCTCCTCTCAGCCTCCTCTTCTCCAGGCTTCTTCCAGCTCTCTCAGCCGCTCCTCATAGGGCCTGTTCTCTAGACCCTTCACCAGCTTCGTGGCTCTTCTCTGGACTCACTCCAGAGCATCAACATCCTTCTTGTGGTGAGGGGCCCAGAACTGCACACGGGATTCAAGGAGCGGTCTCACCAGTGCTGAGTACAGAGGGAGAATCACCTCCCTGGACCTGCTGGTCACACCATATCTGATACAAGCCAGGATGCCATTGGCCTTCTTGGCCACCTGGGCACACTGCTGGCTCATGGTTAGTCGGCTGTCAACTTATTTGTGTATGTTTCTTGGAACTGAGATGCATCATCATAGCATACAAAGCTCCAGAGCCTATATTATAGGATACAATACAGTCATATTATTTCTTGGAGGGATTCAATTTATGTGTATTTCTCAAATTGGGATCTCATATCACACACATATCACCAGACTACATTGTATTTTAGACATCAGAAGTTGGATAGTATTCCAACTGCACAGGCATTTCCCAGACGTCAGTGAGTCTTCATGCCATTGTGTAATTCTGAACTGTGGGTCCAGCCAAAAATAATCTCACCATTGTCCCAATAATTAATGTTCTTGGAACTGTAACAGTATGTCATGGATACAGAAAATGTGTATATGTGCCAATCTTCTTTGCCTCACCTCTTTTACAAAACTGTTAAAAGGAGGAGAGTAAAATGCTGTACAGATTGCTGTTCTTCTAATATACAAAACCAGGCATAGTTGGAACAAAGGCTGACTTTTAAATTTCAGGGTTGAAAAAAGTTGAGGTTAGTTTCGACCAGCTCCTCAGGGCGTAAGAGTGAGAGGAGCTGCTAGAGATGTTATGAAGTAATTTCAGATATTTTTGCTTTGTATCAAGAGAACTTCAGTTTCAGCTTATTTTCATGCTGTAATAGACTTCTCCCCTCATCTTTTACTACTTCTGTTCATTACTCTTATTGTTAGTTAGACGAGCTCAGTAGCATAAGCTGAAGTCTGGTTGGTTTAGTCTGCTTCAGAGGGAGCAACTGGTTGCTTCTAAATTCCACAGCTGGGAGACTTAACAGCTTGTTACGAACCTGACAGTAGAAAATCAACTCAACAGATATTTTACCCCTTTACTCTTGATTCATTCTGCTAATATTTCTTCTTTAAAATGATGGTAACGGTCATAAACCAGTACATTTCAACCTGTTCAATTTTCTGTTTTAAATGTGCTTTCCAATAGCTGGTATGTGTGAACCCAGCACTGAAGCAGTAGGTTAGCTGAATTTTCACTGTAGCTATCTCATCAGTGCTAGTTTTGTTTCATGGTCCATTGGGATGAGTGCCAGTTCATGTTCATACTTTCCAATCTTACTTGGCTCTTCATACCTATTACCAGTATTTCAAGCCATGTTCATTTTCTGGAGGATGCTTATCTTCCTTTGTTAAAGATTAACTGATAAAAGCAGAATTATGGAAGCAAGTCCTGCATTCTTTTTTTAAAGCTGGTGGCATTTTGCTTGATTCTGCCAACTTGATGCTGCTTTTTGATTTTGAAACTAATGAGTGATCTATAAAGCCCTCTTTCTTGCTACCCATTGAGCAAAAGGGGAGGAGTTTTATTCCTGCTGATTTGACAGGGAAGAAAGATTTTAAACCCAAGGATTTTGAAGGTTTCCTTACCTTAGTTAAGGAAAGCAGGCAACCAAGGCATGGTGTATATTTGGTCTCATCTCTAGGCTATGAACTTGTCTGAAGGTAGAAATAGGAACAAAATCTTTTTTTGCAGTATTGCCACAGAAAGTAGATTTAGTGTCCTGTTAAACTCTGAATGTGCTCGGTGAGAGATTTCCACAAATGCAGCACCCCTTGAAATTTTGGGAGCAAAATGTATTAACTGCTAACTACTGATATGTTTCAATTTAATCAAATGGTTTATAATGTATATATTGCTTAAAAAAAGCTTTTACTGCTTCCTTTTTAAATTGAAATAATTGAAGTAATAGTTACTTTTAATCAACCAGGTTGTTACAGTATGACTCCAGTGGCTTCCAAGGCATCCTCATAATCTAGAGTTCTCTCCCTATTGACTACAAATGTTTCTTCTCAGCAAACCTTATTTCTAGGACCTTACTTGCAACATGCTGTTCAAGAGAGTTCCTGGATGCCAGATGTAAAACTTTTTATGGAAACAATCTAGTAATAAGTAGCATGACCTCAGCAAGAAAATTTGTTCTGTGGGTGTTGAAGAACGTCACATCATTAGTATTAAATCAACCTGTAGTTGAATACTTGTCATATACAATCATGTAGAGTACTGATGTTCCTGTCTTCTTGCTTTTCACGGAGATTACTGTGCTTTTTTACTGTGCATCGGTTAAAAGAGTTCCAAAGGATGTAGTACATTTATAGTCACCTAACAAAAATACCATTGTTGAGCTCTAGTCTGATTCATACTTGATTTGACATCGCTCTTACCAGAGAGCTGCCTGTCTCAGTTTCACCCTTTTGCACTTTTACAGAAAGACAGTACACGTCTTAAATTCCTCCTGCAACGGTAGCTGACTTCACCTGTGTAAATTAGTAGGTTCCGCTTTCCAATATTATGTTCATTCAAGGGAATAAAAACTCACTTGCTGATGAGACAAAAGGCTGGCCTTTTCTTTAAATAAAGCTTCTGTTTACTGTGTCTTCAAGCTAATTTGCATTTTACAGAGAGAATATTCTGTATTAGTGTGTGCTTATTCACAAATTAAGATAAGTGCAGAGTGAAAATAAAAATCTCTAAATGACTCACACTGTAAGTGAAGGCACATTCTGGTAGGGCTTAAGTATGATTTCTTAAGCGTATTAACATCACTCAAGATTTCTAGTAACTGCAAAAGTGAGCTGTATTTACACATTCACTGAGCCTTGCTTCTATTTTTTTTTGTAAGACAGTATTATGATCATGGATAACTGAGTCTGTATCCAGATTTGCTCATCTTGTAGCGAAATGAATCAAGCCAGTGGAGAGAAAAAGATTCAGTTTACAAGTAAATAATCACAGCTTCTTCTTATGGAGACAATCTTTTTACATGGACTGTCTATGTATAATCTCCCTCTTTTCCTTCAAGCTGGAATGCTTCCATAACTAATGCTAGGTATTTCACAATCCATGCTGTTCTACAGGTACCAAAACGTCAATGGTCAGAATCTTTCAAGGAAACCTAAACACACTCCTTTACCTTTTTCTCTTCAGTCACAGTATTTTGAGAATTTAAAGACCACAGCCAGTGAAGGTACAAAGCAAAAAAAATACCTGTGTGCTTAAACAGATTAAAATATGATCTTTACTCGTAACTGTTTGCAGGATCGAAACTTTTCAAATGAGCTTATTCTGCAGTACCAGAAAGGTAAAAATGTCAAGTCTGTGAATACCATACTAAGGTAGGATTCTCCCTCACCTGTGCGAAAGGCAGATGTGAAGTTATCCTGAGTTTGAAGGTGTAGTGAAAGGAATCATTTACAGCTTATGTGGGATGAACATTGACATACTAACCAATTTAAAACGAAATCCTCTGTTAGCCTGTCTTACCTTTGTAAATTTTATTTACTCTTCTGAAAACAATGAATAATTATGTTGGATTAGTAAATGGTTTTCGTTTAATATTTTAACCACAGACAGAAATCTTCAGCTCTGTTAAATGCAGCCTGTGCTAACATTAGGACGAACCTATATGCTTGCTAAAAGCAAGCAAGTACACCAAAAATTCACACACATATTTGTTAATTAATTGCAACTGTAGTTTGAATACTTTGATTTTGATTTAATACATGTTTACAGGTTTTGAAAATGAATGCAGTAAATACCATAATGTAATTTGATTTCTACTGAGGTAATAGTAGCCTTCTCTCTTAGTAATAAAATACATACTTTTCATTATTTTTTTCTTGTTTGTGTCATGCTTAGCCACTCTGAATTTTGGACCCCTATCTCATCCAGTCCAATTATGAAATAAAAGGGACCATTAAATATAAACCGATGTAGAGCCAAACAACCACTTTGTAATTAAACTTCAATGTTCATTCAGGATAATACTATATTTTGTATGCAGGCTACCATTTTGAAGGCAGACTAGAATACTAAGTTTGAAAAGGTATTTGATGTAAAGAGGAATTGTTTATATCAGTACTTGGAAATGCACATCCCTTTTAAAGTCAAGTTAATTTATGAAATCTTTAGAACAGTAAAGTTTAAGTGGGATCTTGTTTGCTCGTATTTACTAAACTTGCATTTTTTTATGAACAGTTTACATTTTTATAGCTTTCTGTAAAATAGTTTAATTTCAGAAAAACAAAGTGTGTGATTTAATTAGAAAAAATATTTTAGGACACTTTTTTTCCACTGGTAGAACAACTGTACTTATTAGCTGAATTTTCTCTAACTTTTTGGGTGAATTTAGGGCAATGGCATAGTTGAAATTATTTTGTAAAGAAAGGTGTTTTTGGAACTAGGTAGTACAATTTCTGCAGTTTGAGTAACATCTGTGCATTGTCAGAGTTCAGACCTTATTTACCTGCTCACTTGCAATCTGATGTTACAGAATTCCAAGTCATGTCAGGTTAGGTTTATTTATGTGAAAGCATATTTGTGTTTGTCGTGTGTTTGAAGTACTGTGCTTAGTTCTGAGCTGGTTATTACAGGAGTGGAGCTAGGGGAGCAGGGAAAACAAGGCAGGCGAGCTCTCATGGAAAAAGTTTTTGGAACAAAACTTTTCATACTATCCTTCTTATTACAATGATACTTTCTGACCTCTAAGATATAGCTTTCTTTTCCTATTCTCATTTATTTTCCTTGTAGGCTTCTTTTCATTCCAAGCACCTTCTGTGACATAAGTATTCCTACTGATTTTTTAACCTTTTCTGTTACAATTTCTTTTGTGGGTGCAACTTCCAGAGAATGACATTAGTCTCCCCATACACTCTGTCTCATGTCTGCACGAACGTCTTGCGCATCCTAGGAAGCTGAAGAGCAAACTCAGATCATAGTGAGGTCAGCACATTGGGTGACCTGTAGACATTGCTGTTGGGGCTCTCTGAACTCAGTCAGCCATATAGGCATCTACATGTGAGGTACTTTATGCTGGTTGGAATGTTGCCCTGCCTCCTCTGTGCTTTAACCACTGGCATTTAACAGCCCTGGTTATTGAGTGCAGGAAAAAACGTTAAATGCAGCAAATGGTTCAAATCTTACGGGTGGCTCTATTGACAATTGATTCTTAGCAAAGTGTAAGTGGTATTACTGTTTCCTTTTAAGTTTTTCTGCTGTGGTGCATGGTCAGGTAGCTTTTGCTACTTTTCCCCACTAGTAGACAGTACTGCGTCACTCACTGTCATTGCTGTAGTGTGTTCTCCGTACTCCCAGCAGATCCTCATGCAATTAGAAATGAGGCAAGCCTGTAATTGTTAATTTGTTAAATGATGAACTTGAATTTGGCATTCCTGACAGTCTTTATTTTCTGAAGGTGGCATAGCTTTATTGTTATATGGAAAATTCTGCTTTACACCTAGCTAGTGACATTTTACGCTGTGACTGACTGATTACTTTGAAGGTAAATTTCAGATTAATTCTGTCAACAGTGATAAGTTGCTCATTGTTCATTGTAGTCTACCAATCCTGTTAAGCTAATGCAACTACAACATACTGCAATTTTTTAACTATACCAGTGGAGGCTTTCGCAGATTATTTTAAATTGTACCAAAATCTTGTCAGGGTGGATTCCAATTTTCTTTTTATAAAATAGTTGATAAAAGAAAACCTGTGCAGTTCAACACCAAAAAACACTGTAAAAAGTGAAACTCATATTCTTTTAGTTCATCAGCTAGACATGTATTTAAATTATATGCTTATTTTGTACATTTTCTGAATAATTAGAACATATTCTGCGAAAGCTTATCTGAAGTGAGTACATAAGCTGCGTACAGAAAGTCCATTTAAACATGTGCCTTTATCAGTTTTCAATTAACTTTGCAGACTGTATAGCAATTATTTCCACTCTGGCTCTTCTGTTTTATAGTAAAAAAAAAAAGAGAGCCCCAACAGCAGTGTCTTAGAAGTGATGTGTATTCTTTACATTGGTTTGTAAACTTCACAATCAAATCATTCTTACTGTGTGTATTGTTTGTATGTGTCTAGATAGTTTATTTTTCATAAAATGAAATATTTTTAAGGAACTACAAGGCAGCAAAGAAATACCCATGTAGCTGAATATGGTATTTGTTTACCCCTGCAGAAAAGGAATGTAAAACACTTTATGGCTTTTTAAGGATATTTATAGGAATAAATTATACGACTGTCCTCTTCATCCCAGCAGTCTTGTTACCTTTGGATCTCTCATGAATCAGAGTACAACCAAGTCAGAAGTCATGTTAAATAAGTTCCTAAAGCTGATTGTCATTGTAACAGTAATAGAAAGAAGAAAAAAATCTTTCTTCTCAATTTAGTTCTCGATTGTCAGTGTTCTTGCATTTTTTTACACTTTCTAGGAAACATCTTTGGTTAGTAAGAGACACTGTGCAAGTTTTTGTTTAAAAAGCAGATTTCATATGCAGTGTAGATTGATAGGACCATTTCTGTTTCTTGGGAAGAGACAGTTGTTTGTAGCAGCATTAGCAAATTGAAGAAAAATTTCTGTAATGTTCTACTTCTTGAGTGATAACATAATTTGTAGTCCTAGATTTTTCTTCCTTTAGAAAGGTTATCTCTTGCTGCTATCTGTATAGAATTTTTCACTTCAGACACTCCTCAGTGATAGAAATGTTTTGATACAATGTAGTCTTAAGATGGTAGGATTGTGTTCATTGGGCTTTGCTTATTTGGTGTTTCTATTTTTAGTTTTGTGACCTCTTCTCATGGATTTTAATAAGTTAGACTCACTAGGGCAAGCTACCATCACACTAGAAGTGAATTGTGGGTTGATTGTTTTTCCAGGTTTGATGATTTGCTGTAGGAATTTAATAACTTCAAAGTTCAGTCATAGAGAGCAGTGGTTCTACAAAGAGCACTGAATCTCCGGTCTATGTCAGTTATGTATCACTAAATGTAACACATGCTGTGAACCCATCTAAGGGTTTTGATGTCACAGTTTCTGAAAAATAATGCCTTCTGCAGTGAAATCAGAGCAATATTAAAAGAAATAATAAAAGCAGTATGCCCTGAGAAACTGTTAGTATGTCCTGGGGACTGTGTGTGTGCACACCAAGGGCAGAATGTGGTCAATAGCTTCTCTTGTAGCATTCCTGACAAATTTTTTCAGTTCAGTTACGTACTGTGTTGTAAATTAGAACTATCCCCCTTTCTCAAGTTAAAAATTTTCCTTAAAGGATATATTCCTCTATTCTTCTTGTCTTCTTGTCTGTCTATTGGTTTTTGTGTGTGTGAAATCAGCTTTCTACTGGTCCCTTGTGATATTTGATGAAGAGGAATTTTCAGGTCAGTGCAAACATCTGGCAAATGGTTTCTTTATATATTTTACAAAAATATATAACATATTATATAAAAGTATATAATATAGTATATGAAAGTATATAATATAGTATATAAATATGTTAATGTATTTCTTCAGGATGAGCTTTATTTTTCATCTTAAGGATGAATCATCTTTTCATCTTTGCCCTTTTCTTTGTTACGTTTAGAAATTCTCCTGTAACATCCACTCTTTAATTCATTCACTTTTAATGTATTGTGGTATCTGCAGGTTATAGAAACACAGTTGCAGTTCATTATTCCAGTACCCGTGATGTTTTTCTTGTTTTAGAAGCTGTAAAAGGTTCTTAATGCATCGCTTCAGTTATAGCATTCTATCATTAATTGAAGACCATAAGCTAAAATAAAATGAGAAATAGTATCTTTCCTGACAGAGAATAAAATTGTATATGTACTTATCATTTTTTCAGTTTGTTTTTTTAGCCGATTACTGCTTACATTTCTACTTTACTTTTATTATGGTTTATATTTATAACTGTTACAATATTGAGACAGCAAATTGTAACTGGAAGTATTACTTAAAGTGAGAGAAAACTGTGTAAAACCATATCTGGATTGAACATGGTAGAAAGAATGCAAGAAATATAGAAGGAGGAGTAAACAGAAAAAATATACGAACTTATAACCGTTTATTGTCTTGCTAATGTATGTCCCTTGGCATAATTATTGGTTTGTGCTGCTTTGGGTAATTAACAGACATTTCTGCTGCCCAAACCACAAAATGTCTGCCTGCCTTCCTTTTCCAAACTTCATAATATATCAGTTGTCGTCTTGCTTTTT
The DNA here is from genome assembly GCA_033558105.1 of Coccyzus lansbergi. NCBI lineage: Eukaryota > Metazoa > Chordata > Aves > Cuculiformes > Coccyzidae > Coccyzus > Coccyzus lansbergi. The sequence continues at coordinate 1,013,062 of JAUMJK010000260.1, read as the reverse complement.
GTTGCTGCAGAGTTGACCCCAGAGTACCACAGTCTATTGTTCTGCATCTGTATAGTTTCCATCTACACATTTTATTATGTATTTTATGGATTCTGCCTGTTGAATCCACCCAAGTCAGTTATTGTGAAAGCATCTCCACTGAAAAAAGATTACATGTAACCATAAGTTCTCTGATCCGTGCTAGAGGCTTTTGCTGTTTTGTGGTCTCTTCATCTGGCAGTGTAAACCAGTGAAGGCCAGAAAACTTGTTGACTTCACTGTATGCTGTAATGCATGATAAGATGGACTCAGCATTGAAGGGGGAGTGACACTGGGTCATTTGTTGACTGGGAATTTGTTGAATATTCAGTATAAAAGCCCAGCTCCGAGAAAGTTGGCAGTTAAAGTCAGCCTGAGATCCTAAACAACTAAGTTGAATATTTTTTTTAAAGCCTCATCAGTTTTCTGTGGCATTTTTTTTTTAACTTTATATGAGTAAGCCTCCTAAAGAAATTAAAACCTTGAATTCACTTCAAGGCTAGTTGTTATATTTAGTAAATTGTGTGTCCTTGGACCAGGAAAGGGAAAATTTTGACCAAAAGATCTCTTCTGTCTTCTTTGAATTGATAGAAGCATGTTAACATCCTATTTATAAATTACAGTATTCAGCATATAAGTGAAGAATTTTTTTAATGTCTGTGTTTATTAGTTTATGCTATAATTTCATATTGCAGTTTCTTATTAAGTATAACACATTAAATATTTTTAACATTATTTAGACTTTAGAATATTTCCCTCACATCTGTATCCTTATAATGCAGATCCCCTATGCTATATGAAAGACTATTCTTTTTTAAAAAATAATCAGTTGTTACTTATTTTATTTATGTTCTTGCTGTAAATTAATCTATAATATCAGAATCAATCAAGAATGAGATAACAAGGAAGCAGATTGAACCTTATTCTGAAGTGGTTACATTTTGGGGAACAGGATAGAGGGAAATGTTATACAATGTGACTTAAAAAACAATCCACTATTTTAAGGGAGTTTGTAGGCATTTAATGTTTTTATCTAGCTCTTACTTTTACCTCACAATTATTATTTTGCCAATCCTGAAACAAAGTACAGTGACGGTATTTCAATAATGAAAGGCTGTCAGGTATCACATTAGCTTCTACCCTGTCCATGTGATTTGCAGCAGCTTAGAGTATTTCTTTGTGAGTCTTTTTGCACAGCTTAATGTTCCCCTCACATGATCGAAGGACAGAACCATGATAAATGAGCACTAAATAAACACTTTCAAGATAGCAATTTTTATTTGAGTTTAAAATGGTTCTGTTTCTTGTTTTCCTTTGTTCTCAAAGGAGTAGGCCTTGTTTTAATGCAAAGGTTGGTAATGCCAGAAGTCTTAGGAACTTGCATTTTTTCAGTTCCTAGTTTTACCTGAGTTTTGCATGACACGTCCAGCATAAACTGAATTATTTTGTTTCTCTAATAATTATACAACGTAAGGCATTTAAAGCCTTCTGAAAGAATCAAGAGCTGTTTTACTTTCCTCTGCAGCGAGCTCTGTGATGCAATTTTAAAATTATTTTCTTTTACAGGTTCCTTACAGCCTTTCCTGGAAGCCTGCAGTAATGAATCTTTCTTCCGTACTTGCTCTGCGTTACTTCGAAGTACTAAGCTAGATGTCCAGATTTTGGAAAAACTCTGTGTTTTACTGCAAAAACTCTCCAGAATAAAGTAATCCTCTATTACTATTATTCTGTTAGTTATCAGATTAGCAGACTTGGGGAGCTTTATCTTTCTGCCTTTTCAAAGACTCACCTCTGTTTTGATGTTTATTTGCTCCACCAGAGACAACACTGGACTTTCTCAGCTAGCAGTTAAATTTAAACTGTTTGTGCCACAGTTGTGTAAGACAAGACAATGCGAACTAAGAAAAACCTCAAAACCAAAAAACTAGCCTAAAGAGGAAATATTCCTCGTGTATGCTGATGACAAAAACACTTAGAAGAGAGCCCTTCTTTTCTTGTCCACTGACCTTCAGTTTTGCTGGGGTACTTGGAAGTATCCTCTTTGAAAATTTAGCCTCTTCTTTGACTTACTTTGTCAATTTTCATTTCCTACAAAACCAGAATTTAAAGTCTTGAGCTATTTAAGCCCTTTTGGGAATGTTAATCTATATAAAATGAATTCCCATTGCTTACTGGTTATTTATTGTAACAGAGGTGTTCATCATATCAGTAGTAATGTGCACCTGAGGTCCATAGGTGCATTACTTAAAGAAACTGTTACATCTGGACAAGCAGGTATCTAAACTGAATCATTTTCACAATAGAGGTAGTTGTTGACAAAAATGAGGTTTTCAGTTGACTTCATTAGGAAAAAAAATTGAATTGTAGGAAACCCCCCCATTTTCTTGTAAAATAATCTGATATAAATCATAATTTAGATTGGAAATACACTAGAAGTAAAATTTGCTTTTAGAAATCATAATTTTTTTTAATTGTTTCTGGAATCTTATTTTGTGTTAGTGAAACCTTATTGTAACCTTCTCTTGAGCTTTCATTATGCTATGTGTAAATACCACTTACTCAAGTGAAATGATAGGCTTTGGTGTTTTATGCCAAGATTTTTTTTGTCATGCCTTGATTACCTTCTGCTTAGAGACATCATATGCAATGTAGAAGAATTACATGGAAGTCCATCTATGTTCTTTTTCATGAAAAGAATTATTTTGTGTAGAATCTGTAGTGCTTGGATGAAACCTCTGAGTTTTAAGTTGACAATTATTTTATGTAAAATCTTTTGCAGAAGCAATAAGAAGATGTTTGAGTTGTTTAATCTTCACCAAATGATCCAAGAACTGCACAGGACTGCAAATCCAGATGACGCGTTCCTCTGTATAAACCTAAATTCAATTCTGTTGAATTTAGGGCTGTCTAGGAGCAATTCTCTTCCCTCCAGTCTAAGCACAAGTCCTTAGCATTATCTTTCAATCTGTATAATTTATACCAATTGCCTGTGTTACTTGAAATTTGGATTTATTTTTTAACTGTTTTTTATAAATAAACTCAGCAGAACTTCAGTGCTATGTAAGTTCCTCTGTATGATATAGAATCTCATTTATATTTCCCTCATTCCAAAAAAAGGAAAATGAGAAATCACATAATGTGCTAAATGGCTTTATTCAATACTTTTTAAAGAAGTGAAATAATGCTGCTGTTCTGAATGAGTCATGCAATCTAAGAAATTTGATCCCTTGAGTAAGGAGATCAGAAATACCAACCTTTCCTTACAGGTATGAATATTAGTTAGCTTTGACTCTTTAGAGAGTTTTATAAATTTATTTAATTTATAGTTGATAAGTAATAGACAGGTACCTTATCAAATTATCTTTTGATAATGGTTTTAATCATTAAAAACAGATTTTGATTTAACACAACTAGATGTGTTGAAAGGGAAATTTTGTTGTCATTTTGATTTCAGAATATCTCGATGTTTGTTTGATATTTTCCTGTATTAATGTAGCATTTAGTAATTTAACCTGCTTTGGGTTGTAATATCTCTGAAAATGTAAATAAAAACTTTTCTTAGAATGCCTGGCAATAGTGATCCCTAATGTAGACTTTTTATACTTTATTGATTTTCCTATATTTTATATTAATTTGCAATATGATCCTTATTTGGTATCTTTGTACCTATATTCGTTTTCTGAGTGTGATGACTACATTTTGTCTGCCACAGTTCTGTGTTCTTATGTTCTTGCACATAGGAAATAGGATGCTTTTTAAAAATCCTACTTAAGTCTTCCTTTTCTGATTTATACTCTTTAATTGTAAAATTGAAACTGCAGTTAAAATTTAAAGATCTGCTCTATGTCAGTCTTTGACGAATGCTGGCAATCAGTATAAAACTTCATAGAGGTTTACTTCTCATTTTCATATTATTTTTTCTTGGTTTTCCTTTGTATTTCTTACCAGAAATCTTTGAAGTTGAATTCTAACTGCAAGTATTTCTCCAGCAGTTTCACATACATTTCTGACAAACTTTCCTATGAAGTGAGTCTACACCAGATTTGCCACCAAGTATGTCTGGAGGAGAGAGCAAAGAGGTGTGTACTCTTTGGGCAGGAAACCAGTTCTAAGCAGTTTTTAAACTCTACTAGTCATAGCTAAAAGCTTTTGCTGACGGTGGATTGTGTTTTGGAATAAGTATTTCTTCATCAGTGGTTTTGGATTTCTGTCAGGTTTACCAGCAGTGCAACAGCTTGTGTATACCTTTGGCTGGAGAAAAAGTCTTCTTATTTAGGAAGTGCATTCCCAGTCCCCATGTGTTGCTCTCTCTGTTTGGTCACTAAAAATAACAGAAAAAAGCTATAGAAAGTTGTTAGGATTCCTTTTATCCACGAGAATGTTGATTGTGCTCTTGGCCTTCATTACTGTTATTAGTTCGTCTACTAAACTGCCTTGTGGTGCTGGTTTAACTCGATGTGCTCTAATAACAGCAAAGGGGATGTGGTTAAAGGTGCAAAGAGCATGGTGTAGCTTTTACTATGAGTCCTTTGTGTTTTATATGCAGTAGTGTTTGCGGTCTAAAAAGATGAATCGCTGTTAATTTCAAGGTTTTATGATCTAACGTGTTTCTGTTAAAATTAAGAAATGGGTTTTTAAAAATCTGTTAAATATTAATGTAATTAAGTTGTTTGATGAACTGAGGGGGAGACTAATGATTTTGATACTTTGTACATTTTAACTGAGCTGCAAAGAAAAATGTGTTCTTGATTCACATATTACAGTAAACAAAAAGTATCAGAAATAAAGAAGTGAATTATGCAGGTGAATATAGTCTCTTGTCCAGAATAGATACTTCTGTTAAAAAAAAAAAAAAATCTATAGTAAAGTTCCAAGGTGTACATTTGATTTTTGACTTGGAACAATTCTTCTTGTGTAAAAAGTGAAAGGCACAAATACACTTCAGCAGAGTCTTACGGAGGCTAGACTTGTGACAGTAGAAGTGAAATTTTTTGAAGCCAACTGTTGACAGGCAGCTTACAGTAGTTCTTTAGTAGGTTTTTGTAAAGCTTACCAGTAAAGATTTTTAAAGAATATAAAACATACCATTTTTTCCCCAAAAATATATTACTAATCAATCGTGTTAGCGCAGAATTACTTATGAATTAAGCCTTGTAACATCTAGGAAGGTAAAACAATGATAAATTTCAAATTGGTTTTATGTGCCATTAAGTTTTCAGTTTGTATTGCATTGCATCCTTAAACATACATGGGTTTATGGGACATATGGACTATAAATACAAGTGAAAAGACTGTCTTTCTCACAGCAATATGATTTCAGGATCAGAGACTTCAAGGGAAATAGAATGTCAGTCTACCAAAAAATTGAACTAAAATGGTCAAATGATAAACTGGAGTGGAGATTTTTAGATCTATTCTGTTTCAAGTTGTAGTTGATAGCCTAGAGTAATTAAGCTAACTAATAACAGAGTCTACGTGAGAATCATAGGGAACTTAGTTTGCCTTTGTCATTACCAGACAGAAGTGGGTACCAGGACAAATGTACAAAATTTGCTGTTATTTCTATATTTCTGCTTCTAAATATTTGGTTTCTTAAATTTTATACTCACCTGCTTGTTGCACTGTCTTGAACATCAGTCTTGTGGGCCTGCCTGTGCCAGTCCCCACCCTGTTATCCTTCCCCTGAGTGGCCCTGGCAGTCTCTATGGGGAAGGGAAACAGAGGAAGTTGGTTGCATTCCTTGCTTGCTTTGTGGATTTGACTTGGTTTGGGAAGGATAGATTTCTGCCTGGATTGCCACACTTTGGACATCTCCTTATTAAATAGTCTTGCTTTCTCAGATGGAGTCTAGAATTCTGTAAGGGTTTCTGCTTATGTAGCATTTATGTCCTGTAATATTAATATGAATTTCTACTATTTTATCCTTCTCTCAGAAGACCATCTACGAGAAGAGAGATTTGAAAAAGGTAACTGTAACTGCAGCTATTTCCTGCAGTTCTTGATTCCCTAAGAAAATGTGGTTTATGTGATCACTGTCTGTCTGCATTCCTGAAAAGGGATATGCTATTTTGAATACGCCAGCTGCCTCTGGCCAGATTTGACAGCAGGCAAGAGAATATTAATTTTCAACCATTTCTTTGGAGAGAATTTGAGGAGAAGAGAGAGACCTTACAAGTACTTGCGCTTAAAAGAAAGACAGGGACTCTCACACCTTCTGGCAGCAGCCAGATGATCAGTCAGAACATGTAACTTCAAATTAGCTACAATCTGCCATGTCCTGCTTGCCTGTAGGTCTCCAGAAGCAATTAACTACCAGCACTGGCATTAAATGAAGAAAGCTTCTAGTAGTCACAACCTGTCACTTTAAAGGAAGATAAAGAGTTGACCCACAATTTAGTGTTACTGGTTGTTGGAACAGCTGAGAGCTCTCATTGGGAAACTCAACAAGAATTTAGCACCTGTTTATGTTAGGATAATTTTAATCCCAGAAAAGACTACCAAATAATTTATTTCTTTTTACCAACTCATCTGTTGTAGAATTGTAAGTGCCCTTGCTTTTTATCAAAGTCAATAAATGGGCAAACAATGTTTCAGACCTAATCTGCCCTAGATTTCTTAAATTTGGAAGAAAGATCATTCTGTAGTCAGGGGGCAGTTGTGTTTGCAGAATCTTTGCAGATTTGCATAAAGTAGACTAACATCCAACCTGCACAGTTGTTTTGTTTCTTTATATATGTGACTTTCACTAGCTGATAAAAGGTCTGTCTCTTAAAGTGGGATTTCACAGTAATCTTCCAGTTCTCAATATGAGTGGCTTGCATAATTTTTGTTGTTATATAACTGAATTTAATAAATTATGGAGTAATGTTTCTTCTACCAGATAGGTAAATTAACGTGAAAGGTGGAAGTATGCTGAAGGCAACATATTTTTGAAGAATTTTGTTCCCAATCAACATCAATGTCTAAAATATATCATTTAACTTACCAGACCGGATTTAAACAAAGTTGTAAGTAGAGCTCATAATTCAGAGCTATGACACTGGATCCTTTAATTATATATTGAATTTTTCACCTAAAACTTAAACAGCTTGAGGGGTTGATGGTCTGATAGAAAATGTTTATACTCAGGATAATGTATTTAAGCTTAGTCCAGAAACTCTGAAATTTGGATCTGTGAAGCAATTTGGTAACCTTCCTCCACTTTCTAGATCGTTGGAGGAACTGAGGTGGCAAAGCTGTGACCCCTTCTACTCCTCCTGATGACATACCGCTTACGTATTCCTAAATTCTTAAAAGTTGTTTTATGAAATAGTGCTGTGCAGTGTTGTGATCCTACCTTTGTCATTCCCCTGAGAAATACTGTAATGAGCGAAGCATCCTTTTGTGTTATACTGACAATTGTAGTGTGCTGTGTCAAACCCAGCACTATCCACTGTCAAAAATAGACGTGGGCTTGGCTAATTAAGACCTTTAATGCCATCTTCTGACCATGGAACATTCCTGTTTGTTAGACTTTTGTTTTTAACATAAATTTGAAAGCAAGTATCTTGTATATATATGACTACCTGATTGCTAATAGATGATATAACTTAGACTTCTGTTTTTAACATAAATTTGAAAGCAAGTGTCTTCTATATTTATGACTACCTGATTGCTAATAGATGATATAACTTCAAACAAAACCACTTACTGTTTACTTGCTTGTTGCTACTCTTTTGAGTGAATGGTCCTGATCTGAGGTTTAGCAAGACATAACTCAGAAGACATTCTGATCTCACACTGAATTATTTCAGAAAAACATCTGTGAAGGCATATATATTTTTGTCCCCCCAAACTCTTTCTCTTTATGCTCTTTACTGAAGGATATTTAGTTCCCAAGGAAAGTTTCCCTGAATATATCACTTTTCTCTGATCGCTGCAACTTAATGGTAAGAAACTGCTCTGATTGATAGACATTCACAAGCAAGGACTGTAAATTTAGTGACTGGGATACTGCTAAGAACAGTAAGTGTGAAAGCTCAACGTAGGATAGCATTCCTATTAATAAGTTTACTTCAGGGTCATCTTCAGCTCCATAAAATGACATCCTCATTTGCAATGTTAGGTTGTGGAGAAAAGAAATGGAAAAAAAAATCTATTTCTCACTTTTGGGAAAGAAAAAGTATCATGGTACAAGAGTTCCAGCACAAGCATAATATTCCACCCATACATCAGCATTTTGGAAAAGAACTATGCCTTTGAAGAAGATTGGAGGGGAACTAGTGTTGCCAGACTGGTTTTTGCCCTTCAGAAGAAATAGTATTCTAATATGAGGATTCAAGAGCTATTTATTTAAGAAATGCAAATAAACAGAATTTCTGTGTTCCACAGTCCTTCCCAAAATGTGGCATTTATGTCCTCCTTCCTGGTTTGACCTCCTCCACACTGAAATGTGACCATTATTTTTTCACACCAGCCTTGCACACCAAGGCCAAATTCCAGAAACAGATGTCTAACTTTGCTTCCTTCCTGTTTCAGTTGTCTTGCTACTAATTAGTCTTCAGTGTTATCTCCTCCAGATTTTTCATTTACTTCTGTGTGGTTGGAATTGGAAAATCATTGTGTATTCCTAAACTGTCTTACAATACTACCTCGAATCCTATCTCAAGCTTGTAGTTAAAGCAGCCTCTCTTAGCAGCTATGGAAAAAAATTAATTCTCTCTCTTTCTTTTTAAAAAAGGTGATGGAGAGACAAGATGCCTGTGTGTGACCTGTATAACAGCTAATCGCTGACAACTTCTGCAGCAGAGCGTGCAAAGGCTTCTTATCACACTTGCACAATGTAAGTATTCAGACGGCCTAGTTTTGCAGGATGCTGCTGAAAAGCAGTCAACGCTTTTCTGTCCTTGAAGAGTCGTCAATAGTGATAAATTAATGCCTGAGGTAACAAGCATTATAAATTGTATCACAATAAATAATCAAAAGAGCTTATTTGAGAGGGGGAGAAATAGAATATATATGCCATATTATGTGCCTAGACCAAGATATAGACAGGCAGTACATTCTTACCCTGTTTATATTAATATGCTTACTGGAATATGTATTAGGTAGCCTATCCAATACATAACAAAGGCATGAGCTCTCTCTGCTTTTCATTATCACAGAGGAGTATAGAGGTTGCTTACAGAAGAATAACTCCTGCATTCAGGAGTCACTGGTTTACCTGTGGGTTATGATTTTCACCTGCAAATGCAAGAGGGTTTGTTTCCCCCTCCCTGGTCTCCTTAAATGTACCCTCCTCATAACAAAGCAGAAGTTCTAAAATGAATGAGGCATTAAGTTCTATGGGGACAAATTAAACCAACATATCTTTTCAGCTCGTCTTCCAACCCTACTGCTAAGCATTTAAACACATTATGGTTTTGTTCATGGATAATGGATCAATGATTCTGAACTATAGGACTAGTCAGACTAAAATCAGTGTACCTGAGCACATACACTACCCTAAGTAGCTATTTTTTCCTCTTTTCATCTGGTCTTTCAGCATAAAGTTAAAAAACTCAGATCAAAATAATGAGTGTTTCCCGGAGAACAGCTGTCAGGAGCAGAAAAAAAGCTCTTTTCTAAAAGCAAAAATATGTATTGGCTTCTTCACACCAAAAGCAGAACTGATACTGCTCTGAAGAAGACAGCCTGTGACTGATGAGCTGCTGATCATGGGTGATTGTGTTTTCTTCAGAGTCGGGATAATTGAAGAGAGATTAGTTTAAGATTGTGAGATAAGAAATGTGCTTACATTTGAGGTAAAGATACTGCAACAGGTTAAAATCTTTAATATTCTTGCACAAAAATTCAGAAACTTCTGTTTAACTTCTTGTTGCAAATTCCTCATATTTAGGAGAGCAGAATCAATCATAACTTTACTCTGGCCTTATATGAGCAAAATTTTCTGTAAATACCAAGACCATTATTACACAATTTCAGAAAAATTAACCTGAAGTGCACCTTACGCATTCATCTGATCTAATAATTCCCCCAAACAGAACATCAATTAACATAATAGCTTCACATTGCTGGCTGCAGGTATTTCCGAGACGTTACTGAGCTGAAATACAGTTCACATGCCAGAAATTAATCGGCTGCTTGGCAAGATTAAACTCATCTACCCTTTGACAACAGCAGAATAAAATTTTACATCATAGCTCATCTCTTAGGTGCTTATTATAGTCTAGAGACACTACAACCTCTAGTTTGAGTATGAAGCACATCTTGGTTATTTTAGTACATCTTGATTATTTAATCTGCTTTAGTGCAAGATGAATCTCACTGCAGACACCTGCATTTGTATAGGTACATCCCAGAGTGCTGGAAGTGCTGCATGTAAGTGAAAAATTGAAATTAAAAAAAAGGGAAGTAAATACTGAAAGAGAAAGAAGGAAAACCGAAACAAAGATGACGTCCCACAGAAGTTCTTAGGTGGTTTGCTTTTTATATTTCTGTGTTTTGTTTCATTATTTTGCACAGCAGAAGGACATGGGTATTTTACACAGGTCTAGGTTTGTGGTTTGTCAAGTTAAGCCTAATAAACCAAAGTGTCTCCTTTGGGTGGCTGTCTGCAACCACATTAAAACAGGAATGCTCAAGCCTTTCAGACAGCAACATGTTCAGATGCAGCAATGCCTGTTGGCGTGTGCTGCACACCATGTTAACTCCTGCACATATAGAGCAGGGAGTAAAAAGACAGCAAAGTGAAACTCAGAACATCAGATTCTCCCAACTATCTGCCAAACTCAATGCTTTTTGTTGCAGTTTCTGGATCCTTTAATTGACGATGGAATAAAAGTAATTCATCACACTGAAACCAACAAATGAATCTGAATAAACAAAATCCCAGACGGTTTTTAAAGTGGGACAGTTTTTCTTCCATTTAGAAAATGTTTGATCTGTATGAAATACTCCAGAAGTCTTCACTTAGTCACCAGGGTCTGGGAGAAATGCAACTTATTGCTCTGCTTTTTTGTGGAAGCTAGCGGTGCCTCAGTCAGTCCAACCAGTGCAGCCTAAGAGTGAATGGACATAATTATTGTGTCATGTAGTAAAGGCTTCTAGTTAAGATCTCTGATAATGTGGTGAAGTACTGCTAATTTAGGAACACAAAATGAAAACATGTTAATGAGACGGTATTGCCACTGTGAGATTACTCATCAGTCTCATGGTCTCTACTGGCTCTCAGTATATTTTTAACATCTTACAAACAATTTCTCCAAGGAGTTGCTAGGAGTTTGGCATTTTCATAGTACCTACAGGGTGAAATATTGAATCAAAAACTACATTGACAAAGGAAGAATGGTTTCTGCTACAAAAGTTTCCGAAGTGTGATGCAGAAGAAGCAGTATTCTACAGGAATGCAAAAATTCTTTCATGTAGGTTACCTAGACACTCCCATACCACAGGAATGTGCCTGCTAATCCCTGGCTAACTCATTTTATTACAGATATATTAGGTACTATATGATTAAATCAAATAGACGGCTAATGCAAGTGTTTGACCTCTTTCTTTTATTAGCATATTTTATGTTCATATTTTACAATATAATAAGTTATATATACAGCATTAAACAAAATTATTAGAAAGTAAATTTTGGCAAGATCTACAGGACTTGGTTTTTTTTTTTTTTTAATTCCTGTACATCTTTTGTGTAACAATAAAAATATTGTATACTAAATAAAATTATGTTAAATAGTCTGTGTTCACATTGGCACCATTACTTTCAAGACCCTAAGTTTTCAAGGCCCAAAAAACCATTATAAAAGAGGACTCCTGTATCTGCTTTTCACAAATAAGTTGTGTGTACTCTTAAATGAAACAAAATACAGGAGACTGTCTACTGAATAACACTGTAATTACACACTGGCACAAGAAAAGGTATAATATTCCCCTTTTTTTTTTTGCTTTCCCTTTTTTTAGAAGTGCTGGTCCAAAACTGTAAATTCAGGGTCTTTAAAATCTTGTTGAAGAATGCCAAGTTGTCAGGAAATCTAGAAATCTTACTGAAGCCTGTAGAAATCTGCATTAATTTGTCATTGGTTTCAAGAGAGTAAGAACTGCACCTCTAATGTAAACACTGATTGTCTAGCTAAATGTTCAAATAAAAGCAGCTTGCTGCTTCCATTTAAAGAAAAGTAAAAATTCTCATCAACTTTGGTGTATGCAAATTAATGAAGAGTGTGTTATAACATGAAAGAAATGATGGAAGAAGAATAACGAGAAGGATAGGTTTAGGTTTTACGCTGCAGTAGGTACTCCCTCAGCTATACAAGTTATGTACTGAAAAGATAGTAAATGCATATGTTAAAGGTGATACTGTATTTTCTGCAAAATTAAGATACTATCATAGATAAGATCTCGTTACTAAGTGATGGAATACTGGTTGTTAACTTCAGGGTTATAGCTAATATTTTTATAGCATTTTGTTCAGTCATGCATTTTCAGATTTAAAAAGTTTGCTTTCTAACTGACACATCTCTTAATTTAGTGGTTGTACTTGTTGAAATCTGTCATCACTTATTTTAGCTATAAATGAAGCAAATAGGTTTGGTAACAGCTACTGATTTCTGGTCTGAACAAGTTTTAGAGAACTTTTAACTGTGGAAATCAGAGATTAGGTAATAAGAATAAGGTTAGGTTTTGTTGTACACAAACTCACAATAATGCTTTACTTTCCAGAGGAGCTGGTTTCCACTGTGGATCTGCGTTCATGGTCTACATTTACAGGAGAATAGCATTTAAAAACCACTTCAAGTGGCTCTAAAGAAATCTGCTCTTTTTGCCCTTAGTGCACCACTGTAGTCTGAAATTCCTCTGCCTGGAATATAACTTGATATAGAGATGCTACTATTGGAAAAATTATTTTTTTCGCGGTAAAGGACAAGCTGGATATTTTTTGCTTCATTTTTGTCAACTTACTAAGAGTGACTGTCACCTTTGTCTACCCACTTGCCAACAAGCTTGTCCTCTGCAAGCCAGCAGTTTGAATTTACAGTTTCTGAAATGTCAGTATGGACCAAGGGTGCATTTATATGCATTATGTACAGCAGTTTGAAGCACTTCAATCTGTAAATTATGCTGGTTCTTTTTCATATAGTGGAGTTAGTTAATCTGAGGACTGTGTATATAGACCTAAGGACATACTTCTAGATTCAACAAACCCATAGTAACTATAGAAAATTAAGCTGATTACATACTAAACATATTAGAGCCGATAGAAATATATGTGCCTAATGTGTATTAATTGGTACTGTGGCTGTGGTGCTGCTTTTGACTGTAGCTATTAAAACATTGAACAAATCCCTAAGAAAGAGGAATATTTTCAGAGAGCAACTGAATTGCTTTCTTGAAGGCCAGTCAAGAAAGGTACCTGCACATGAACTCATACACAGACTGCAAAACAGATGTTTCCTTGTCCAAATATTATTTGCAACTGTTTAACATGATCATTTTACTTAATGACATGTTTCATACCAAGCTTCTTGGGAAATTTCTGCTCTTTTTTTGGTAGGTAACTTCATTTTTTCTAGAAGACAAAGAGAAGAGCTTCCTGTTGGCTATCAGGAGCAATTACGTGGAAGAAACATAAATGGTCATTTGTCCAAAGTCTTTGACGTGGTGCTTGCTGGAATCACGGTTGTCGCAAGTGATGTGAAAACGTGGGTCCCAGGCAGGCAGGTCAGGATGTGCCTGCTGGTTCAGGAGCAGGCATTGCTTGTGCCCACTCCAAAATATCTGCACACAAGGATTCGACAGCATCCAACCGCTCAATTTGCACCAGTTTGGTTAGTAGTTCTGGAATGCTGTAACCTGCTGTGCTGATGCGATCAAATAGCTGCATGCCATCTGTCATACCACCTATCTCATCCCTCTTCAGTCCAAAGCTCTCGGCGAGGTGGCGCCACGTTTTTACTATGGCTTTTTCTGTGTTGTAGGTCGAGCTGAGCATTCGGCTGGTCTTCTCCAGGCAATCAAATGGCAGCTCCGTAGGGCTCAGACCTGCAAAGTGAGATTTATACTGTCAGATAGTTCTGTGCGCAGGTATTGACTATTCAAGACATTTGTTAAAGTCCTACAGCATACACTGCTAGAAATAAGTACAGCTAAGATTTTTAAGTGATACTCATTTTTTTTTCTCCAAAGTTATTGCTCTGTATTACTGAATTAATTCTTCTAGTTAGAGTACAGTACAATAATTAGTGTAGAAATCTGTCAGGGAAAGAATTATTAGACGGATTGTATGAATTTCTGTGGCACTGCTCCTTCCTTCAACAATTTATTAGCCATTAGAAAAAGTATATTGCAACCATTTCCCTAGGGAGCAGCTCCATTAATTCACCTCTGCATGTCAGGCACAGAGTTTAAGCTCGAGAGACAGCTCTGACCCTTCCCTGAGTCTGTCACTAGCAGCTGCTGTAACATCTCTGTAATTGAAAGTTACCCTTGTAGGAATATGAGGAGTGAGGTGAAGTAATGATACCAGATGCTTGCAAGCATAAACGTCCCTGCAAGCACTCGATTTTACTATCACTGAATCTCTAGGGAGGATTTAGCAGTCATCCTGTGAAGAAAAAGTTATTTTTTCCTGGATGTTTTTTCTATGTGCTCACAGTCATAGAATAGGAGAGAGAATCAGCTAAAGCATTTTTCCAAATCCAGTCTTTTTGCTACTGTAGTTTTCCTGCTTCGCACTCAACAGCGGTAATTTGGTGGGAACTTGGGTCTCCCTGAACCACAGAAAATTCAAAAGTACATGTGCACACATGAACACAATGTGTGTGTGTGGAGTAAATGCAGTCAAGTCTTCTGTAGGGAAATTAATTCATGTCTCTTCTGTCAAAACAGTCCAGGTAAGTCAAGCGGTGAAGAGGGTTAAAACACTTAAACTGCTGACTAACTTGGAAACTCCACTTTTTTTTTGCAAGAAGTGGGATAGCATGTACTCTGCAACTTGGTCTCTGTGTGTGTCCTACCAGGCCTCAACACTACCCTCCTTGGGCTCCATGGGAAGGAAGTCCATGTACTTGCAGGGAGAGAAGCTGTGGCTCCAGCCCAGACTCAGCCTGGACAGCGCTGGGATCAGGCCACCACTATGCTTCCTGGCAAGTGAGTACAAATCTGCCTACCCAGCTTCTCTTCTGGATTAGGACCTTCTTGTTCCCATAGGAAGTAGGAGGACTTTCTTATTTTATGTAACAAGTGCTTGTGATCTAATTTTGTGCTGTCAAGTATAGATGCAGGTTTTGTACACTCACCTTCTGCAACGTCGCAGACGTTAGCATACACGTCGAGTATCTTTTTCCTTCGACTTTGAATCTAAAGGAGAAAATTTTTGTTTCATTAATTTTCCAGTCATGGGAGTAGACAATTAGCAGGCAGCAGTGGAAAACCTGTGGGAGATTGTAATTTCATCGTGCTAGGGGCTATCGCATAATGTCCTCAAAAGTCTCTTTTAAAGACTCAAAGAAAAGGGCACAGCAATTACTCCATGAAGCATAAACCTATTTCTGATTTCACTTTTGACTGTTAGAGATCTTCCTTTCCATCTTCCAGACTTTTTTAGATCAATTACTTTTCTGCTCCAGTGTTTGTATATTTTATTTGAGACCGAACCAAACTCCAAATAGTGAAGACAAAGTCAATACCATGCACACAGGCAATTAACGCAGGGATGTCCAGCTAAATCAGGACAGGGCTGGCCACAGGGAATTAAAATGAGACTGAAATTTTCTTCTTCCAGTAGCCTAAGAGGACTGTAGAGGAGGGGATCTTCCTTTCTGTCATTTGACATGTAACTTCTTAGTGCAGAACTAATTAAATGTATTTTCTTCTTTGAATAGTGCCTGGTTGAATCTGATGCATTTTACAGACAGATAAAAAAAATTATATCAGTGGAGCTTTGGACAGGGAAAATCTGAGGTCAAGGGTGCTTTAGCCATTTTTGAAAAAAAAAGAAGTTTGGACTGAAAACCTGACATTTTCCAAGCTGAAAATAGACATTCTGATACAGTTTCATTTAGCAAAAATATTCTCAAGTTTGGCGTCAGATCCAATATGGAGTGAAAACAAATGACAAAATGTCATGAGTTCTCAGGGACTGGAATTGTCATCCCTCTGCCAGCTCTCATTAGGGCTGAGCTTTCTGAAAAAGCTGTCTTTTTGATAGGACTCTAGCATTATCACCACAAATTCTCCACTGCAAACCACACCATAAAAAGGCTCTGCTTTCACTAATTAGTTCTGTGGAAAGATTTTCCTCATTTTATTTGGGATCTAAAGGGCAAGGCACATCAACGACTTGAATTAATAGACTTGCAGCTGAAGAGCACAAAGTATCTGCTCCACCCAAATAAAGCCTCTCTCGCTTGCAGGGATGCTGTACAAGCATGTTGTATGGCAGGGCAATGCAATGCTGTTCACATATTCTTGGTATAATTTACATGTGCTTAATCGGTTGTGCATATTGTAGGCTTGGATTAGCTGTTTAAGAACCTTGTAAACAGGAAATTTTCTTTTAATAGGATTTATTAAAACTCCTAAGCAAACTGTTGGATATTCATTTTCATTCCTCTCTCATTGATTTTTAGGGCAAGGAGGGAAGTTAAATAATTCCATGCCTGTGAAAAATTATGCACAATGCACATTTTACCAGAGCCAGAAGGTGGGAGATTTGTAAAGCTTATGCTGAAAGCAAAGAGGTGAAGTTGAGCCTGTTCAGCGTTTGTGTGACAGTTAGTTCATTGCATCATGTTTTTTGGTTTAACTAGGAAGGAGTAGATTTGGCTAAGAGCAAGCCTCTAGCTGTCTTCACCATTGTCCAGTTGTTCTGGCAACTGGCTTTTAATTGTGAAATCTTTGGTGTGGAGGGTTGGAGGATCTTGATTCAGTCTGGACTTTCATTGACAAGTTTGTCTTCACCCTTGTCAGCAGGCTTCAGTCCATGAGAATTATGTTAGAACAGAAGTCTGGAAGAAACAGTTCATACTTCAGGTGTGTTTATAAGCTAACTATCTAAATTACTCAGGAGAATGTACGTATGTACGTATCTATCTAGTCTTTAGAAGGTAAACCACTTCTTGTTAAATGCTCTGATTTCATGCACACTACATTTATATTATGCAATTTATAGCCAATGCACACAGAAATGTGACAAAGTTTGATATATTTAGAGAGACCTCAGAAAACTGAATTTTAAAATGGCAGCATTGGAGTGGTAAGTTATTTTCAGATGGTCGTAACTATGAGCAATTACAAAAACATTTCCCTTGTGTTGAGACTTTGTGTGCCTGGTCTCAGCTGAAAAAATGAGCTACTTTAGAAAGTTTGAGATGAACCGTCCTAACAATTTAAAACATTTAAACCTGAAAACATGTATTTCAAAATCTTTTTATCCTTAAAATGTGTCTGTTGTTTGATGTTAATGATGTAATTTTGTCCTAGTTATTGCCATTTTAAAATTATTTTTGAAACAGTAAAAGCACAAAAAATACTGAAGCAGATAGTTTCATGTTAATAAACTGAGAAGTTCTGTGGGTGGTGTGTGGCCTTAACTATGCCTTGAAATACTCCAAGTGAGATAAAATGCCCTTAGCAATGCACGCTCAGCAGGAAGAAGCAACCGCGTTCTGCAGCAAAACAGTGGATTTGCAGTGTCCTTCAGAGCACAGGAGTGACCTTCAAAGCATGTGTTTCTTTTTCAAAATCATACACAACACCCAGGCACAACACCCGATATTACTGAAAAGTCTGCACTGTGGAAATACTAATGCTACAGGGTCAAGGTACTTAGATATCCTGCTGTCATATGAATCCAGCCATAGTGCTACATTATTTTTCTCTCTTTGGTTTTCTATATTAAATGCAGCATTGGGAATAGTTATATCAATGTTATCTATACTGGGCGGCTTGCTGTTATTTGTTATTTCTTTATTTAGACTTTAAAATACAACACTTAAAAAAGCAATTACACTTGTAGGAAATCTGGCTGTATTCATCCATGAACAGTGTACACACACACACCCATCACTATGCAAAAGAGATTCTATAATAAATTTGCCAGAAGAAGCTTTTGTAAATTAGTCTGGTCTGCACTATGATGTATTTTTGGGAGTGATAGCTCATATATGATTTTCTTAAAAAAAAAACAAAAAAAAACCCAAAAAACCAAACCCACAAATCACAGAAAAATCCTCTCCATTTCTAAATCTCAAAATAGACTCACCCCAGTTGATTTATTGCTTGTAGAAGATTTATCTCTGGCCAAATGTACTAGAGATAACAAGCATCTCTCTGGGTTCCCTTGCTTGTCAACTGCTGCTTCTTCATCACTATCCATACTGCGACTCAAAAGTCGTTCATTCTCAGAAGATGCATCATTTTCACTGTAAAATGAACCATATGGTTATCCTAGTGAAGCCTCTTGTGGGTTGACTCCAATCATCTCCTATTTTGCTATCCTAGAGTAAAAGAATAAAATAACTTCTATTTTTTAAACTGCCTTTCCTCCAAAATCTTGTGAATGTAACTGCATTCACCTGCTCAGAGTACATGTATGACACCCACCAAGGTACACAGTCATGCACAGCTTGCAAGAATCCTTTTATAGAGGGATATTCCTCTGAGGACAGTGTTTAGCCCACCTTATTTGTGTTTCTCTGCCAGGTATGGCTGCCAGGCAGACCCAACATTAGGATAAACTATTGTATCATGTCACCTAGATAACACAATGGACAAGGAGTTTCCTAAAGGCCTGGAACAGCTGTTTTTATTCCTCCTGCCTAAAAGTGAAGGAGAACCTCGGTAAGAGCACATATGCAGAACAGCACTCAGGTCCCCCATGAAAGGGGAAATGGAGCCCCAAGAGTTGATGAACTGGTCGCACAGGGAATGGAGTGGAGACAGGTTTCTCTCTGGTAGGTTCTGTGACTCTCTCTACTGCAGCAAACTACCAGCATGCCCATCTAATTCCTGTTTCTCACTGTAAAAGGCTGAAAGCAGAGGGGCGGCTCCAAGACTCAGACCACCTTGTACTCAAGGTAAGGTTTTAAGATAAAGTGGCTGTGGTCACCTTAACTCTGCCAGAAACTCAAACAGTTGCAACTTTCCCATTGACAGGTTATTCCTTGGTCTGATAGACTTGAAAATCTTGGTACTAATTACTTGTGTTTTGTACTTCATGCCCTCTGTACCAGGATAGATGGTGACTATGTCCCTCCCCCACTTCAAACTGGAAAAAATATATTTCTTACCCACCTTTTAACAGCCTTAGCTGGAGTTGCTGTAAGTTTTTCAAACTCTTCTTTCTCAGAAAATATCACAACATTATCTGCAGATCAACAATTAGAGAAATTTAAATTTGCATTGAGTTTCCAAACCCATGTTTTGTCTCAGGAGTTGGTTATGCTGGCAATCTTACTGCAAATGTAAATCTCCCTAATACCTTTTTAATTGCTATCAGAGGACTAAGTGACATACTGGAAATATAAATATTATTATATACAATTCTTTAGTAAACTGACATTGATTATATACAACTCCTAGGAGAAACTGTAATTAAAAGACATGCATTAGGTGTATTAAACGCCGATGTTGTCCTGGACAGAAAAAGCAAAACTAAAGCAATTTATACCTTGCACTTCTTTCTTCTCTTCTTGTGTGTTAGCCTGAGCTTCAACATTTTTCACTGAGTGGCTCTTGCAACAGGCTAGAATATAAAAAATAAGACTAATTATCCTCGGAAGCTATCTAAATATAGCATTTGCAGCTAAATTTCACGTGCTTAACAATTACCTTGAGCAGAAGGTTTTGTTTTCACAATGTAAAACATGATGATGAGGACAATGGCAATAGCCATTATGAAGATAGTAGACATTGCAATTATAAGAGCTGTAGCCAGATGTCCTTGTCCTGAAAGATCTGCTGGAATAAACAAAAAATACTTTCATAAAGGGGCAACTCGAGACCAGAGAGCAGTTAACAGTTTGCAGTCTGTTCTACACTTACATTCTGCACACTCATTTAGTTGATCTGAATCTTGGTTACTTATTAAGCATTGAAAGCTTAGCTTTATATCTCAAAGACAAACTAATTAAAAGGGTTTTTTTTAAATTGTGACATTTATGCTGCAATAACCAGTTAAGAGCGTTCATAAAAGTATTTGATGACACGATCCATCAGATACAAAACTGTACGATACGGTATTATCTGCTAATAATACAGGAAGCTACAAGTAAGCAAGACTAGCATCTTCCCCAATACTTTATTCTGTGAAGCAGAATTGAAAAAAAACAAAACCAAACAAACCAAGCCCCACCCCACCAAACAGCAGGAGTGAGAGCTAAAATAACTTGATAACTATGTCTGCCTCGAAACCTTTGCAGTAAAAAGGAGAACACAATGTCCTTGTAGAAGTGGTGATGTTTTTCTAACAGAGACTTAAAACACAGCATGGCTGAAAAGTGAATTTAAAATGAAGTACATGTAAAAGTATTCAGAAGCAGAATTCAGATGCTGCAGACTGGAATCAAAAACCCACCAAAGGAGGAATAACAAGACAGATGTGCTAAAATGCTTGAAAACTTTAATTTTTCTGAAAAAGTGATCCTCATGATCACATTTCCAGACAATACAAGGAAGATCAGCATTGTCAGTGCCTCATTAACTCCATCTTTCCTGTTGTGTCTTGTCAGGTTCACATTTTTTTAAAAACTTAATAATCATGCTGGAGAACAATTTCTGTTAGCTCAATAAGAGACCGGCCATCTTCGTGCATCACATTTTTTTCCCCAGTCTAAGCTAAGCTTTGCAGAGTCATGGTGCCATTTCTGTATGTCTGCATATAATGAGTTAAATTTACCCTGGCATTACTGAGTACCGTTCAAATCCAATAAAAGTCCACCTGACTAAACTAGCAGTGTTGATTAACCAAGAAACTAAAATTTATTCTGAATTATTTTTAATAGCAGTTTTAGACACCTAGAAATAGTGGCCATGAAATTCACAAAAGGTATTTCCAGCTTGCCTGCACGCTGCTGATGCCATTTTCAAAATAAACAGCTGCTAAATTGAATGTGTGACTGCATTCTTACCTTTGTGAGCGTGCTGGTACGGTGAGAAAGTGCTTGTGCCAGAGGTACTCGGGAAAATGGCTGAAATGCCAGAGGTAGCCCCTGCACCTGCAATATAAACAGAAATGCCCTAAACTTTAACGGTGACTTCGTCCAGTCAAAGGAATATCTTGGCCCAAATAAACAGAGATTTTACTTAGCTTGATTGCATTTCCCATTCATTAGCAAAGAACTCATGTACTTGTTCCTTTTTGAAATTTCACGAATCCCAGTAAGCATTTTAGGCACATTGAAAATTGTGTTATGGACTACATTTCTGCATAACATCTAGAGGGAATGGAAGAAGTCAAAGCTCCTGAATGGTTATGAACTTAGAACAAACCAGACGCAGGCAGGGCCTACTGTTATGCATCGATTCCCATATTACAGATCCATCCTGGGTAGCAGAAAGTTTTCCACCACCCTGAACCAGCACTCAAACTGTTTACAACCCCCACACTGTTATTTGTATCCACAGAGCCCAGGTCCCAACTGTTAGACTCATCAAATTCGCGCTCCTAACAAACATCCCTCAGTAGCAGGATCGCTGTGAAATTCATGAGGGTATGCAGACCCTTATGAATCCACAAGAAAACTAGGAAGCTGAAAAATAATAGTGTTGAATGCTTTTCTATTCCACGCAGCTGTACTATCACAAAAAGGAGTATTAGAATTTCCTGCAATCTAGCTGGGCAGCACCTTTTTTATGATTCCCCCTGCTAGTCTGAATCTACATTCTGAGGAGTGAAGAAATCCACGGAAATAGTGAAATTAAGAACTTAAAGGAATATGTCATGTGGGCAGAAGAGTGAGACTAACCAACAGGGGTTTCCATGTCTAACTTCTACCGTTAAGTCTAAAAGTTAATATTTCAGATGGTATCATTCACTAAGTTTTCAAAGCAGTGAGCCAAGTAATAAATTAACATATTTTGACAATACCAGTTAATACTGCATATTATTAGGAATAAGGCTGTTGGGAATGCTTTCATACAGGATGGTGTTGGCATAGCATTTCAAAACAGAATGAAAATATTAGGGTTGGGAGAAAACAATTTCTCTTCTTTCTCAAATAAACTTTAACACCATTGTTAGACTGGTAAAGCAAACAGCTACTATCAAGAGACACTGAAGAACATCTTCTGGCTTGGAGAGGGTATGAAATCCTTCCTGCTTTGTAACAGCTGTCTATGGAAAAAATCCAGCGATAGTTAAATTCAGCAGACCTAAAGGTGAAAGACTGTACTATTCATCTGGCAAGATGCACGCAGCACACAGCTCCACCAGCTAGTCTGTCAACTTGAGTACCTGATAACTACCCATGCCGTTCTTTTCACCTAGTAAATGCTCTGAGAAATTAAAACCACCAGGTAAACTTGACAGGAAATTCAGTGGTCTGGAATGATCTGAGAAACATTCCATGGTTAAGAACAAAGCAATATATATGTTCTTCGAATTAAGAGAAGTGTTTTCTAAAAAGAAGAAAAAAAAATACTATCTAACATAAAACATGGCTACACATAGTGAATGAAAAAAGTGCACTTTAAAGTGACCACAAAGTATGAGTTGCAGATGTCTTCAAAAGAAATTTTCTTTAGCAATGGTAGAACTTCTTTCAAACCTCATTTGTTGGAAGGAAATGAATCCACTTGTTATAACTGAAGGGCTTTTTTCCCCCAAACTGAAGAAGTGTTTTCATAAATTTTTAAACATATTAATTTGTTAATTCATATGCTTTTCACACTTATGTAAATGATTGGCAGATTATATAAGTCTTGCCTCTGATCCCTTCTCTGTAACACACTTACTTCTAAGAAGAATTAGTTATGAGCTGCAGAAACTGCAATACACCAGTAGACCACTTATGTATCCGTAGATGAAGGTGTCATCTGCACATAGAAGAGATTATTGACAGCTAATTCGTTAAATTTTCATAGAATCATAGAATCACCAGGTTGGAAAAAACCCACCGGATCATTGAGTCCAATCACTCCTATCAAACACTAAATCATGGCCCTCAGCACCTCGTCCACTTGCCCCTTAAACACCTCCAGGGGAGGTGACTCAACCAGCTCCTTGGGCAGTTCCAGTGCCCAATGATCCTTTCTATGAAAATATTTTTCCTGATGTTCAGCCTAAACCTCCCCTGGTAGAACTTGAGGCCATTCCCTCTCGTCCTGTCACTTGGGAGAAGAGGCCAGCACCCTCCACTCCACAACCTCCTTTCAGGTAGTTGTAGAGAGCAATGAGGTGTCCCCTCAGCCTCCTCTTCTCCAGGCTAAACAACCCCAGCTCTCTCAGCTGTTCCTCATAGGACCTGTTCTCCAGCCCCTTCACCAGCTTTGTTGCTCTTCTCTGGACTCACTCCAGAGCCTCAACATCTTTCTTGTGGTGAGGGGCCCAGAACTGAACACAGTATTCGAGGAGCAGTCTCCCCAGTGCAGAGTACAGAGGGAGAATAACCTCCCTGGACCTGCTGGTCATACCATTTCTGATACAAGACAAAAAATTCTTCACAAAAATGAAGCGAATCATCCTTAGTCTCGACTGCTGTATTTACTCATCATGGCTGAACAACAGAGCAGATTTAGTAAATAAGGTATTCCGATGCTTTTCTTCATGTCCACAGCTACCGGGCTTACTCCTATTCTAGCAGTCCCCCTGGCAAATCCAATTACAGCCAATAGTAATTCCGCACAGACCTTGCAAGCTACAACAAGCCAACAATAGCTTTTCTTACACTGCCTTTCAGTTAACGCAGGCAAGCCGTGCTGCTTTGTCTGTGTGGAGTTTATCTAACAAGCTTCAGCTCGTCTCCTCCATAGTAAGTTTTGATAAAACTCTCCTCTCTCTCATTCCTTCATCTGATATACAAGGCCATTTTACTCTTTCTGCCTAATCAATCTTTCAATCATTTGGTATTGTTAAGCTCATGTTTCGCACCTGGCTGTGAAAGGAAGTAGAGACTTCCAAGGTGGGAAGTCATGTAGCAACATGTAGCACCGGAACAGTAAGGAGGAAGATCATCCATTCTTCATTCAGCATCATCGTCACACTTTACTCAGCTCTATCCCGATGTCAGGATATGGCACGCTGCCCATGCCATGTGCAAACATACATGAGCCTCTCCTGTGCAGAAGACTGAGCAACTTTGGTTCCAGAGCCTACACGCAGAATTTTCTTTGCACAGGAATGGGGCCACTTTTGTTTGTTCTGTAGTGCCTGTCATGTCAAAATCAAAGCCAGTGCTAGAGTGTGATGGCCTTTTACATATGCCTGGTGGGAGTTGGTCGTTATGCATATTTTAAGCCTATTATGAAATGTAATAATTTGGCATATTCATTATGAGCCAAGATTTTTCTTTAGATGTGGCTTAGAAGAAAGTGCCAATTCATGCACCTGCACTACAAGAGGAACCAAAAATGCCAACTTCTGCAGAAGTTCAGTTCACATTGCCTTTGTGTGAGCAAAAAAGAATAGAACTCATAGCTGCTGCTTTTTCCCAGTCCAAAACTACACCGTGACTGCAATATCAGTTGTTCATGTGGCTATCCAGTTTTGCATCCCAATCACATCATTAATTCTGGTCCCAATATAGAAGACACTTACATAATCTATAAGGACTTAGATATACATCAGGTAAAGACATCCCATGGTGCTACAACACAACATATGGAAACAACTCTATTTCAAGCACAAAAAAAGACTGATGGCCGTAATATAGCTGTACAAAAGAGTGGTTCATGTTCCTAGACACCTGTGTGTAATATTAAAGGAATGTGATAAAGACATTAGGAAAGAAGTTTATCACTGAAGGTTGGTCAGCTTTGGCATTATAAATGTATTATTTCAAAGACTGTTATTTAGTAATAACTTTCTGGGGTCTAAATACTCTTTCATTAAAATCCCCATACTTTGTGTATGAAAGAACTATTGAATTTGTATTCACAACTGAATGCTGTTTGGTTTTATTTTAACTCAACAGATAGCTTTAACTTAGACTGCCGCACAACTAGCCTTTTGTCCTCATAGTGAACAAATGCTAGGCAATAAAACATTTTTTCTGTTTCAAAGCACCTTTCTGCTTTATGAAGCAGGACTACAACAGTTGTTCATGTGTCTCGAGACAGACTGACAATAAATGACAAACAAAATTACCAGATATGTGAGAGAAGGAGGGCACAGTGAGGGGAGATTTTACCAACACAACCTCTTACAAGTGCTCATGAGTGAATAAAATCTGGTGCAGTAGAAGACCATATGTGCTCCTGACATATGTTGCTGTGGGTGTGAGTTTACTGGTCCATGCACAGGACTGCTGCTCACAGCTAGCAACAGCTATTTAAAGTTTTTAAATCCTTAATGGCTTATTATAAAAATACCCAAAATATATATACAGCAGACTACCAGAGTGATCCCAAAATAAGAAATGTTTTAAAAACATCTTTGTATTTATAGGCATCTATTTCTTGCCATTGAGTACAGCCTGTTACCCTGATGCGCTCCTCATAGCCATGGTCTACTTATGAATGGCAACGCATACTCACTACTGCCAGCCAAGCTGCAAGTGCTGTCACTGAGATTGTTTCACAGGAGCAAAGTAAGATAAAGCACACACACAAATAAATAACTAGCACCCTGGAAAATGAGATGAAAATTAAATTATGTAGATTTGAAAAGAAAGGTAGACTGTTTATGGCCCATAATATCAAGAACAACGGGATTATAACTAAACTTAGTCATACATAAAGATCTAGATGTTTGGAAATCAGAGGTCAGAATTTTCATATTAATGTAAATCTGTGTGCAAGAACGCAGGAAAGGTTTTGTTTCAAACTTAAGGAAAGAACCTGTCATATGGAAACCCTGTGTACTTGGAAAGTAAAGGAAGTTGAAGCAGCAGGTAAACCCAAACCGCTCTCTAAGGCATCTACATAAGACTTTGGTAATCAAACATTAACCAACTTTGAATATATTGCATATTAATTTCATAAATACCTCTAACAAAAGAGATTATCCTAGACAATGGAGGATACTATAGGGCAGGTTATTCTAATGTTTTCAGGAGTCACAGACATGTACTTCAGTCAGTGAAGGCAGTTATTAAACAAGAAAAAGCTCAAAGCAAATTGATTCCTGAGATAAAACCTTCTAAAAATGAAGACAACTAGAATTTTATTTTAGCTCTGGTCATTGTTGCTGTAAGTAATCTCCGCTGTTCAGCCAAATAAGAGGAAATACCTTATGCTGCTGTGTGTATGTTATGATCTATTTCTCTCACCTTTTATTTTGCCCAGATGGGGAAGTGGTGATGATTATAGGCTGCATGAAATTGCAACAAATGTAATTTATTTGCATCTGTTGAAGTTTTGTTTTGGATTCACTGGGAGCTGTAAACATTGCACGGTACTGGAAAGTCAGAGCCACATGCTTCATGAATTAAGCCTAACTCCAGGAATTCAGTGGTATCACCTCTTTCTCGGTATGACATGAAGGGGTAACTGCCATTTCAACCCTACTATGGTGATTTCAGAGCATCAGAAAGAAGAAAATGGATCCACAAGGTGCTGCATTCCCATTTTCTGTGCCTTGCTGTCCAGCCTTTACAGGTGGTGGAAAGCTGCAGCTCTTGCAGGTTTTACAGCTCCAGAGCCTGGGCAGAGTGATGCTGCCTGCCGATATCCCCCATGGGCAGGTGCTGCTCATTGTGGGAGCTGCAGCTCTGTCATGTGTGAAAACATCAAAGTTGTTGGAGTTTTCTTTCAGGAAAGCTGCGCTGGGACCAGATGCTACCCTGAGTGATACCTGGGCCACCTTTTCAGCAGTTGAAGATAGCATCGCCTATATTTGCTTCTTAGATCCCTCCCCTTCAAGTTTTATGGCTGAGGATGGCCAGTTTTCTCCTAAGGTTAGGCTCCCTTCCTAGTATAGACAAATCCTAAGGGGACAAGAATTAGGCCATACCACCAGTGAGCAACAAAGCATCGCCTTCGTCATCTCTCCCACTACACATGTGAAGAGGAAAGGGGTGTTTGGAGATCAAACAACTCAAAAAAAATTGGAAAATTTGTTAGCTCCAGCTAATAAGCCTCATAAGTATGTTTTGAAACAGAAGGGAAAAGAAATTCCAAGCCTTGATAATATTACAGAAGGACAAAACTGGCAAGGAAAGAAAATCAGTGCCATTACAAAGAATGGAGAGTTGGAATAAAAATGTCTGAAGTAATTATTTTTCACCAATACAGGTATTTTTGGCACTAGGCTTGTTTGTGTTAAGCATGTCAACTAAGGAGGTTGAGTTCTCAGTCTTCAGTACATGGGTATGGACTAGATCCCCTGATTACAGCTCATCATGAACCCATCAGCCTGTTAGTCCATTGTTCACCTGTTTAGTTGTTTTCCATGTACCAAGGATACAACAATAAAAATGATCTTTTATATTTTCTAGATGCTATTCACTTCCTGGTAATGGAAAAAAAATAACTTGACTACATTCGTTTTTCATCATTTTTCTTTCTTCTTTTTTTTTTTTTTTTTTTTTTTTTTTACTTTTCCTAAGCCATCACCCGTAGGTGTTAGACTTAAAAACACAGGCTGATTTTTGCATCTGTTTGCTTGTATGCAATCAGCAAAAATGGCAAGACGAAATAACAGTACTTTTTGTTCATGTACATATATGAATATATACAGTATATTAAAAAGAAAATCCTAAATCAGTGCCAAACTTCTCATGTTAAATCATTTGTGAGTGGAAAAGGATTTGGATGTTTTATGTGGTTGTGTAAATATAACTTCAAATGAAATGGTTTTCAACATTTTGTTTTCCTTCATCATTTTTTAACTGGAATGGCAAATACCAAAGTTTGAAAAGAAGAGTGGAGTTAATATACATAAACTAACAGAGAATTGCAGCTGTTAAAAGACACAGTCTCTTCCAGCAGTCTCTGTACATTTCTACCAAGAAACTCCACATAGGTTAAAATCTGCTGGTTTTCACGTGTACTTTTACATTGGATAAAAATACCTAAACAAAAGCCCCCCCCTCCCCCCTACATAGTCAGAGGCCTCAAGTGACTCCAATTCCACCAGTGTCAACATAAAAAAAATAAAATAATCCAGCTTATTAACTGTGGGAAGCCACATCTTAAAGTGGTTTGGTGCTCATTACCTTCATTCTTTGATTTGCATAGGCAACCTGCCTCCCCTACTATCTGCAGTGCTGCTATTTAGCACAGAGGTATCACACCTCAATTTAATGTCAACAAGGGGCACTAATAGCTCATGATCTGCTTCATGCAAAAGGTTTTGCATCTTTGCTGTTTTGCCATTGCTTAGCAAATCAGTCTTGAGGCTCCTAACAAGAGATCTGGGCGAGCTGCATGCTGAGAGAATCCAGAAGTCTTACACAAGAATTTCACAGTGCACAAGACAGGAAAAATCAGTCTTTATGATGATGTTTACCCTTTTTCCAGTAAGAAAACAGGTGCTGATACACAACACGCATCCTTACACTCACATCTGCACAGTCCCTTCCCCTACATGTCCACTGCCCACAACCTGCATCCAGTGTCTCTCCAAGGCTGCAGAACACTATTGCTCCCATCCTTCAGTTCAGAGAGAAAGTTTCAACACTATATCATAGAATCACTAGGTTGGAAGAAACCCACCAGATCATTGAGTCCAACCATTCCCACCAGACACTAAACCATGCCCGTTAGCACCTCATCCACCTGTGCCTTAAACACCTCCAGGGAAGGTGACTCAACCACCTCCCTGGGCAGTCTCTGCCAGTGCCCAGTGATGCTTTCTGTGAAAATTTTTTCCTTATGTTCAGCCTTAACCTCTCCTGGTGGAGCTTGACTCCATTAAATCTCTGACCACTGTGAAATATCACCTGCTCTCCTCCCCCGATTTTCCACACTATTTTGTGCTATTTATGTCTCAAGACCCTTGAGCGGCCCATCAGGGAATTTCTCTCTCAACTCCAGTCCTTTCTATGCTAATATTTCCAGATGCTGGGACTCGGGGTGTTCATCTTCTTTCCTCAGCCATTTCAAGGTTTATTGACTGTGGAGGAGATGAAAGTTGCACAGCAGGCTCTTAGAGTTGAAAGCTATTTGTTTACCCTTTGATCAAACCCAAATACTTTTCTGCCAGGTAAAATGTATCATCAGGCAAATTGTTTGAGCTGGTTTCCATGCAGGAGCACCCCCCACCCCTACTTCTCTCTCCCTTTCTAACGTGCAGGCCAGGCATTTCCCCAGCAATATGCTTTGCCAGCTAGGTAGAATACCACTGTTTTCCCTGGAGGAGTTCAAGGCCAGGTTGGATGGGGCTTTGAGAAGCCTGATCTAGTGGGAGGTTTCCCTGCACTTTGCAGTGGGGTTGGAACTAGATGAACATTAAAGTCCCTTCCAAGGCAAACTATTCCATGATTCTACCCTGTCTCAAACCTAATGAAAGCCTAAAATGGGATTTATCTGCCCCCATTTTTCTCTTTAGTAGCGTAAAGCCAGAGCTTGGTTCCCCCAGCTTCCTATATTTGAATAATTTGCCATCCTTGTCTCCTTGCAACCCATTGGGTCTCTTTTCTCCAGCAGCGTGCTGTAGTTAGGAGTATTTGAAGAAAAGCGTCTTGAGGGGAAAGGAACACATTTAGTGTCGGGTTCAGGCTCCTAAGTGTTGTTCAGTGCTATTTCAAAATTTCAAGAAAGTAGCAGAAGATTTCTGGGGCCATTTGGAATTCTCGTTCTGGCTCCTCCACTATGACAGCCAGTAAATAAACAGAAGTTGTTCTGCAAAGAGGAACCACTCCTGCCAAGCAGTTGATATTATCCTTCATATGACAGGAACTGCATGCTCGCATTAAGGTTAAGTGCTCAGACTGCTACACTTAGATGAGTTTGGAATTGTAAACCTCAAAAAATTATGCAGTTATGCAGCACTGACATGTCACTTTTTCTTTTATCTGGCTGCTATAATCTGATGACAGTTAAATATGTGATAAAGATCATTTGCTAGTACCAGATTTTATGCTGCCTGCCACAACAACAGTGAACTTTTCAAGTGGTTTCTGCAGCAAGGCTGATTTTCCCTCTGGAGTACCAATTATTGCCTATGAATTAGGAAATTGCCATTCCAACCAAGGCCCAGACAACATAAACAAATTTAGTAATTTGAGGGATTTGGATTTTAAGAAGTTTTCCCACTTTTTGAACACTTGTAATCAAATGGTTGATTTCACAGACTTAATTAAAATGGTAATGTTTACTCCTTCTAAGACTAATGTGTTCTCCTGCCTTAATACCCAGTCAGCTTGCCAGTTCATGCACCTGCCTAAATTCTGCCCCAAAAATAACATATTTATTTGTCCTTTTTTCAAGCTAAAAATTACATGTGGGTAAACAGTTGTGCAATTCATACTTTCTCACAGAACTAAGCGCATTAGATATAGTATCTGCCACATATCTTATAAAAGACAAATATTTGTTTCTTTGGATTGAGTAATAGATGTAAGATCTGGCCCTTGCCCAATCAGTAAGCTACAGCATGTTTGATACTATTAAAAACCCCTTTCAGCATGCGTTTGAGACGGACTGTCGGAGCCAAGGAAGTGATTCATTACTGGCTACCAGCATACATGGTTGTATTCCCATCAACAGGGCAGCCAGCCTACGCATGCATACAGGAGGTGTGTCCACATCCTCTTAACCATATTCCCTCATCTCCCACCGAGACTCCTAACCTCGTGTTTTCACTTACCTCTCCACCTCCTTCCCAGTTCTCACATTCAGATCCTCCCTGGCACCCTTACTTCATCTCTAAATACAGACCTCATCTCAGCAAAATCATATTCACCCTGTCCTCACCCACTCCTGCCTTCTCAGGTGGTGTCTCAGAACCTGGTGGGTTTCTGCAGCCACATGGGGCGAGTGGATTTACAAGGGACCAGACAGTTTGCATGCAGACAGTTCAGGACACGCTTCCACCTGGGTTGTTACAACTCACCAGGAGCTCTGTGAGGTGGTAATTATATGCTGGCTCATCTGAGCACTAGCACTTTAGGAAAGGTGGTAGCTGCTAATGACCTATCCTCCTTTGAAGTGGCTCACACAGCACCAGTGATACACAGTTCAGCTGCATCTGAACTCAGTAATTGCTATTTATGTACACAAATAAATGCTTGGGGACATCTGTGTCAACCTCTGTTTTCAAATCAAGGAGACAAAATATTGCAGTCTTTTTCATGATAAAAACTTTTAAAAGAACGGAACATGAGCAGGATTTTGTTTTTAGATGTATCAGGTTTCTCTAGGGGACTGCCTGTTTTTGCCTTTTAAAAAAAACCCAAAAAACCAAAACCACCTTTTTTTCCTGACGTTTACCAGATTCTCCAAGGGGGTGTTGAAGTAATTTGTTCATCAGAGGGAACCTATTTTTCCCTTTTCTTTTTCTCACTTTCTTTAACCCTTAGGGTTTAAAGCAGTCTTCAAGGGGTTTACCTCTGCAACAGAGTGCTAGTATGTGGCTGTGCATCCTCTCCATGGCATAAGGATTGATAAGCCATTGCGCGCACACAGTGAGCAAATGATTGGATAC
Organism: Coccyzus lansbergi; assembly: GCA_033558105.1. NCBI lineage: Eukaryota > Metazoa > Chordata > Aves > Cuculiformes > Coccyzidae > Coccyzus > Coccyzus lansbergi. Next base: position 981,315 of record JAUMJK010000260.1, on the reverse strand, counting down.
TGCTAGGGTGCAACACACACATGCATACATCTTTTTCTATCAGCCAACTACAGCCTCTTTTGTCAATGAGATCTATATAATTAGCTCTCCTAACAGTGCTGACTACCACACACCATCGCCAATCCTTGTATCACTTTGAAAGCAAAGGGTATCACAAAGTGTCCCATGTTTTCTTCATAGATGAATTGAAACTGAATAATACAAAGATTTGTGATTTCCTATAACTACTGGTTAAGCAACCACAAGAAATCCTTCACAGGAGATGCTAACAGATGAAAACTGCAGCACAACTGAACAGTAGCAGGTCCAAAAATCAAAGCTTCTGATCTCTGCATAAATGCTGAGCATTTGCCTCCTTCATTGGTAAGGCTAGTTGGAAGCAGATATTGCCATGCTGACGATGTACTTAATGTAAACATAAAAATCATCACTGAAAGATTTCATATTGAACTTTCTGGATAACTGCAAGTCAAAACCAGATGGAATGCATAAAAATTGCAGAACACTTACATTCCTTGGTGTTAGGAGGCGCCAACAAGCATGAGTAGCAAACCATCCCATATATGTTGCGAGGTCTGTTTTCCAGCATGTAGTAACTGAAATGAAGGGCAAGATGAGGCAAAACAGTGTAAATTAATATGCTTCAACTGAGCATGGTTCAGCAGCAACCAATTATACTGAGATAACATCATTTAAAAAAAAAAAACTTTTATAAGCAATTTGATGCAACGATTATTCTTTTTTTTAAAAAAACCTGCTTCAATAGAGACAGTGTTTCTCTTCTTCCTTTCCCTCTAAAAGACAATTAATCAACCATCAAGCCTACATGACACGATGTAGTATCATTGCCTAAAACAACATTATTCTCCCTGCTGAGTTCAGGCTGCAGTTTACAGCGTGCTCTGAAATATGATTTTTTTTCAAAATAAGGGAATGTTATTTTTTGAAGCAGTAATCCATCAGGCAAGACCACCAGTTGGATATGGTTGGCTAATTTCCTTCACAAACACACAAATAAGAATAATCTCATTAATGTTAGAGACAAACCTGAGACAAATCAGAATAAAAAAAATACAGGATAATACCACCCTTATATGGAAAGTCAAATTAGGTTTTACAGTTTTTGTTGTTTGTTATTTTGTTTCGTGTTTGTTTTCTTTTTCATTTCCTTGCTTAATAGTCTAGAAATTAGTCCTTGCAAGTGGAATTACAGTGCAAAGGAAAGAATGTAATGATTTGAACTTCTGGTCTACTAATAAGTTCATTGTTGAAATAAGGTAATTGGTTATGCAACAAGGCAACCTAATGAGTAAATTACATCAAAATCATACAAAGTTGATGTTCTGGACTTAACCAATCAGTTGCAAATCACTACAAATTTTAATGGAGGTATTAATAAATTCTTAATCCATTCTGTGTAAAGAGGTACTCGGTACCGTAAGCAGTTTATGCAAGGAGGAATCTGTTTTCTGCTCTCATACACCCATCTATGTGAATGCAGTATGTTTTTATTCTGGAAAACAAATGCACTGTTAGGAAATTAGTGCTGAAACTGTCCATGAAAATCAGTCGGATGTTGATGAATGAATGATCCAGCCTATAAATATGGGTTATAGGTCCAGGAAATGGTTTAGGGCATAGTTTAGAGATTGGTGGGAACGGTTGGACTCAATGATCCAGCCGGTCTCTTCCAACCTGGTGATTCCATGATTCTATGAAATGGAGTATGCAGGGATACAAGGGAGAAATGGCATCTAGAGATACCTCAGAGAGCAGGTAAACTGAACGCAGATCCTCCTTTCTTTCTCATTGGTTTTAAAAGATTATTCTTCCCTTTGAATGTCCCTTGTGCCCTGCCTGCCACTCTACTCTTCTCTCAGGAGCAAAACCTCATCTCTTTCCTCTCTTAGGGGGCCTGTGTAACATCAGCTTGTGAAGCAGTTAATAAATAAGAAGGAATTAACTGCCAAACCATACAAAAAAATAGTGGCAGGCCAAAGATACATATAAATTGAAAAAGTAATATACAGGACAGTTAGGATCCACAGTCTAATAGCCACAGTGGATTAGCAAAGACAAACAGCCCTTCTGACAGTTAATTAAATCAATCTGGTGGAATATTTCTTGGTTTTCACCACATTGTAGAATGGTGGAGAATGGGTGAAGAGAACTGAGGAGGTTGCTCAAGTAAAACAAAACTGCTCACCCACGAAAGTAGGAAGCTCTGCAGCTGCAAATATTAATGACTCACCTCTGTGAAGTACTGGCAATGGATTTGTGTTTCTGGCTGCTTTGCAATGTACCAAATATAAAAGTGATGTTGGAAATACCTGATTCATTTTTTAAGGGCTAACTATGGAGAAGTGGCCCATTAATGAAATCATGAGTTGTCACGGTGTTACTTTTCCACTATGAGGCTCATTATTTCTCTTTACTTAGCACCTCACCCAGGCTCAGATTTTAAAATGTTACAGGAAAAATCCAAAAGTAAAGGCTAGACAAAAACCCCTGTACTGAGGTGTTTTCCTGCTTAACACCATGGTGGTTTATGGTTTATCTGCAGCTAACCTTAGTGGCATCATGTCTCACTCAGGGATGTGGCACAAGGTTTAGGTTTACCCTGCTGTGGGGAACGGGTCACCTGGGACTAGGAGACTAGGAGGTGCCCTCTTGTCAGCAGCGTACACTCTGCAAAGAGACGACAAGGAGGTGATCAGTGAACAGGTGCGGGAACCCCCTGCCTCACCCAGAACTGCAGAAAGGGATTTTATTTCATTAGAAATTCACTGAGTAAAAAATTCTCTGGAAAACAGAGAAAAGAGCTCATTCCTTCTCTTAAAACAACTCAAAGAAGAGAGCTGAACCTGTGTTTGCTGTAACCATGGACAAGTGTATAAAAAGGGATGCATCAGTAGCAGAGGCATTACTGACTACATTTTAAAAGAAAATTCTCTTTGCAATTCCATCTTGTGAGGAGACCAGGGACTTATTCTGAGCTGAAAACAGGTGCTGCGACAGCATGAGTGATATGTACCACATACACCTGGCTTGTTCTCAGTCCTCTATGTTTCCACTTACGGCTGCTACTGAAGACAACCAGGCTAAAGGGACCCTTGCTCTGACTCACTGTTGCTACTCCTAGTCAGTTGTGATCTCAGTCACACTCCAAGAACACCTAATGGATCATTCCACTAAGGGAAATAGCCTGAGTTGCACTTAATTTGCACATTCTTGACCTGTATACTTACCGTGATGGGAGAACAGGAGCAGAGCATGAAGCCTGTTGTGTCCCAGCATGTCAGGCCTATGTACCTACAGAGTTCACTGGCAGCTGAACTTTGGTTTTGGACATCACAGCTTCAGAGCTAAGTTTTCAATTTCTCCCCTGGTCAGAGTCTTGCTACTTTTTTGTGAGCCTGATAAATAGTTTTATTCCTATTTTATATGGAAAGGAACCCAAATATGGAGAAGCAGTGGATAACCCATACTCTTGTATCAAAGGTTTTCTTCTCTAAAATTAATCATTAGTAAGAGCTAAAAACCCCAGGAGAAATATATAATACAACACCTGTTCTAAGGTAAACGCTCATCTTTTCTTCAGGCTGCTTTTCTGAGCTAGTGAAAAATAGCAGAGGGATGAGATACCCCTAAATACAGATTGCAGCATGTGGGCTGTTGCCTTAGGAAGTTCTGCAGCATGATAGAGAAGCACAGTCCTCTGGAAACAGAGAATTGAATTTTTCACTTCTGTTGACTTTGAGGACTACCTGGAGGACTCTGCCAGTTGCCACTTGTGTAGATGCCTGCCTGTCTCTGTGCCACAGGGGGCAATGAGGAAGAGTGGCCAGTTGGTCAGTGCTGCTTGCCAGCTCTCTGCTTTAACACAGCTCTGCATTTCCCCCACCACGGCACAGGAGCAACCTCTGCGGTCTCTTAAGTCACATGAGGAGTCAAGGCAGCTTCAGAGCTAGTTTTACCTCATAATTAATTTATCTTTAAAATTTACTTTCTTCAAGCTTGGAGTAAGAGGCTGCTCCTCCTTACCTGTTGGCCTTGCCAAAGAATCCCAGGACCTGAGAGTCACACACAGAGTGGCACAAAGCCAGACTCTATTAGGCCAGTTTCTGCTACAGGTTACACCTGTGCAAACACAACGTTTTGAGATTACTCCCCAAGCACCAGCTGTGCAAGCTGATTATTTTCAGCTAGCACCCTGCTCCCACCTGGGTGACCTCATTAGTCCCGACAAAAATTGCAAAACAGAAACTGTGACCAGTGTTTAACTTCCTTGCTCTTTATGATATATGAGGGGAAGCCAAGAGGGAGCTCTTTTCAAATCACATCATCAGTTTACTTGACTGGCAGCTAGACAAGTCCTTCTTTTTTATTTGTAAACCGTGAAAATTTCACACAGACTTCAACAGAACAAACCTAGAAGCTCTTTAACAGTGTTCCAGCTCTTTAAGTTGTGGAGCATAGATGCTCTATAGAGCATCTGCAAACTGCACAAAAGCCAAGTGCCAGTAGGAATTACATTTCTAAATCAAAGGCATACTGGCAGAAATTGAGAAGGCATGTAAGGTGAGGTTGTGATTTAGAGTAGCAATTGCTTTCTCTCCTTTAACATCAGACTTATACTGAGCATAAGAGGATATTAAGAAGATGACTTTATAAACAGCAACTATTTTAAGTGCTTTTAGCTAGCCCTGGAACTCGTTTTGACTCTGAAAAACAACACACACTCCACATTAGCAGCTCCTTAGACCCCTTTCTGTCGACTAGAAAGGACCCCGAGAGACCAAACCTCACCTAACAGTTGCCTTAGCTAATGCTGTCAACTACTGACAAATTTGCTATCTAGTCACATCTGCAGATGAGATATTTTATGTTCCTAAACACGCTGTGGTCCACCATGGACCCTACAGGTTATCCAAGACATATCCTCATGGAGCTCCTTTGTACCATACAGGACTTACAAGGTGGACCTCCAAAGCTGCAGCTGGAGGCCAAACTGGATTTCTTAGAGCACCTAAAAAGGCACTGCACACTTGTGCTCGGTTATATGAGTTGTTGCCTTTCACTTTTAGTACTTTCCAGTTATTCCGAACAGTTGTTTATTCAGTGAGAGCTCAGTAAGATTAATGACATCCTTCTGTTTTACCAAATTCAACGGTGCTTTTGAAACATTTAAGTGTATAGTTTTTGCAGAGACGGAACAGCATGATTCATAAGTATAGTACCTACAGTCAGCTGGGACATAAAGAAAGGCTGTCAGAGATTTTAATATTAAAAAATTATTTTGCTGTCCTTTGGACGGGTAAAATTCTTACCCTGGGAGACATGGTCCACATTCTGCATCATTCTCCTGATCACCAGGTGTTAGTACCGTGGCTCGAAAAAAGCCCTCACAGTCTTTGTGTCTCCTGCATATCTGGTAACCTCCTCTGGAAAACTTCTCTGAAGGGCAGGGGATGCAGCCATAGTCCTCATCTTTGGTGCCATATCCACATGTCTGCAACAAAACAAAGTCACTGAAAAGCAGGCTTGTGCTGCACATCAGTTTCTAGCAAAAGGGAATACTCATAGTCTGGTCCATTGGCTTTGCTGTGCAATGTCATGCCAAGGGAAAACAATTTGTTGCTTGCTTCCTTGTTGCTAGGGAGGGATATAAGGACCCAGCACATCATGTCCTGGATGTCATGGTTTAAACCTAGCTGGCAACTAAGTACCACTTAGCTGATCACTCACTTCTTCCCCTTTGTGTGGGATGAAGGAAGAGAATTAGAAGAAAAGGTAAAGCTCATGGATTGAGATAAAGACAGTTAACTAGGACAGCAAAAGAATAGGGAAAAAAAATACAAGTGATTCACAACGCAATTGCTCATTACCCGGTGGCTGATGCTTACCATACTCCCAAGCAGCGATCCCCACCTCAGACCAATTCCCCAGTATATATACTGGGGATGACATTATATGGTATGGAATATCCCTTTGGCCAGCTTGGGTCAACTGTCCTGACTACACTCTCTCCCAGTTTCTTGTGCACCTCCCTGCTGGCAGAGCATGGGAAGCTGAAAAGTCCTTGACTTACTACAAACACTACTTAGTAACAATTAAAAACTTCAGTGTGTTACCAACATTAATCTCATGCTAAATCCAAAACATAGCACTATAGCAGCTACTAGGAAGAAAATTAACTCTATCCCAGCTGAAACCAGGGCAGAGGGAAAAGGGAAACTGGAGCATTGTACTCCTTGAAAGCGGCCCCCCGTAGCTGTTTATATCATTTTTCTAGCAAGTCATGGAAGTGAATTTCAAGTTGCTGCCCAGATAGGAAGTGAACTGAAAATTGAAAAGTAGAGGAGAAAATTACAAAGGAAACACTGTTGCAGCAGGGATATCAGCAATTTTGCTTTCATGCTTGGAGAAGCCAGAGGGAATAACACAAAAGGCAATGTTTGTACGAGATTTCATAACCCCTGAACTCACATGTCCCAGCTGAACATTACGTTCAGATTAAATAAAACTAAAACCAACTGGTTATTATTCCAATGTACTTGTTCAGGACTACCAACTGTGTCAAATTCTTGCAATAGGATGTTTATCCCATTAAAACCAAACAGGATTTCAGTAACTTATTTTTAAATAAGCAACAATTATCTGCTGTAAATCAAATGGTTACTTAGGAACCGTAATTTAAAATGTTGCAGAAGCATCCAAATTCCTCCAGTGCCAAAATATCCTAGCAGGAGAGCAAAATTAAATTCCCTGTGTGGGGGGCCAAAGAGCATGCCAGACTCACTGATTTACCACACCGTGCTGGAGTGGCCACGTACAAATTTTAAATAACTTCTGGGTGAATGTGGACTAGCAGAGGCTGTGTGTCAAAATTTTACCTTACATCTTTTACAATGTCACTTTTAATAGGCTGTTCCTGGGATGTGGTTTACTATACACACGAATGGTGCCTCACTCACAGGTTTGAGGGCTCCTGCTTAAGCATCTCTGTCCTTCTCTGTTTTCTCTCCTATCCATATGTTACTGCCATGTAACAAAGCCTTTGGTTTTTTCATTTGGTGCCCAATATGCATCCCTCTGCCAGCAGAAGAAGCTGAAATTACCATGTAAGGCTCTTCACCCGGCTCACACTTCGGGCAGTCGTGGCACATGCCGGTCGTCTGGTTGTAGTATTCATTCTCACCGCAGTTGGAGTATTCAGCACTGGCGGAGTACACCAGGGAAACCTGTCACCAGAAAGCATTCCAGAGCATTGTCACTTCCATTGCCTTCATCTCTGGTGTCTCACTCCCTCCCCTTTCCCAGCTGCTGTGGTTCAGAAGGTAGCAAGGCTAGCACCGCAGCGTGAAACACTGCTAAAAATCAGAACCAAATTGGTTCTGACACTACATGGGACAGAGGCAGGTAAGATTTTCAACATCTTGCCCTTGCTAAGATTTTCTCAGAGCGCTAATGTTTGTGCTTGTTGGGACAGCTAATCCTCAGAATACTGAAGGCTGTGATTCCTGACCTATTCATTCTTGTGATCTCCTGCATAGCAAATGCCTGAGTTTGCACGCTCACCCCTCCCAGCTCTAACAAGCCTTCATAAATGTGACTGCAAGGAACAGTTATAAAAACATGAGACAATGAGATACGTCAAGCCTCAACTATGCTAGGGCTGTGCTTCATGGGACGCTCAGGCTAATCGGCTTTTCCAGCAACTTCTGTCTCTGCTTCATTCTGAGTCCTTCTCCTTGTACCTCCTCCCTAGCAGCCTCAGTCTAAGCAGCACATGCCCAGGTGTTTCATTAAATGGAAACCAATCCCTTCACGGGGGTTCAGTCCTTAAGTCACCTGTAGCTGTGCCATGACAATTCAGAGATATTTGCAAAGACCCAAACAGAATGTAGTTATCTTTGCAAGCTGGAGAGACCTGTATGCACACAAATACCTACCACCAGAAAAGGGAACACATGAGTCCATCTTCTTTCACCTAGGTGAGCCATACTCTCTTGATATTTTACCTGAAAAGATAGAATGGGTGATTGTTTATGAACATGAGTAAATATTTATGTGTGTTGCCAAAACAAGAACAGAAGGGCTCATAATCATTACAAAGGCTGCATGGGAGTGATGCCTGGAGGTCTAAACAATGAGAGGAGGATATGCGCACGTGCACTCACACACACATGCATGAAGCACACACCTGTACTGCCATCCCTTTTCTCTCTTTAAGAGGATCGAAGACAAGAGAAAACCCGGTCTTGCAATTTTTTATAAATATCTGTCAAAGATAAGAAACCACTTTGGAGCCCCAGAACTTCTTGTCTTGCTGAGAAATCCTTCCACAAAGGAAGTGAAAACTACATTTCAGCCACTGAATGAAAGACAGCTAGGGATCCATAGTCCAGCCTGTGTCCACATCACTTAGATCCTGACCCTGCTAGATCAGATTTGTCTAGGAAAGATATAGATGGAGCAGCCGAAAACAGAGCCAGGAAGCGAACTGGCAGTAAACAGCGTGGGCAGCTGATAAGCCAAGGTTGCACCCTCATTCCCAACACTTGTGGATCCATGAGAAAACCCAGAGCTACCTTCACTCAGAAGCACCAGCTGCCTTTTGTTTTCAATAAGCAGCTGTAAGTAGTTTACAGGTTTAAGAGGTTAAACTCAAGGAAGAAAACAAACTCTATATCTGAAGTGCTATTGGAATGGTTAGGGAAAAGAAAGGTTGCAATCACTGTTATAAACACGTGCTAATTTATTTCATTTCTTCAAATGAGTGATTCTGAATAAGAGTTAATGTTACATATTCATGTACTGGATTTCTTTCTAAGGGAGAAAAAAAGAGACAGGAAAAGGAAGCATAAATTGCTTTGTTAGCACAATACAACACATTTAATGGTATTGCTACAGCACTTAATATGCTCTAGGGATTTTACAGCTTCAAATTGCAAATATTTGTGACACCATTGCAACACTTTGGTCCTAGCAGATGTAAACTACTCTTTAGATTTTCCAGGTCTCAGACACTGCAAGGCTTTTAGCCTCACAGAAGAATACAATTACTGCTTTGTGCCACATTTGAGCACACAACCTACATGAGAGTAGAGCTCTAGTGTTTGAGATAGCCTCTAACATTTACATTTTTAAACACTAAGTAGATTAAGAAAAGATTATATCACTCTGGCATCAAGCTATGAATTTGCTTTATACATCCCTTCCAGCAATTGGGCTAGCTGGGACAGGTAACTGGGTGGGTGGGTAGAAAACCTGAATTATGAGTATATTCGTTTCTTCAGGAAATTGCACTTTGAAACTTAGAAACAAAAAAAGAATCAGAGATAAATTGGCCTAAATTTGGAGGTAAGAGATGGAAAATAGGCATGCAATTGTATAAACTGTGAAACATTTAAGTTGGACGAAGGTTTTGGCTATGACAGTTCAGTTGCTTGGAAAAATTCCAAGGATGTATAGTCTTCATGCATATATCAATTAAACTGAAACTTAATTATAAAAGAGATTGTTAGACTTTAAATATGAATACTATTAAGGCTTTGTCCCCACTGATATTGCAAAATTATTACATTTATTATATATCAGATCTGAGCCTGCTCAGGACCAAAGATGTAACTAGTAAAGCTTGAATCTGTAACTTTATATTATTACTATAATCTTACAGTAAAAACATGCTTCAGTTGCTTTCAAACCACCCAGATGTCTGCTGTTTGAGATACTTGTATGCAATCATAACTAGATTTGAAAAATAGAAATGAAGAAGTGTAGCCCACTAATGTATAAGAGAACTTTGTCATCCATTTGGCAGTTGTTTGCATGAAGTGTTGAAAGTGTCAAGAAATACATACACACAGAAAATATTTTTCTGTCTCTCAATATAAATATGCACATTGGGTTATGTTTTGTATGTAAACATAGTTTCCCCCCCCTCAAATACCATCATTACACATAGCAATATGTCAAGCATATGGGAATACTTTAACTGGAAAAAGCCTGTTAAAAATGCCGAATATGGACAACTTACAATGCTAGGGGAGACATTTTGCCCCAGAGGGGAATATCAAAAACCTAAATTTAGTTATTCATCCCCCTATTCCAGTACACTGCTATAAGCTGTCAGTGTTATTTTCTGGTTTTATTTCTCACTGCTCCTTTGGGGTTAAACACCAGAACACTTACTTTGTTTTTATAACATAGGAGTGCAGGAGGACAGACACATGGCATTGCTGGTAGTAAAACCGTAGGTAGCTCCTCAGCTGGGATGATACCTGACGGTATGATACCATGACACCATAGCAGGACACTCATGGGTTTGCTGTCAATTTTCAGGCACATTAATTGACACCTAGTCTGTCTTACCTGTAATAAATTAATCCCTCCCATGCCATAAGGGATGTTCTAGTGGTAACATAGCTTCCATCTGGAAGGTGAGCAACCTAACTAGCAATAGGATGAGAGGAAATGGCCTCAAGCCGTGCAAGGGGAGGTTTAGATTGAATATTAGGAAAAAAATCTTCCCAGTATATATAGATGTGGCACTTTGGGACACGCTTTAGTAGGCATGGTGGTGTTGGACTGATGGTTAGACTTGGTGTTCTTAGAGGTCTTTTCCAACCTTGATGTTTCTATGGTTCTATAAAGCTTGGACAGTATGCCTGTGTCTACACAGATGCAGGAAAAAGAGTGATCAGTTATTATAGCCCCATAACATTAAAACCAGTTAGTACTTAATGAATCAACATACACTGCACCTTTCCTTGGTATTCTGCTGTGCTGTGACTAAAGCAAACGACTCTCTCCTGTGAGATGGCAGACAACAGCAAGTGGGAAAGAGCTGGAGGTATATTTTCAGTGGGACCGTGCAATTGCCTCCAAGCAATTTGAGATCTCCAGCAGCTTGCCCACTGAGCTTTCCACAGATCCAGAGTTATGTTTTTGTTTAGGTCACATGGGTGTCTCTAAAGAGGGGGTCTAAAAGACCTGTGCTTTTGTGGATTAGGTGTGTAACATGCAGCAAGCCTTGTCATGACTAGAGGGGGTTGCTAATTACAGCCATATTTGCCTTTCAGGGTATATTCGTTAAAAGCTGTTAAGAATATACACATAAACTGAGAGGAAAAGGAAGGCTATTTTCCTAGTGGCAACTACAGCAAGAAGTGCTGGAGACCCCACGCCTCAGTTTCTATCCTGTAGACTGCAAGACAAAAATTTGGCCTGGAGCAATAGGAAAAGAGGTGCCTGGAACTCTATTACTCAAATATTTCTTCTCTCAGGTGAAAGGCCCTTCTATATATTCTTTGTGACTGGTACGAACAAATGAATGAGTCCACAAGCAGACAATGTTTAGTTCATGCTGACCAAAGGAGAATAAGCATCATTCTCAGTAATCAACCTTTGAATACAATAATTTACTTAGATGATTAGGTAGCACTGCCACAATAGTTACAGTAAACGGAGGAAATATAGGAAAAGTGCCAACAATGAGGTTACCACAACTGGTAGTCTAAGCTAAAGCTTGCAGCTTTTAATGGATAACTTCAGCTTTTATTTTAATTTTGTGGTTTCATTAATTCACACAGTACAACAGCTAATTTCATATCATAAACATTTTAGTTTTTAAAAATATAGTTAAAAAAAGGAGAAAAACTCATGGATTGAAGTACGGAAATGTGTTGTCGAGAGGTAGGATTTTTTTGGTGTCTCTGAATGTTTTAGTTTCATCACTGATGTAGATACACTTCAAGGACACAAAATCTAACTTTGTGAGAGGTAAAAGCACAACTGCTATCTCAGACAGCGTCACTGTTTTGGTATTTCTGTACGTCTTTTTCTTCTGGGATTTTCTAAGAAGCAGTTTGGTTAGTTGGTCTATGATTATGAATGTAATTCCTGAGTAGCTGGCACATCAGTATCTATCAGGAATTCACATCCAAGATCTCCACTACTACCAAAAGCAGTAACGAATAGCAGAATGCGAGACAAAAGTTTTCACATAAATAAAAGTGGACAGTTTGTATGTATTTCACAGGTGCCAGCAACAAGTCCAGAGCTTGGTCTGAGTTCCTGAGGTTTGTGAGAAGAACCTTACAACCAATCTTTTACACAGATCATCATATCTTTTTGCACAGAGTCAGTTGATAATCTCTGTATACTCCTTATGCTACTAAATCCTTTTTTTTTTACGGCTGTGATAAGCTCATAATCCTCGCTGCAGGGCCTCACAGGCTTCAGAGTTCAGAAGCAGAGTTCAGTCTGGCTCTGACCTCATGAAAAAGAAATGCAGTCTGAGTTTTTCTTTCAGGAGGAAAGAAGGTTCCCTGAGCCTGTCACCAGACAACAATGATGGCAGAAGAAGCTCCGGGAGAGTAAAAACTTAGAGAAGTGTAAGCAAATTAAAACATCGAGATGATGAAGAAAACTGTTTTGTAGCCTTGGTTACAGTTTGTATTGTTGTGAAAAAATATGGTACGGAACAATATTACATTTGTAGGACAATACAAACTGCACTGTTTCCTGTATCTTTTTTTTTCAGCTCTTTGACCTTGCACCTTAAGAGAGAGATGTAAAAGGTAATAAAGTGGTACAACTCTCTTCCTTTTACCTGAAACATCAAAAGGAAGAGAGAACAGTTCAGGCTACACATAAAGCTTTAATTGCCTCTGTGACTGGCAATTCTGTCACAAGAATAGTTCATTGCTCAGGCATAGTAACAAGATTTTTTCCAGTGGGAGCTGCATTGATAAGAGAGGACATAAAACATTCTTTAATTTGCTAATGGGGGGACTGTGCACTGAAGACATGGGGCAATCAAGTCTAATGAGAGTTACCTATCTCTTACTGACTAGTTTATCTGGGAGATACATCTAAAAGTCTCTATTTGAATCCGCTTTCTCACCTTACATAAAGACAGACGTTAGCTGTCTTATAGACAAGCCATCAGCTTTCTGAAAAGGCTTTCAGAGAAAAAAATAATAAGAAAAGAAGCTATCATGCAGGAAAAAAGCAAGCAAGCAAGCAAGGCTCTTTTTAGCATACTCTTCATGGCTGGCTTGCCTTTCTGTAGAAATGGGAGGGCTAACAAGGTGCATGGGCTTGTGGGCACCTTGAAATCTCCCTGCCCATTCCCAGGACACCCACAACTGGCTGCCCCTTTGCTACTGGAGCATGGCCTGGATTCAGCCTCCTCCAGGCTGATGTTGGTCTCATCTTCCAGCAGCATCCCTCCAACCCCAGCAGACCAGAGCTACCAGAGAAGCATGGTGGTCTCCAACCCCACTCCAAAGTCCTCCCAGGGCATGTGGCTTGCAGGCAAACTTCCCTCCCTGCTGCCACAGCAATCTGAGGTGCTTGGGGAGGTGATCAGGGAGTGAGTGTGGAAAGGCTTTTTGGGCAGGAAAATGGAAATTCATTGATTTTGCAACCATCACCCCAACTCATTCGTTTCAGTGATGTTCCTGCTAGAAAGGCTGATATTTTGTTGGGGAAGTGATGGTGTAGAGAAAAGGCAGCCACAACCTCCTTCCACATAGGCTGCTGTGGTAGCTCTCCTGTTGGTGCTACTTTATACAAACAAGCAAATACTCATTAGGGCAAAAATGTGAGCAGGAACTCATACCTCCCTCCAGTCAAAAGGCTGCCCTGCCCCTTAAGCTAAGTTACATGATCTCTTTTGTTTCCTATAATTAAAAAAAAAAGTAATAAAAAAATCTGGTATTTATCCTGATGCACAGTTAAAAAAAAAAGAAACTTCATATTTGTAATGGGTGAAAAAAATTTTGACTTTTTATTCAATCTGCATGAGAATTTTCCTCAGTGGGAGAGGCTTGCCTTCCATCTCTCTGAAAATAAAAATCTTTGAAGGTGATTTACGTGAAGGCTTCCTTATTATTTTCAGCCCCTCCTAATGTCTGCTGGGAAGTGCTACAACTGACATATTATCCCCTCTGGTTTGTTTGCTTGCTTATTGCTTCAGAAGGGCTCGTGCTTTTCGTTTAAAAAGGAATGGCAATGATGGTAGTGGGAGCAGCGTGCAGGAGGCATGTCAGGGCTATGCCCCATTACCCTCAGGAGAGCTCCTGCTCCACTGCCCAGGTGAGCTCACCCTGCTGCCAGCTCACAGCTGCCAGAAGGCACGTGAATTTTCTTTGGAAATAGTTGCAAGATGGATCTTACTTCACCATGAAAAATTCTGAACGAACGTGTCAGACACCTCAGCCTAGTAATTCTGAAGAGAGAACGAACAAGTGACAGTACAGCCCTTCCCCAATTACTGGGTTGTCCCAGTGCCACATCAGCTTTGTTTTTTCTCCATCACCACTTCCTAAGAAGTTTCCCCATCTGCCCCTACCTGAGGAAGACAAAACTTGGTTTTGGCATTTTCCTTCTGGGGCGAGGTAAAATTGGTGGTACAAACACAACTCATTTCAGATTCAGAAGCTTCTCTTCCCAAGAAAAGATTTTTGTTTTCCACTCATAGCAGAAAATTAAAAGAAAAATACAAACCATTGAATCATCAATGATGGTTTTTCAACTTCTTTCCATTTTTTTTTTACTGGGCTTTAATGCTTTCTAGATTATAGATAACCTGTTAAGAACAGTTTAAGTCTTGGCTTGCATTATTGGTCTGATCCTGTAATCTGCCACGTACCTTCAAATCTCACAGAATTTGAGAAACAGAGGATTTTTAGCACCATGCAGAGACTAACATGTGTTTAATTCAGTAATGGTTGACAGTCAGGACAGAGATGGAGAAATTTAGAAATACTTTACAGGAAGAAATTGAAGTGAAATCCTACTGTGACCATCAACAGAACTTCTAGAAACTGCAAATAGAATAGAAATCCCATGGTGATCATCAATAAATAATGCTTGCTCTTAGCTCTGCAGCACATTTGCATTTCTTAGCTAAAAGCCAGAAAAGTGTTAGCGAGGTCAACACAAAGTTCTGTTTTTTTCCACGCTTTACATAAAAACATCTGAAAAACTGTGTGTTACAGGCACAGTGAATAGCAGCTGGGGGGCTGCAGGAGGGGCTGCAGCAGAGCATGGCGGTACCTTCAGAGGGTGAACCTACCCTGAGCAAGTCACTGCATGGGGGAGGATGTCAGTGGAAGAGTCCTAGCCACAAGCTTTCTTTCCTTCTACATGTGCCTTAAGCAACAGTTACACTGCGTTTGGCAAATATAATGAAGTCAGTATTAGGTGATGGCCGTGTATACTTTGGTACTTGACTTTACAGTCCCAGGAAAACCTCTTGTTTGTCAACAGACCTCTGTCTTGCAGACAAAGGGATACATATGCTGCCAACAAACATTAGTTTTTTCATTATTCTACTTTTTACATAACTCTGTTTGAGGGAATTTATTATTTTTGTAAACTAAATGCTGGCTGCGTTTAAATTCAAAACTACATCCCCAGCTGCCAGGGCCACCATTGTTGGAAAGAGCAGGGAGAGGAAGCATGGGGAGGGGAAGCTTTCCGCTGGGAACAGGCCACACAACGAGCAGGCACCATACTGGATGGTGCTCGAGGGGAGAGGCAGGTGGGGGGCACAGCATGGGGCACCCACAGCATCAACCAGAGCTCGTGGGACCCTGTGCCCCAAGCAGGGGGATGTCGGTGGTATGTGGCCGCAGCAACCCCCACGTGCCTCATCATCCACCCATCCTGAGGGAAGAGATCATTCTGGGAAAACAGAGAAGGGATGGGGCGGAGAGGCCAAAACGCAGTTCCCTGGTCCAAAGCCAGGCAGAGGAACATGCCCGAGTAACCAAATCCGCCTTATCTATGTATAGTTGCGAGCTACAGCCTGTTTGGGCTGCTATTTATGCCAGCCACCACGCGTACGGATGAAAGGAGAAACAACAACTATCTTGGCTAGCAGTAGCTGAAGTCACAATCCATTATATGAACATGCCTATGGAACTTGTGTGTTTACAGGCACGCGTGTCTACGCAAACACTTCTATTTATACCCATGTGCCCTCAAAAAGGCTAACTGCCTCTCACATCTCTGCTCAGCCTGGATAACTCACACCTCAGATAATGTCCCAGTAGTGGGAAATCTCTGTGCTTATCCTGCCGTGCAGGGTTACAATTAGAAAGTAAGCAGCCTCTGCTCCTAGGGAAGGAAGGAGAAATGGCTTTCTCCACTGGAATACTTTCTCTTTCGAGTCAATAATCATAAAATCTCTTCATAATTTCTCTAAGGCCCTCATTTAGTTTTTAATGAAGGTGTTTACATTTCTAATTAAGGAGTGCATTAAACCTAGTAGTACCTTATCTGATAAACCCATTAGTGGGCTACGTCAAGCTGAGCTTTTCAAGGGAGCAAGCTAGTTTCAAAAAATGGTTATCCTCTGAGCTGGAAATGTGCAACCCAAGAGCTTACAATTAACCTGGGTTAATTACAAAATACCAGAAATGTAACAATGCATTTAAAAATATAACACAGGTGCTAATGGTCCTTCTTTTCCTCCCTCACAGCCCCCTTCCCCCCCACGACGTTTTTTTGCCTCTGCGGGAGCTTACAGCCTGTCACTTTATTCCCAGGTAACACCCACCATGCTCCACAGGAGTTAACCACCTCTTTCTCTTATATGGTAGGATTGTTTAGCATAGAAAGATTAATTCACAAGTGATTTCTTCTACCTAGCAGTTAGCATGTTTTTTTACTCTTGCTTTCTAGGCCTGCTGAAGGAACTAGGCCTGAGATATTTATTTTTCCTATGTCTATTGGCTGGTCTACTAAAAGACATCACTCCTTTCTCTATGCTCATTCTGCCACTGCAACCACCATTGCGCATATCATGAGTACTTTGAGACACCACCACCAGCAGAGCCATGCAAGACGTAGGCTTTTGTGAGTAACCACTTGAACTTCTTCCCACAAAGCAGCAATCTTGTGATGGCACCCTGGCAATTTCAGCAGGAATACTGACTTCTAGTTTGGCAGGCTCAGCCAATTCTGAATGTAACTTGCAGCCCAGGATGCTTAAATAAGACTGGTTTTGAGACACCAGGCAGGAGCCTGAAGCTCAGTAACTGCTCTTCTGACAAAACCTGTCCATAGCTCTCTGTTTACTCATGTTTTAACTGTTGGACCTAGCCCATATGTCTTTAGGTATATCAGCGTCAAATACTTTTTAGAAGTCCAAACAGTCTATGGTACCTGATTTATTTAGGAATTAAAGCATCCTGTCAGCAATAACTTAGGAGCCTGATATTCACTACCAAGGTTGTACTGTATTGCATATATAATTTGTGCAATGTCTCTATTTCTTCTGAGATTTCACAGATGACTTTGGCACATTACAAAAGAATTAGACTTTGTGCAAAAACCAGGGACAAAACAACTGCAGCTATTAATTCTGAGCGTAGATGGGGAGGGAAGAATATTTTCAGGACTATGGTACCACCAGCCAAAAGTGTTACAAACACCAGCTGCCCCACTGCAGCCCCACAGTGGACTGCTGAAACCACGCAAAGCAAGCCGCAAGAAGGATGAATGACTGTGAGTCCAAGCAATTCAAATCCTCTCCAGCTGCAAGAGCTGTCTGATGAGGGAGAAGAGCTTGCAAAGGTTGAGTGGGAGAGGGAGCTAGTTGCCAGCACCCATCTTGTGAGAAGGAACCAGTGGTGTCCAGGGGCTGCTAGCTGCAGGTGAGCGGAGCGAGTGTCTGGCCAGGATGGCCACCCCAAAGCAGGCATGGGCTGCCTCCCATGCATCCTACTGGTGCCTCAGCCTGGGTACTTGCGGCCTGGGTACTGGGGAAATTGGAAACCATTGCATAAACTGCTGTCCACCCTATAATGTCTGAGAGTCACCCTTTGCCACCTGCTGACCTGACAGCAGGAACTGTAGAAGGCACAGACAAAATGGGGAATTTAGACTGACAAACTAGTGATGTGGAAGGCAAGCCTACAGAGTGTTTGGAAAAAATATATACAGAAAGGAGGCTATGTTACTTCTGCCGATTGATAGGAATAGTTGGACTCAGTGATCCTGGGGGGTCTTTTCCAACCTAGTGATTCTGCGATTCTGTGCCTGTGCTGTGCCAGACACTGCTTTGCCTACATGCACTGTGAAGGTGTTCATGACTGCCTTCCCCTCTCACCTGGGGAAGGCTCACATCTGCTTCTGACGTGGGTACTGATAAGCTTGGCTTAAATGTATTCTTCAAATACACTGTATTTCACATTGGTTTTATATTTCTTCCCCCCCCCGCCCCTTCCATTAAGTAACAGTTAGCTGATTCATATGCCTTTCATGGTGCTACAACCCGACTATGCCGTGAGCACAAAAAGATATTTTTATCATCCATACGCTCATCTATTACCTCACCCCACTCCAGTGACACAAGCACAAGAAAATGTGGAGATGTGGTTTCAGGAGCATTACCCTGTCCTACTACAGAGATGATGTGAAGGAAATGTGGCAGAACACTATGGGAGAAATGATGAGGATAACACCAGAACAAAGCAGAAGCAATGGTGAATGCTGTGGGCTTACAATCTTGATTTCTACCATCTAGAAATTTAGTTGCATGCACTTTTAATATCTATATTCATTTAGAGCTGGTTTTTTTGATAAAAGAGTCTTTGGACATGTCCAGGGAGTCTTTGGACATGTTCAGGGTCTGACTGTAACTGTAAACCAAATCTCAGGTTCTATAATATTCAGTGTTACTGTAGGAAAACCTAAATGACCGTAGGAAAAGGACCTCTGGGAAGCAGTGACATAAGGAGTCAATGATAGAGTTTAAAGTTATCTCCAGAAACATTTAATATGATACAATAAGTATAATATATTCTGTTACAAACCAGAAAGTGATACATCTTCCTACTAGGTGATGAATCACAGAATCACAGAACAACCAGGTTGGAAGGGACCCATCGGATCTTTTAGTCCAACCATTCCTATCTAACACTAAACCAAGTCCCTCAATACCTCATCCACCCGTGTCTTAAACACCTCCAGGGAAGGTGACTCAACCACCTCCCTGGGTAGCCTATTCCAAGGATATGAAGGATATTGTAGTGAATAAATACCGCTTTTTCCAGCTGCTTTAATAGTTTTGTGCAACACTTCATCAGCCTTGAGACATCTTGGGCATGGCTGTTCTTTAAAAATGATAATTTCCCTTAACTCCCCTTAGAAGCTCTGAAATGTAAGGTGTCGCCCAGAAGCAGCTGAAGACCTATTCCCTCTGACTGCAGTATTTGCTGAGAAAGGAGGTATTCTGGGACAGCACTATATTGTACTGCACATTTAAAATCAGATGTGAATTATCCATAAAACACCTTTGAGTAGATTTAAGACCGTCCCACAAATGGCTAATTCAATGCCTTAATTTAAGATATGCCCTGTGAGTATTTTCTTTATGCACCCTACAAGTAAAGGTTTGCAAAGCTGTATCTCCTAGACCAGATCTCATGTCCACTGGGGGGCAGTGCATTAGCACACAAATTAATATCCCATTCACCTTTTACTGAGAAAGCAAGTTTTTCCGGAGAAACACTTAGCTACCATGTGAGGTTCTGCTTAATGGAACATATACGCACAAGCAGATATATAAATAATGAATATCTCTGCTACACATGCTGTCAGATTACTGACTTGCCAGCTAAACAACCAACACTAACCTGAGAATGAAACCAAGTCTGAGTACAGAGGGAGTTTGAAGATAAACTGTTTATTGGCACCAGGATCAACAGATTCTAAATTAGCTACAAAGCTGGAGGGAATAATGACGTGAAATAATTTTTTGGTCTCTTTTACTTTCTTTTTTTTCCCCTCTTCTTTTCTTTTTCTTTTTTTTTTTTTTTTTTTTCTTTTCCCAGTTCTTAGCCCCTCGGGACATTTGGGATGGCTTGATGTTCATCTGGAGGCTTGTCAAAATTCTGAAGAAACTTAATAACCTGCCAACATGGGTGGTTGCTGCTTGGAGGCATTTTGACATGGCAAAGGTCCTGTCTGCACACTGCAAACCTGTATCCGTCAAAGGCTGCTTGGAATGACATGAAAACAAGATCCTTGTGGTGTCAGAATGCCATGTGCACATCTCCACTCTCCTGGGGCCTCCAAGCTGTGGGAGGAATCCATTTAGCCCCTTAATTATTCTGAGCACTGCCTAAGCATTAAACCCCACAAGGGTTGCCACACCTATATACCAAGGTTTGGGTGGGACAGGGCTCCCTGTTCTCTGGTTAGAAGAGAAATGAAGACCGGAGGGCAGCCAGGGAGGAGGTATGAAGCTGAGTAAAAGCACGAATCAGGGCAAAAGTCTTGGCACGGAGCTGGGAGGGGGCTGGCATCTGAATCGGGAGCCCTGGGCTGGAGAAAAGGCAGTGAGAGTGAGGGCAGGAGTGGGGAACATGACATAAGAGGAAGGCAGCAGAAAGAAACACAGGTGTGGTTACCCTTTGGTGGTATTCTGCCTGCTGGTCACTCCATGGCAAGCTGCAGGAACAATTGCCTGGTGATGTCTGGGTTACACGACTCCAGAAAGCCTCACGGGCCCTCCAGGCTTGGAGGAAATCACAATGCGCGGGGCCTCCAGGGTTGGAAGCAATTGCAGCATGAGTGAACAGCATGGGTTGCTGAGGCTTCAGGGTGCAGAACTGGAGCCTTCTCGTGCCAAGCAGTGAGATGGGGAAGAGCATGAGCCTTAAACCATCCCTGTGATGAGGCTTAAGCTCCTACTTGAGGGCATGGGAGAAGACTGCTTAACAAAGAGCAGCAATGTGTGCCTCATAGCAGCACAGAGAGCTGCCTGCATGTACCCTGGCAAAGCCCTGCAGTACCTTGCCAAGTGCCTTGGGATGATGACAAGAATTAGAAAGAAGAATTTGCTGGTTGGACAAAACCTTGGTTACACACCACTCTGAAAGGATGCACATAGGCATTCTGGCCTGAACCCAGGAGCTGAATAGCTACGGAATGCATACACGCAGATAAGCTACCATAGGTGAAACACAGGAATTGCACCACAGCAGGGAAGGCACTTGGGCAAACTGTGCCTTTCTGAGTGAAGCCCTCATCCTGAGTGGTGTACGGGGAGGAATTGCTTAGCTGAGAAGAGCCTGTAATGGCAGATGGACTGGGGCTGCCCATGATGTGTGCCTGGGGAGAGTGATGTCTGCAACTCATTCTCCATGCTAGAGCAAATCCTTTCTCACTGTGACCTTTGCAGTGTTTTGCAGTTGCACAGCTATACCCTCTGAGAGGAGATGGGTGCTTCTCTGTGTCTTGTTTCAGGCTGTAGGGGAATGTAAAGCACAAATTTGATACTTGTGCCAGGACTGTACCTGTGTCTGATGATTTAAGCTAGTCCAGGTCACTGCTTATGTCCTTGTTTGGGTATGTTCTAACAGGTTTTGGTGCAGAACTGGGCAGAAGTGTTATACTTAGTTTGGATCCCTCGAGGCTAGGAAGAGGCAGAACTTGATGAAAGTTTATGCTGACTCATCAGTCCTTGGATTTTGGAGCTAGTGGAGGAGGAGATTCTTACTGTGTTTTGTGACTTTTTTTTTGTTTGTTTTACTTCATTCTGTTTTCAGGTTTTTTTCAGAGCTAGACGTGCCATGGTTGGCTTTATCTGAGAGCCTTATGGCCAAGAACTTGGATTTACCTGGCCACAGGTTGGTGGAGCACATCTGGACTTCATAAAGAAGAGGCTTCTGAAGCAGGAGGAAGAGGTCCAAGAGGCACAAAGAAATGGCCTTACTAGGTCCCATGCAGCTGATAAACAAGGAGTGAAGTCAGATATGTCAGACTTGAGACAGGGCAGGTGGGTTGTTGGCCTTACAGCCCTGACAGAGGAGAAACAATACAGATCTGGTAGGAAGTACGTTGCTCCACTCATCTGTGCACAGAAGACAAGTGCAGGGCAGAAAGTAGAGCTGGCTAAAACTAGCCAAGATAATTCTAAGAAGATTAAAGATAATTTTTGGTAATTAATGGAAAATTTATATTTATCAGGATTATAAGAAAGAATAGCTTACAGCTGTAAATCCAAGCATTTATTTTACTGTCTTAGCACTTAAGAATGCGCTGTAACTGCAGCAATGAGAGGCTGAAGGCTTTTCTTGGGTTAAACTTGCCAGCAAATCAACAGATATTGCAAACACTTCCTTCAGTTCACATAGATGTTTATTGGAAAACTTGGATCACAGATACTTACTGGTTTGGATATTGTATCTCTGTCTTATGGCTTTCACATAGCTTATTACTAAACTTGGAAAAAAATTAATTCTCCTTATATTTCATTTCTATTACATCTGACAGCTTTCTAGCTCATTTCTGTGTATGTTACTTTCATGGCCAAATATTTTAACATAAAAATTCCTTTTGCAAGGCCAATGTGGACATTTTTCCTATACTTCATCTCCCTGTTTTTGAAGGAGTGATTTTGATGACGAGATAGCATTAATAGAACAAAGCTACTAAAAGAAATCTCAGAACTACATTAAATTAGACTAATTATAACAAGATTCTTGCATCTTCTCCGATGCACTTTCTTTATAAGTCTACATGCCTCCAAGACACACCTAATACCAAACCACCTCACTATAAAACCAATAGATTTTACAGAGAATTAGATAGACCTTTACCAATTCCATTTATCAGTAAAATGCATCCCAGAAAAAAAAGGTGATTCTAAGATCTGTGCTTATTATGTACTTATCAATTATAAAATAGTTCAATTAACACCCCCCACCACCCCCCACCCCGGACCAGATAATACCTCAAGAAATTATCTAATCTATCCCTCTGTTTCACACTAAGATCAAAATCATTCTCTGGCACCCCAACAAATGTTTATCTAATCGGGTCTAAGGAACCTCCATTGACAGAGATGACACAATTTTCTGTGGTCTGTTTATTCCAGTGCTGTACCTTTCATGGTATTACACAGTCTCTCTTAACACCTAATCTGCACCTCTCTTCATTCACTTGAAGCTCCTGCCATTTATTTTACCCAGTATAAATGTGAGGAACAGATTATTTCCTTCTGCTCTGCAGTAGTCTGCTAGGTATTCAAGTACGACCTTGTGTCTCAACTTGGTCATAGTTTATGCAAAACAGTCCTAACGCGTGCAATCTTGCACTATTAAGGCACAATTTCTAGAGCACTGACTGTTTGCAATTCTGCTTGTGTTTTCTTCAACTTACTCTCATCTTTCTTGAGTTGAAAGTCTAAAACTGAACAGAATATTTTTATGAAGGCCTCAGCTGTCTTGTACAGAGCATTGCATTGAAGAGTTTGTAAACTCTTTTTAATACATCCCTGGGTGAGGTTGTGGAGAGAATAAAGGTACTACAATCATCTAGGGATCTACTAGAGACCATAAAATCTCATCTGTTAGGGCATCATATGTTTGAAGCTGGTAAGTTTTTTGACTTGCACTTCTCCCTTCTTCCCCATAATCTATGTTAGCATTTCTACAAAGATGCAAAAAATTATTCTGGATTTGTGAGACATATATCAGTTTTGCAGTGTTGCTGTTTGTGCAGCAGCAAATACATTCCTTTTGTGCCTGATGACTGCCCTTGTTTTTTTCATTCTGCTGGAGTAAAAGCTACAAAATTTGTTGTTATGCCAGTGATGTCACAGAAACACATTCTCATTCTCTATGCTCCTTGCTTTGCCAGGTTGGTGAAGGGGATGTTGAGACTGCCATGGAAAGAGTGTTTTCATCTGGGGAACAAAAGCAATCTGCACCCTCAGAAAGCTGTCGTTGTAACTCCTGCAGACTGCTGAGCCATGCCAGCTCAAATCTTTTCACTGTGATGCTGGATGAAAGCAATGACTTCAGCATCACAAGCTGCTATTTTGAGTTGGATGCTCCAGTTGCTGAAAAAGATTTTTCTGGCAGAACATCTTTGCAATATTTCTGCTGCAAAAAATCTGCTTTCATCATAAAATTCTAACATCTCTTTTTGAGGACTGAATGTACTACACAAACACACTTGCGTGGTCAGGAGAGATTCCAGTAGTGAAGGCCAGCAGGAACAGTTCTGCTTTAAGCAGAGCAAAGAAATTGCTCTCTGAGTGTCTTGTATGTCACTTGGTGGCCAATCCTGAGCTCAAACTGCTGAAGGATGCCTTAATACATAATGTCTGTTTTAATACAACAACACCAAACTATACACCTCAGCAGCATACGTTGCCCATATTCAATTGCTCTTTGATAAGCCATGTTAAAATTAGGCTGCTTGTTCCTTAAGCAGCCTGTAGAAAAATTAAAGTCACTAGTAATATTTAACTGGTGTCCTGAAGTAAAAAAGCAAGGCAGAATGGTATGTAATGTGTAGAGCACAGGAGACGCTGCAGAGAAGCTTATATCTTGTCTTTTTGGAGTACACCTGCAATAGCTTAGTGTTGCCCGTATTTTTTATTGTGTGAAAGACTGAAGGATGGTTTTCTCATGGAGATAGTGAACTCCTCAGAAGCTTTATTTTATATAAAGCAGTGACTGCTTCTGCAGAGCTAGCTCCTCTGTATTTTGAAGATCAACAACTTGGAAGAAACATGGGAAGCTTCAATTTCCTACAAATCCTAAAATGTTCCTACCATTAACACTACGTGGCCCCTACTAAACAAGAAATCAGGACATTCAAAGTGTGAAATTTCCACCTTGGGACAGGAGGTAATGTTTAAAAGAACCCCATACTGCAGGCTGCAGTAATACCAAGTCCCAAGAAGAGCCATTTGATGAAAATACATATTTTTAGCTTTTGCTTTCTTTTTAGTCTCCTGGGAAGTGCATTAAAAATAGACTAGAGTGCCTTTCAGGTGTATTATTGCTTGCTTGAGTTTGCATCCCAAGAAAGCAATTGCTGGAGTCAAGTATCTGCTTTGAAAGGAGTCTAAGAAACAGGTCAACACTTTACTTACACTATCACATGAGCAAGCCAATACTAACTGACTGCTTTTGGAGAAATACAAGGTGGGGGGAAGACTGCGTGTCTAATCTGTCAGTTATTCTCAATCCTAGCTGTTGGGATGGGACCACATAATTTTGAGTTTATCCTGAATAGAAAGCTACTGTGTGCATCAAAGACAGTTCTAGTCTGCTGGATTAATATGAAACAGAGGAGGCTTGCTCTTCAGCTAGATCAGAACTTAAACAACTAGCTTATACTGCTAACATCTCCTTCCATATCTTCTGGAGGATATTGAGGTGCTGCTTAGAGTTAGTTAATGGGTTAACCTCCCCTCCTGAGCAGGAGAGATTGTGAGATTTACTTCATAATCAGCCTGATGTATTCTAATTAGTTACATTTTTTGTTAAGAACATGCTTTTTCATGACAAGTCGGGGGAAAAAAAAGACGTCCAGCAAAGTAATGCTTCCACATATGTGGAAGATGTGTGGTCTATGAAGGGACATACATTTATAGTACTGGGAAGGAAAGAAGGATGGCACAGAGGGGGCATGGGTGGCTTAGCAAGATAATCAGCCCCTGTAGGGAATGATACTAGTGCAGGGTGCTCCAGTCCTCACGCAGCTCGGCATCCAGGCACTGGGAGGAGGCAGAAGGCAAGGCAGGGGGATACATACCTACCCATCTTAGAGATGAGAAAGACAAATTGAATGGCTGTTTGAAAAGCTGTAAAATGTTATACAAATCAGAAACAGAACTGATGAGACTTTGCAGAACAGGAAAGTCTGGGATTTTTTTCCTTTTTTTTTTCCTATAGAACTTTGCTTGGCCCCAGTCGCTTGCAGGACAGCCAGCCACCAACCTTCTTTAGCCATTTCTTTTACCTTCTGTAGAGCTGAGTCAGATGTTAACGGTGATCTTGCCTTAATATTTTTCTTAATCTAAACAAACATGTTCCCAGGATGCAGAACTCAGCCCTTTTTTTTGTGGCAAGATCTCTTGACCACCCTGAAAATCATGGCCACTGCTTCTGGGTTACCATACCTGCTCCCTTGCTTCTACCTTGACTACACTGATTTTTTACCAATTGCCTACAACTCGAAGTATTGTTTTGCATCCATGTAGGCATCTAATAGTGACTGCTGCAGAGATAATGTAAACTGGTGCATGGTTTCTGAAGTCCAAAGGCATATATCATAAAATATTTTGTGGTGGTAGTAAATCTAGTTAGTCCAAATCTGTGGGAGGTATTATTTCTAAGCTAAAATTTTCAAGGGGGTGGGTATTCCTTATTGATAAAAAATAAAATTTAAAGTAATCTACCTATCCTCCAGGTTAAACTGTCTGCAGGTATTGATATGAAAATACCCCAGATACAGACAGTCTTGGATCACACAGGTGACTGTGGTGTTCAGTGGATATAAATAACAGGAGACTATCCCCTCTTGGAGAAATTGTTTCGGGAAATTCAAGTCTAAACATGAAGAAAGCAAAACAAATTTTAGGTCTTTTCTATCAAACACGATGTCTCGTTCCACTGGTTTGAAAAAGATCTTTGCTGTTGTTTCCCTTAGAACAATATAAAAGCCTTGGAGGAAATTAAATTGGTGGGAGATTCAGTATATAAAATACACAGGGCAGAATGCTGGAGAAACCTCTGTCTGGGTGTGAAGAATCACTCTTGTCACAAGTTGGTAGGATTTATACTCCTCGTTTACACAAAACTGAGTTTTGGGAATTGATCAGGTTGATTCCTAGATGAGCTGCATACTGGCTGTGCAATGCCAGCTGAACTGCCGATCCCCAAACTCTAGGTGTGAATATGTTGAGAAAAATCTAATGTATAAGGATGTGTGCCTCTGTAAAACAAGATGTTGCCAATTAGTCCATTGCTGGAAAATATCATTTGAAGAATTTTTGGAAGAGGAAATGCCAAGTTTCTAGTTAAACTTGTTGAGTATCTCTGGTAAATTTGAATAAAAGGCTTTCTCTGGAGAGACTATAAAAATAGCTGTTTGAGCCAAGTAAACAATGTATTCGATGTGACAACTTTTGTCATTGTGTCAACTTGGATTTTCACAGATTATGACGAATGCAAGAGTGAGAAGTTAGAATAACACTAAAGGCTTGTAAACATGGAGGGGTTCTGGGAGAGGAATTGGAGTGGGGTAATGAACTAAACTCATGAGGTTAAATCACAGTAAATCTGTAAGGTTTTTTCTGAATGTGGCTGCTAGAGCATTCTCAGCCTGCTTCCTTAACTAACTTAACATTCAGCAAGTAACAATCTGGAATGGCCTAAGCGTTAAGTCACTGCACAACTAAGAAGGTGATCTGAGGGAAGCAAGTGTAATTATTCTCTCATGTTTTACATATCTGCCATTGACATCCTGTGTTTAAATCCTGCGTGTTGGCAGTGCTTGTATCTGCAGCTGTGCCTGATCTAGTGGGATGTCCCTGCCAGTGGCAGGGGGGGCTGGAACTAGATGATCTTTAAGGTCCCTTCTAACCCAAACTATTCTATGATTCGATAATTCTATGATTCTATGTGTGAATATGAAACTCACTGACTGAGTGCTACAACTGGAAAGCAGGGGTCTCCCCTCATTGGGAAAAACAATGTCTCTCCATGGGTATGTTAGACATTGCTCCACCATGTCAGAAAGTTCTAATACAACTTTTCTACACTATATGAGGCATAGACAGACATCAGATACACATTCTTAAGTAGCTCAAACATAGCACGCTAACCCCATTGTGCAGCGATGCTCCTGTTTTGTGCTGCTCCTCACATTATGGAAGGTTGTCCATTAAGCCCTCCCTCTTGCAGGGAAGGGAAGCTATTATGGAAACACACAGTGATAATGGAGACTAGTACGCGGCCTGCACAGGTAAACAGTCTAATAGAATTTGTTTATGGTGTTGTATAGTGGGAGCATGCTTTAAACTGAGGGGCTGAAAGAGAAGAGAATAATTCTCATGGCAAACGGACTGCAGCGGCAAATTGGTTTGGAAGCAGCAAATACGGGAAATATTTGCTCTCTTATGTAAACATGATTATTTTTGCAAGGCCTTGGACTTGTCTCGGAAGGGTGAGCTCATGTGCAGCTGAGTAGACTTCAGTTATCTCTTTATAGATTAGTCTGACAAGTTGGCCTGGATGCTTCAAACAACTTAGAAAAACTATAACCATTTCTGTACCCTGCCTGTGCACCTCACTGATCCACTGGAGCACTTATAGTTGGATACAAGTTAAAGCAGACCTCAGGCTACTTTAATATATGGTGGGGCTAAGCCAGGAAAGGCAGGGCCCAAGGCATCCATCAGCCTCTGTGCTACACGGATGTGTCTTCTGTTGTGCCAAGTCCATGGCAAGCATGCAGTAGCTTCTGGTCATGCCTTGCCATGGTGCTTGCCTGCTGTTAAGTAAAAAAAAGGCATTATCATCCCTGTCTTGTCTTCTAGGCAGACTTTTTCCCCCCTGTTCTTTAGAGATTTTCTGTTGCATTAGAGATCTAAAACCTGTAATAAACCAGTTTATTTGGAGGCAGAAGGTATGTCTCTGCACACAGCTTAGTGTGTGACAGCACCTGCTCCAGTCTTGTGGAGCAGGGTGCTGGTCACTGATGTCCCTGCCTGCCTATGGCTGCTAGAGACCACAGCTCCCAGATGAGGAAGGGTTGAGACACTTGAGAGGACATACATTGTCTGAACAACCTTGGTTCAAAGGAACAACCTGGGATTCAGGAAGGAACAAGACTGCACCCTCCCCGAGGTGGAGCATCAGGCACAGCTGCGCAGGTGAAATTCCACTGAAGTCTGCGGTGAAACTCTCATTGATCCTGGCGGCATCTGGATTTGAGCCATGACACACAAACAACGTGCTCAGTATGGTAGTTGACAGAATTAATAAAAGAGGATCATGTAGATAAAAACAGTGTGGGTTTACTGCACTCAAAGGAAGCAGTCATATAATTTCCCTATCAAAACAATACCACTACAAGTACTGCAGACATACCCTAATATAAGCCCATACTTAGCAGCCTGATCAGAAACCTCAAAATTATCTTGAAAATAGCCAAATCCTAGTTCAGAGCCTGAAATGCAACACTATATATTCCAAGTAATGGAATAATCACTAGCACATTAGCAATTAAGTAATAGTTCAGAATTAGTGAAAATATGAAAGCTTCTGTAGCTTTTGCTGTACCAAAGGGCTTATTTGTAGTCTGTTGCTTACATCAAAATGACATGTTGCAGAAAGATGAAGGGAGCCTGTCACAACCCATTGGAAAAGTCACTTCTTCTAGACAAGGCTGCCTGCTTTCATCCCTCTTTGCATTATCAGCTGAACCGCTGGCACCAGGCATGCAAGGAATTTCAGAGGGAAGGAGGAGAGCCCAATATTTCCTTGTCACTGTGATAGATTTGACAGGCTATTTGGGCAATATATCTAGCATCCTGTCACACAAATTGAAATCTTTGTAAAGCCAACAGACTTTAAGAACAATACTCAGCTTACCTTAGAACTGGGGTATTACGTTATGACTATATCCCTCTTTCCTCATGAATCACTCACTTTCATCCTTTACATGTTTTCAGAGAACTGGGGGTTGGGACAGTTCTGCAACAGTCTGCCTGGTTTGGTAATTAAAGTGCTCACATCCATTTGTCTTTGTTCCCATATACCTGCATCTCAGGCAACAGTTTTGCTTTACTAAAGATGGATCCACTCCTCAGGATTCTGTACATCTCAGAGAAAGTGGATTGTATTTGCAAAGGCTATTGTATGTGTGGTGTGCGGTCAGCAGGCACAGCATTAGGAGAGATCCTGTGCTTCAGCAAAGGGACAGGTTTGGTGCTGATAACTGTAGGCGAGACAAAGACAAACACTGGCTGCCATGCCAAATGATGTGGGCACCCTTCCCTCAGGGTGTTGGCACCCAACCAGAAACCTAACAAGATCTTTGAAGTATCCAGGTGCTGACGGTGCTACTTAAAATTGGTAAACAGGTATACCATTAAAGACCTGGTTAGGGTAGGATCCTTGGTGCTTGGGAAAGGGGGTGTTACCAAGCTAGAGTTTGGGGAGAACATACCATAGAAGACCACCTCACTTCCTGAAGAGTAGCCATGCAATCAAAGTCCCACCGCTCTTTCTAGATTAAATAACTAAGCCACCTGCATGATGCACAGTCCATTTTCTAAACTGTGTTTCACCAGCTGATATTTTCCCCTAAAACCAAAACATTACCTCTCCATTCATGTGCTCCAAACTCACATGCTCCAAATGGAAATGGAAAGTATCACTGAGCACAGTGTTTTGTTTTCCAACTTGTGTCATGAAGCCAGATACATGCTGGTATGAACAAGCCTGCTCTTATGTACAATTTGTATTTCGAAAAACCCTTCCATGTGTTTTGGGATTAAAGTTGTTACATGACTAAGATGAAAATAGTCCTAACTATTGTCTTCCCTCTATTGTCTTCCCTCTTTTTTAATGACTCTGCATCATCCAGCTGCATGCTTCTTCTCAGTAGTACAGCACAACACGTCAGATGTACAAACTTTGGCCTTATGTACTTCAATGATATCCTGAATGAACTCATAGGACCTATGGTCTCATAGGACCATACACTACCCTGACTGAAAATTTCTCAGCAGATATGACAGTAAACAAGTAAAAGGATGGTCCTCAGGTCTGATGGGTTAATTCTTCCTCTCTTCCACTGCCTATTCCCAAGGCACGGCCTGCAAAGGTTCCTAACCTTGTCATAATCTGCTCTTTTTTATTTTCAAATTCCAGAAGTGCACACCGACTAGCAAAGACCGTTTCCATGCCAACTTCAAGCTTTCAAACTACATCCACCTTTCTGTCACTTTACTCAAGGTGATCCTTTAGAGAGGGCAAAATTTCTTCTCACCTATGTGGAAATCTGAGAGCTCACTTTTCCCCAATATTTCTCTCATATGGTTTATCTTTTGGGGAAGGTCAACTACAGGTAACTCATGGAAGCCTTTTCATTGGCCGTTATTAAGATATGTACACAGACCTGTATTGCTGTATCCCACCTTAAAGAAGCCAGGTGTTGCTAACCCTATTTCTAGGCTCCCATTAGGAACAAAGGAGACCTCTGACTTCTTCAAGAACTTATTCTTCCACGTGTAGGGGGAATAACGTTATTTTTCCCTGGTTTGTTTTTTTTTTTTTTTTTTTTTTTTTTTGAGGAATACTGGATAGCACAAAGCTTGTTTGTTTGGTATACAGGGTCAGATTTTGTGTTGATTTCAAAGAAGGTACCCAAGCTTGCCTGATCAAGCTTGCCAGGCTGTACGTGCTCAGGCTTTTTACCATATGCTGTACAAAGATTCAAACCAGAGACTTCACTAGATATCAATGGTGTTACAAGGAGGAAGCAGAAGATGAAGCAATGTGTCTAAGTGATTCCCTGATAAGAAGATTAATTTAAAACTGTACACTATGCTCATTTAACATTTTTTTTTCTGAGGAAACATAAGATGCCACTGTAATTATACTTTGGCCTGTGGGAATAATATCCCAGAAATAAGATCTCAACTTAAATTCTAGGAGCTTAAGATCTCTGTGGGGCCACTTCTTTCACTGCAAAACCTATAATTAGCCATCCATCATGGCATGAAGCAGTAATCCTGAGTAAGCCTGTGTTTTCCCCCGAGCATGATATCCCAAACGTGTCAGTGAGCAGGCAGGGAATGCTCTGTGGTTCCTCCTCCTGCTCAACCCAGGCAGCTCAGGGTGTTAAGAGAGCCTCCCTGGAGCTTTTCAGCAGGGATACCCTCATTGCTTTCAGGTGTCTTCTGCTTGTCTCACACTGTGACACTAAGATTTTAACACTCTAAGTCCTAGAGGTATGGTGGTATGATTTGGGCCACTTTCCCCCTTTTTGAGGGGAGGAGGGGTTGGAATAAGAAAAGAAAGTACCTTTTCATGCAGGAAGGATGGGAAACCACTAAGTCAAGCATTCCTTTCCTCTGAGAGGGGAAAATTTCTTTAGACTTTGGACTGAGCATGACTTCACTGAGGATGGCTCGCTGATGCCGCTCCAGGTCTGGCAGTGTGTGCCTCTGGAACAGCTAATGTTTTCCCAGCATGACTGGAGGGGATAGTTCCAGACAGCTGTACTGGTCAGACTGAAGACTGAGTTCAAATAGGGTGAAACCGCACATATGAAGAAGACCTGGATAAAGGTGTTTCCCCATGGTTTTGGGAAGAAAAATTAGCTTCCCTTAAAATAAAGAAGTAATTCTCTCAGGTAGAAAGTATCATAAACATATATGCTGTTTCACTTATGAACTCCTATGTTTCAATCAGTTTTTACTTTCCAAAGCCTTTTCCCAGTCTTATTGTTTAAAATTGTTTTCCAAACTAGAACTGAATTTATAAATCTTTTCAGTCTCTTGGAAACACTGTTGGCAGGGTTTGTTTGTGTGAATAAATTACTGACTGAAAAGACTGATCTTTTCTATGTGAAACCTTTATTAACATTAACGCAAACTCCTCTGCAGAAGTGGTTTGAGGACTTTGTGGTGGTGGTCACAGGGCTGATGAGACCTGTCCTCATCTGGACACATTCAGGGCATAGAGACAAAGTATAGACAGTCCTCAAATGTGCCAGACTTCATGCCTCATACACCCTCCTCTGAACTACCAGCCAGCCTGCTTTTCTGTGTAGAAAATACATTAAATCCTTGATGTGACATCTCTGCTCTGACTTCTGATGGCAATTACCTAGAATGCAGGATGTCCAAGGCTCAACGGCATCAGGTATATTCTTTCAAGACAGCTCTGGTGTTATACCTTCTAGCTTCAAAAGCAAGGTAAAGTAAACACTGTTTTTGACAAACACTTAATTACTACAGATCAATGCCACTACACACTCAAATTTGCTTTTCCCAGATTCAATGTAATGTAGACAAAGAGGGTTTCTATAAGTGCTAGAAACTTGGGTTCAAGGGTATGAGTGGAAGTAGAAGGTAAAATTCACTGTTAGACTAAAGGTGATTATTCCTCACAAACAGTATTGTATGTTGACCTACACCAGTCTGCTACCATGGTAAGATACAAATCTGTGACGTGTCTCAGGTACAGATATGCTGCAACTTCAACTTATACAGATATAGTTTCTCATGTGCCTTAAATAAAGAAATGGATACAAAGAGAAGCAAATTTTGACTAAACAAATAGGTCAAGATTTTCTGAAATTCCCTGTGATCTTCCTCTCCATACTAAGACTGAGCTGAAGGTTTGGATTAAATCTCTAGTCACTGCAATAGGTCAGGCTTGAAAAAAGCATTTTGCATTACCATTTGCATTACGAATTTCTTTATCTGGCATAGTATGTGCTGAAGTAAATCTCATATTAATTCTTCAGTAATGTCACAGGCCTGATCTTGTTCCATGCTTCTTTGGAAACACATGGGCAAACTGTATAAGGCATAGGAAATTTATAATAATTATTTGTAAAAAATGGAATGAGCTCACTTTATGGTCATTTAATATTTTGAAGGCAGAACTCGAAAAAAACCTGTTTTGATCTTATCCCTCAGACAATATCTTGGTGTCCTGTTCTTACCATGACTTTCTTAAAAGTTTCTTAAGAGCTAATAATCAGTTCATACTTGTGATATTAAAGCATCTATACATTTTTTAAAACCTCCTAGGGTGTTGTAAAGTGATCATATTTAGATTCAAGTTAGGAATCCACTATCCACAGTAGCAAGTGTAAAAGTTGGGGTTACTTCGAGAGCTGGGAACCACCATGGGACAAAGAAGGAAGAAATGAATGATACATGTAGGGGAAAAGAAGTTATCTGACAACCATGGAGACAATCAGGAGCTTTCTGGAGCTGTTAAGCAATTCTTGTTGCTGGACTCAACAAGGACTCAATGTGGCTGCCCATGCTACATGCCATCTGAGACATGCCATGGAACCCTGCCTGACTCCAGTGTGCTACTCCAAAAGCTGCAGGTCCCCTCTGGGTCCTGCGTCAGACCTGTCAGCCCCACATAGACATCTTACTTAGCACATCTTAAATGTCAGTAGCCACACACATGCATGCAGATGACTACAGCTCTTCAGAAGGATCTTTTACTTATTTAAAATCACAGGCAGAAAAAGGAAAAAGCAATACTGAATGATCTCTTCCTTAAGAACAGATAAAAACAAGATGTGGAGTTGTTTTCTGATTTCAGGTTATGATGGATGTCAGGGAAAGAAAACAGATATAAACTTTCAGTAGCTGGTGTCCATGAATATAAATTATTCCTACATGAACTGAGGATGAAAATTCTATTTTTCTAACTTCATACTCCTACAGGTCACAAGAAGAAATAATCACATCATATGAAAAACCGCCATGCAGAGTTAAACTAGCTGTGTTTTTATCTATAAACCGAACAAATGTACAGGTACCATATGATATAATAAATAAAGCCATCACAGATGTTCTCCCTATGACTTTAAATTAGGCCTGCATTTTAAGAGCAGAGTGAAAAATCTGGGGTCCCACACAGTAGATCTGTCAGGTAAAATGGGATGGGCTGGAGAGGCAAAGACAAACCCGAAAAAAACTAATTTCCCTGAACAAACAGAGCCTGTTACATCTGAGCACAATGACCTCTTAGATCACAGTGAGCTTCTTAGACCTCTCCAACTCTTCCCCAAAACATACTTACTAAACTTCTCATGACAATGGCTGTAATTAACATGCAAGACACCTGAGGCAGAAGGAAGCTAAAGGAGTAAAATTGTCATTGCATGGGCAGTCCCAACTGTGTACTGACCAACAATGTCCTTGGGGCTTTCAGACTGAAATCTTTAAGTTGTATTATTTCATTGTGAATTAAAACTACAATATCTTCACGTAGTTTCTCACTTCCTTCTTAATAGTTAGAAATTGACACTTTGGCACCCTCTTAAAACACTCTGTTTGGCAACTATTTACAGTGTAGGCAAACATTTCAGTTTAAAGTTGCTGGGTGTTACAGTACACAAACAAAAACTGTCTCATCCTCAAAGATCTTACAGTCTGAAAGATAAGAAGATGAAAGAGTGCTTGGAAAGATGAGTAACTGAGGGGACTGTGGGAGGGATTCACCTCCGTTAAAACATAAAAATCTCTGATCTCCTGAAATCGTTTAATGAAGATAGAGCTTTTGGTGATGAAACTGTATTTTTTGTGTACAACAGGTTTGTAATTAAGTTAAAACTGGTCAAACTGTTGGCATTTGCTTGTGTCTGCTTTTGTGAAGCCTTCAAGAACATGTTGCTGCTAATTGTCCTGACACCCTTAAGCTGGCCACTGTGCCACCCTGATGCAGCCAGACACTCTCACTGAAGCCTTCAGTCCTTATCAGAGGGAAACACTCACACATCAGCATTCTGACATCCCTCCTCTTCTCATAAACAACTTGTTGAGACCTTGAGAGGAAGTAGGGGGAGAACTT
Source organism: Coccyzus lansbergi (assembly GCA_033558105.1). NCBI lineage: Eukaryota > Metazoa > Chordata > Aves > Cuculiformes > Coccyzidae > Coccyzus > Coccyzus lansbergi. Next base: position 945,922 of record JAUMJK010000260.1, on the reverse strand, counting down.
TAGAGACCATATGTCATTTGTATACGATGGAAGACTTTTCATTTAAATACAAGAAATTGTTAGGCTTTTTTTTTTTTTTTTTTTTTTGCTTGCATATGATTAGGAAAGTTATGAGTCACAAAGTAAACAGAAATAAATGTGATGTAATCAGCATGTGCAACTTCCCAGGATTCAGCTTTGCAAACATTTCTCCAAATCTATCTTCAGACATCAAACACAGGTTAAATGCAAGGACCCCCTGGTCACAAGGGCACCAGACCTCTGTCTTCCTGGGAAGGAGCAGCTGAGGTGTGGGCTATAGAGGCACAGCAGCAGGGTGCTCAGTGCTGCCATATGCCCCTTGCTCATACTTGCCTCCGAGTTTGTAGAAGCAAAGTTTCTTGTTACAGGAGACAGGGGGACTCAGCATCAGGTAGCAAAAGCTTTTCTAGGGTAGAGCTACGGTATGGTGGATGTCTTTAGGTCATAACTTCTTTGTATGTCACCTCCCAGGTACAAAGAAAGAGAAAAGATTGATTCCTCTTTCATTCTTAACATGGTATAGTACATATCAGAGAGTGCCTCTGTTGGTTTGGGGTTTATACTGGGTTAGCTTGTTCCTCAAACAATGATGAGATCAGACTTAGCCCAGATCACACAGACAACAGAGCTAACTTTATCTTAGCAATGCCGTAAGAGTTCAAATACTAACAGCAATGATGAGCTGCTGCTCCTCTTAGCAAAGCATTAGTAAAATGCCACATGCATGTGAAATTAGTGATCCTTGGTGTAATGAAGTCATGTTGTTTGTACCTAAAGGCAAAGAATGCCATTGTTTTGTGAATCCAAGTGACACACTTAGAGCAATCTGTGTTTTGATTTCATGCCAGTGAAAACCAGATTTTCCTTTTTCTATGTAGCTGAAAGGCTGGAGCAGAAGGCAGCTAATGCTAAGGTAATACTATGCACATTTCGTGTCATATATCTTCAAGTGATGCATTCCAGAGTTGTTCTTTATTTAATCACCTAGAGAAAAATAAGCTGCTACTTATTACAAACTATTTATTTTTTTTAAGCAGCACAGCTAAAAGATAATCTGTGCTACAGAATTCCTAGTGGCAAAGACATCCAGGATTTTTTACATGTAAAATCATGAAACTGCTGTGATGCTTTTGAAGTTTCAACACACGTGCATTTGCTTGAAAACTACTATGCAAGCAATAAACACTCTTGTTTGTGTCTGGTCCTTCAAGAAGCAGTACACGTAGTTCGGCACTTAACTTCACAGGCTCAGTCCTCACAAATCTTGTCTAGCTGATAACATTTTGAAACATGTGTTTATCTCCCAATGCAATTTAAAAAAAACTAAAAATCTGTGGGTTTAGTATTGATTAGTGTCCTCACCAAATACTGTGTTCACAGCTAGAGCATTGAAAAGTCGTACACTGGGAAGAGGCTTAACAAAGACACTTTGAAGGGAAAAAAACCCCAACACTACCTTTTTCTTTTGCTTCCTTAATTGCTGCAGATGTTGTGTAGTCGTACCTATGGAAAGTTAAATATTATGTCTCTGTAACATTTTTGATCTTCATTAATTATAGCTCAGAAAAGCTTACAAAAAAGCAGCCTGCCTCTTTAACACAAATAAGATTAATTGCATGGTTGTTCAGAAAATGAGCCACTAGTAGTTAAACAAAAAATGTTTGTCTTTAAGCAGCCCTTGGATAATTTTTTTTTTTAAAAAACTGTTACAGGAAGTGAAGAGGCTGCCAAATTACCATGCCCGTGAGCCCCACTCTCATTATCAGCCTAAATGAACACACACACCCCGCCACTTTCATCCTCTTCCAGGTCCAAGAAAAAGAAAAAGGAGGTATATATATATAAAAAAAACAACCTTCCACACAAAGAGGTGTCTCTGAAGTCTGGAATGCACCCTGGCTGTTTGAAGACAAGATTTATACCTGACAGTCTCCTTTAAGCTCATTGTTGAGACTCGCTTGCATTCAAATTAACCACAGACTGGCTGCTTCAGGTACTTCATCTTACAACAACTGCATCATCTAAGATAAATGCACCAGGAATTGCTATCACTTTGAGGTGAAAAAAAAAAAAAAGGAAAATCAAACTCCTGATGCAAGTAGTGGGTGGAGGAAAAAACAGACAGGCGTGAAGGATTGTGTGTAGGTGTGCCCAGGGAAGGAGACAGGGATAGCCAACAGTCTCAGCATGGGACACAAGTATGAAATAGGTTTGGCTGCCTGTGTGGGCACCTGTGTTTCGGCAAAACCTCCCCTTGTCTTCAACAGCCAAGCTGTAGGACCAGGCGTGAGACCACCACCACTGCCAGAGAAGTCATAGTATGCTGCTTGCTTGTGAAAGACCAGAAGGAGGTTCTTGACTTGGTGGGAGATGAGATGATAAGGATGACTGTGGCATTATTTCACGTCACCCCCATGTTTTCTGAAACAAACTTGGTTTCCTCATTTTTGGCATACCCATCCTCTCTAAACAAGGTTGGGTTAGACACTTTGATTCAGTCTCTTAAATTTCTTTGAAAGAAACCCCGCAGTAGCAAGGACCTAATTTTACACTGAAACCATCTGATGGAAAGCAAACCCATAGAACACTGAGGTATATGAAGCACATGATAGGAGAAAAAGAAGAAAGTACTTGGGACAGTGTCAGGATGTAGAAAGACACAACTGAATAACCCAGAATTCAGGGTGCTGAACTCTAGCATTAGCAGGTGTTACACTAATTACCAAAGACTTTGAAGTGACACAGGCAGAAAATATCTTGAAGACAGAATAACAAACAGCAATTTGCCAGGATATTTATCGTCTATATCGTTGTATCCTTCAAAGGCCAAATAAAAGTTGGGATGTAATGATGTCTTTTGTTGTTCAGAACCAGTTGAGGAGCTTTCTTCCATGGATGAAAAGTTACCATAGCGTTTGGAATAATACTACATTAATTCATGGCACTCAAAAACATTTGTGAGGAGATATTCTGAAATCACATTGATAGGGAAAAGAAAACACAAAAATAACAGTACGGGTGGTTAATACAAAATTTAAAGTCAGAAAAACTTGCTGGGTTTGAGCATTTCATAATACCCATCCTTGATCCTGGGACCAGGAAGCAATATGGGATTTGCAGCAAAACTAAGGATCCTTCAGGGCTGTTATAGCATCAAAGATTGTCCCTGCCATAGGGGAGGACCTATCAGCGTGTTCTGGATTTTACCTAAGAGAGCACTCTAGATTTGGTTTTCTGATTCTCCTTTTTCAAGCAGTTCAGAGCCAGGCCTTTACAGGGCCTCTTTCAAAATTTCTGGGCTCACAGGGATGGATGTTGAGATCTGGGAAAAAAGAGCTAGTTTAATCCATTTTAGTTATAGAGCATTTTCTATATTTAGGTTTTTAAATTATGTTTTATTAAGAATGCAAATTATGAACACTTCTAGGTATGTGCATGCCCCAGCTAGCACATAAACCTCATGCCAATACAAATGTGAATAAAGCAGGTTAGGTTTGTGGCAGATTTAAAATAGGGTAAAAGAGGGGGTTGGAAGAGAGCCTGTACAACATGTTCAACACCTACCCACTAGGGTAGAAACATCTACACTTAAGCTGAACTGAACTGACACAAGTGAAGCTGCAGCATTAGTCTCAGCTTGGCCACAGGTATCCTGTTCTATTTGAAAGATTTACCATTTATAATTTTTTTCCCTGTGGAGTGTTTTGTTGTTTGTGTTTTTTTTTTCCTTGGGTGATGAAGTTTTCTATCTAGCAGGAGGTTCATGGAGAAATCACTTTTCAAAACCTGTGACCAATGTGTTGAAAGTCATGCATGACTCCATGGCAGCAATCACAGGAATCCATTCTGGACACTTTGCCTGAAGCCTCCATGATTTCTGACACCAAGCATCTGAGGAAATAGCATTCAGTATTTCATTCTGACATTTTAGCTCCTGACAACACTACAGAATACAACTTGAACCCAAAGTCAAATGTAATAAATGGAGCACAGTCTTGAAAGAAAGAAAAAAGAAGCATAAGCAAGGCCAGTTTAGCTTGCCCTATCTTGGAGGGAGCAGCAGGAGAGGGAAACAGAAATACGTGGCTCTAGGCAGTTTCTCCATTGCTGCCTGCATGTTAAAATTAACTTGCAATTTTCAAGAAGCAGTTAGAGGCACTGTTAGGGCCTCCTGGCCTAATGAGAGACCCAGGAATGAATTAGGTAGCAAATGCCCTGGATTCCCCAGAAATTCCTTCTCCAGCCCCCAGAGAGATACCACCTTTCTCCCTGTCTTCCAAACATTTCCTATTTTTGTCCCTATTCAATCTTTTGACTTGTATTAATTCGGTATCTCCCCAACACACATGCTTCGTAGTGCCAACGAACCCTTCTCTACCTCTCCATTACCCCTCCCACCACAGTGCCTCACTTTGTTCCAGCTGGAGAAGCATACTCGTGGAAAGTAGCTGGTATCCCTTTCCCCACAGCCATCCTGTGTTATTCCTGCAGCCACTGCTCATGTCATCTCTGCTCTTCATACACCTGGGACCCTGAAATGGATTTGAGCATTCATTCCTCCCTCCCATGGGCTGCATCTGATCCTCTGGTCTACCAGCTCCCTTCATGCAGCTGTTTTCCATAGCCATTCAACTCCCCCATATACCGAAGGTGGCAAATACATGCCAGACCACACTGTTTCTGCATCTGAATAATCCCACCTGGAGTGAAATCCCAGGCAATTTACCCTCTCCTGCTTGGGACCCATTGCCACCAGGGCAAAGTGGCATCATGCATCATCAGCCTTTGCCTACAATGGGATGGGTAATGCCAAAATCATCTTGTGAAGTGAAATGTAACAACTCATGCTTATCACTTGTGAGGGCTGTGGGAGGAGTCCTTTCCTGCCTCCTGGCACATCCATTCCTCCCCAAGAGCCCAGTCTAGGCAGTCCTCGTGAGTCCCCAGGCCCTGGTCTGAGGTAGCTCTTAGAAGACAGCTTAGGCTGACTAAAATACATGGTCCTGCGGGAGCAGTGGGAAAAAATCACATTTATGGCTCTAGAAATGTATTCTATAGTAAAACTTTATAATAGAAAATAATTTATTTCCTTGAGTGTTCACTTGAAGTAAACGGTTATAGAAACAGCATTTCTGGAAGATACAACTATTAAGTGCACAAGGACAACTTAGCAACTGTGTTTCTTTTGCAGCTTGTCTAAAATGCTACACTCTGCAGAGACCTGGGGACATATTTTAGTGATGTGCTTTAAACTGTGATCAGTGAAAGCTAATTCTTCTCCAAAAGAGTATACAAACAGGAAACTTGTCTAAAGGACAAAGATGTCAATGGATAGCAAGTGCTTGTGTTCACATGTGCCCTCATGTTGCTTTCAGAGTTATTATTTGGCCACTTTGGCTCTGCCTTCTAAGACATCTCCAAAAACTCATGCATATGCCTAAGTGCCAAATGTGTATACTGCATCTTAACTTTGACAGCAAGTGACAGTTAATTAAAACCATGCATTACTGAGAGCTCATCCTTTAATGATAAATGATTCTATTAACAGAAGACTTATTTTTATGTTATGCTTAATTACATCAAAGCTTTACCCGTTTGTGTACAACAGAAATAGTTGCATTTTTTTTGTTAGTAGTAAGCAGTGTTTGTTACTTCTCTTCTGCACTATTGGTAGTAGGGAAAAATGACCCAAATCCACATACATTACATATCAATTAAAATAGTTTCATTTCTGTTATCATGTTATGGCATACTGTGTATAAAAATCTGCAAAAATCTGCCATAAGGTCCACCCATCTCTTGGCACTTGATGGTGATGTGAGTTTAAACCCTTAAGGAAACAAAGACTGAGTTTGCCTACTTGCATGGAACCAGTTCTGTACATTTGTCTTGCTCAGACCATTAGAAGTATAACAAGATCATTTACGTGAATCCCTGTGGACTTGTTTATCTCCTACATATATATTCTTGAATACAGAGCTACAAAATGGCTCCTCCTAATTTACATCCCAAACTTTTCCAAATGGGAATAACTTCATCTTCAAAACAGAAAGACCACATTGTACTGGCCCTGCTTGCAAAGCAGCATCAGTAGCTGATATTAGTGGGCCTACAAAGAGCAAAGCGTATCAGTGCAGTTAGCAATGTCTCCTAAATAAAAACCAGTCTACAATAAAAGTGGTTTATTGAAATCTACTTTCAGTATTCAGAAAACACTATAATTCCTGTAGACCATTTTTACTTCAAAGCCAGTCAAAAGCCTGGAAATGAAAACCTATGACAACCACATCCTTTCCATCTATTACTCCTTCACTGAAGTTTGCCCCTGCGACATCTTGCTCCTAGATCTCAGATGTGCTCTCTACTTGCACTCTGAATAGCTATTCTTGAACAGATTAAAAAAGCATTGTTTCTTTTCTCAATAAAATCTAAATGCTTGCATATAGGGTATGGTTAGCACATTTCAGAGTATACAGTTTCCACAGATCAGTTTATTAGTGGAGTAATATGACACACTTTGAGTAACACGGGACAACATCAAATGCTCCCTCTGTTTAATTTGGAACAGGGAGCTGAACTTCTAGCTCCTGTCTCTCAAGAAAGTGCCAAAACCACAGGGTTACTGGATATTTGCAGGAGGGTTTTTTCTTTTGAATTTTTTTTTTTAACCTGTGTGTATTTACCCCAATTTTAAGTGGATTCCAAAGCAAATGGTGCTTGTGTGGCCACGATATAATTTTCCACTCCTTCCTCCAGCTTACCTGTGTACCTTCAAGCTCCTATTTCCAGCAGTCCTGGCCAAAGACACAGTATAGGGAGGAACTCAGGCCCCAAAGACTTCATAGTGGAGGTGGTCAGGTCAGGGCATCTGGTGCACTTCAGCATGGGAGAAGGCTACCTTGTAAGGTATTGACAAATGCACATGGCAACAGGATGTTTGCAAATACATGGGAAGAGCTTCACTTTGAGCTGCCAATCAGCCATAAGAAACTGATTCATCAGAAATCAGCATTCATCTTTGCTGGTGCTCCTTGCCTCTTAGCTACTCCTGATTTAAACTAGCGTGGGCTAATGTCTAGCACATTTCTCTTAAGAAAGTCCGCTGCTTCAGCAGAGATCAGGCCAGATTCACAACAGGGGCAATGTCATGATGGACTCAGTGCTCTACGGAAGCTACAGGACCTGAGTCTGCGGAGAGCAAGATGCCTCAAACCAGAGATCCTCAACAGCCAGCAGATATCCTTCAGACCCTGGTAAGGCTTAAGAAACTGGCAAAGCTCCCCCCAAAATCCTGCCTTTGGAATGCTTCAACAGGTCACTACTCTTTCACTAAACACAGTATCAGAGCTTCTCCATCACTTTGCTCTTAATAAAGCCATCATCCATGGGGCTGCACAAGGCCAAACATCTCTGCCTGTTTACAGAAAGGATCCTTCTGTTGTTTGAACACCAGTTTGGAGATCAGCCGTGGTGGCTGGGGGGAGGCTGGGTGGGTTCCACAGAGAGGGAATAGCCCTGAGCCCCCAGATGGGCAGCATGGGCTGTCCACCTCACAGGGCTGTCAAGCTCATGGGGCTTCCTCAAAGGGCTGTCCAGCTCCCTCCTGTTGACACCTTTCTGCTTTGCATGAGGAAGTGTTTTTTTTCATTTTCACTCAGACACATGACTCCTAAATCTAGTGATTGGGGCACCACCTGGGACAGTGTTTGGAAACTCAGCTCCAGTTCTCACTCTTGACAAAAATTTAAATATCTTAAACTGAGTACTCCCCAGAGCCCACATCTTCACATAGCCTTGCAAGTACCCGAGATCTCCCATCTGAGTTTCCTAAGCATGGACTAAATGTGAAAGCGTGGCCATTCTCATTGGCAGGACTTAGATGTGGTGTGTGTTCATCCAGCACAGGCCAGGCCAGGTAAAGCATGTCCAGAAGCACACGTTCAGGCATGCAAGGAACTCAGTTGATGCAAACGTGGGTGTTAAGGAATGTAGGTACCTCTGTGGTGAAGGGGCAGGTGAGCAAAATTTCTTAGCATCTAAATTTTAGACTTAATTTGTGAAGTGACGAGTCTGCTAGACACCCAAGTTTCTCTATAGGATTAAATCCATCAACATGATCTAATAGAAAGTATCTAGTTCCCAGCTCAGAATGTGCCCGAATCAAACATTCAGACTGCCTGATGTTCTATGCACTTTTTATACGCTCACTGCTAATTGCTCCTCTGTGATTAAGGAAAAGTGTTTCATCTGTATATACGAGAAAGGCTGAAAACCCCAGATGAAAAATATTGCAAAGTTAAACACAACTGTTTATGTACTTTCATCTGTTCTGCAAAAATGGACATGTTTATAAGGCTAAGCAAAGATGTGAAACACTTGTTAAATTAATCCAACTAGCGTCAGCAATGAAAGGAAAAATACCACACATTGCAGCTTTTCTTCATGTATTTCAGCGGAACTTGAGCTGTTAGCACTGCCTTTGCACTTGGCTTTGCAAGGGAAAAAGCAGATGCTTTTATCTTTCTTTCATTTTGATTAAATTAATACAGTTTTGGCAGTTCATGCAGTAATTGAACCTTTTCTTTAAATTTTTGTCCACGTCAGTCACAGGTACTGGCAACAGCAAATAAAAGCACAACATCCACAGTACATTAAAAGAACGGCAAAACTACTCATGACATCAGGACTAAGAGATTATCTCAGATATTTTGACTCAAGTCTTTCCACCAAACTTGTTTTAAAAGGAATGAAGAGAAAGTTCTGAAGGAACAAAACAAATCCAGACACCATGCTTCTGTGTTTTAGAATTCCAGAATAAAAAAACATGTGCACATATAAAACAATTACTTACTTTAAGTGGTAAACACATACATCCTTCCACCACTTTTTTCCTGATTTTTGCAACACATATTTTAAGAAATCACTTTGCCACACTTCTTACGTGCATTTCTGAAATTCTTCAGGAATGCTTGTATAATTAGGAAGAACTTACTGAATTAATAAGTAAGAGTTCTTTGGAAAGACATTAAAATAATGTGAGACGCACACCCAAGGCTGTGCTGTGGGCAAGCAACGCGTGGAGTTGAATTCAACTACAACATTTTGCTGAAAGCAAGCATTCCCTCCCAAAGCCGACAGTGTCTCTACCAGCTGTAAGCCCATCACTTTGCAGTCACAGACTCTACACTGATGCTGTACAAAGCCTTTTGAGCCGCTACAAACCACAACAAGTTCAAAATCTGACTCATGTCTAGAACTTTGACTTGCTAGCTGTTACTAGCTTAGTCATTGCCAGCAGCCCTACATGCATCTGCTAATCCTGCTGTATCCTCAGCACCGTTCCCTCCTGTGGGAAAGCCCTGGTTAGTCAGCCTCGCAGAAACGTAGGGTATTGTGATATTTCTCTTACCATTGTGCTGCTTTGTTCTTCTTGCATTCTCATCTTAATGATGGCGAGAGCTGTTGGCCTTCCACACTTTCTTTGTGCCTATGTAAATTCAGTGTTTGATGCCGAAGAGGTGGAGACAATTTCTAAGTTAAGGGGCAGGTGTGAGTGAAAGGAGCAACCCAACAGCCAAATTGTTTGAAAAAAGAAACCTTTAATGTCTCATTAGCTCAGCACTTGAAAAAAAAGCCCTCATAACTTGCCTTGAAAACTGGAAAAACAGGGTGTCTAGCTATAATTTAAGACATTAATAACAAGAAGATATTGCAGTTCCCTGACATATTTTGGCTTTTGCACAGTGAAATGCTATCTTAAAACTAGGTCTGATTATCAGTACCTGAAACACTATCAGCGACAAAGGAATTACAGAAAGGTTGATCCATTTCTTATTTGCTAGTCAAAATTTCAACATACACGGAGAAAAGAACCCAATCTAAACTTTAGAACACACCTGAAAGAATCGTTCTTTTGCTTTGTTGAACAGATACTGATGAGTATCTTAGCATGATCAGAAATCTGATCATGATTATTGTACTATAACAACATTACAGGACTGACTATGGTTTGCAGTTATTCAGTGGCTACCATGAGCACCCCTAAAATTGCAGCCTTGGGATCTGACATCACAATTAACAAATAAATTTTCAGCAAAAAGTATTTCTCACTGATGAGTAGGTACTATTTCAGTTTGGATGCCTCCTTTCCAGCACATAACACACAACAAAGCAAGAACAAATACACTCATGGCAATATTCCATTAGGAAATACTGCCACAGGGCAATATGAGCCATCTGAATTCCCATCACTTATTTTTATTTCCCTGGTCCAGAAAAGACTTTCAAGCACGGGAGTTGAAGTTTTAGAACAAGTAGCTTACTCATCCTGTGTGGGAGAACTAGCCTCTTTGAAGTCATGTGTGTGCTTATAAGCTCTGTTGTGTAAGTCACAATACACAGATAACAGCTCCTCTGCACAATGATCTTTACATCCAGGAGTTGAAATTTCCTACTGGACTTCTTCCTTCTGCTGAAATACTCCACTTTCTATGTAGCTACCTCATCTAGAAAATTTTTATGATACTAGTAAATAGATGGGTGAATGCAAGCATTCTGTTCCTTGTGCCTTCAAAGCTATCACATAAAGATAACACTGTTTTCTTTTAATCTTTTTTTTTCATTATGAAATATCATGCTTACAACAATCCTGCTTTGCTACAGATGGTTTCCTGTTGTTTCTGCCAAATGTGAAATAGCTGTAAAACTTGAAAAGGTTTTGATGCTGTCACTGAATGAAAAATTGCATCTATGAGCGAAAATTAAATATGAGCCTTAGCCTTTAATTGCTTTAATCTTTCTTAGTAAGTGAACTTTTTTACCCCAACCCCCAACTCAAAGCTTCCGATAACATCACCTGAAGGGAAAATATAGCTATGTATTTTAGTCAAGTATAAAGCTTTCATTAACAAAAACAAAAAAGAGGAAGGGGAAGCAGATAATTCTCATGTCCAGACCAACCAACAGCCACTAACTCCAGCTAACAAGAGCAGTGCCTTTGGCTCAGATTCATGAAATATGTAAAGTCATTTCTGTTAGAAGACAGTGAAGTTCCTGTTTTCAGTGCTATAATAAGGAAATTTGTCATTTTAGCAGACAAATTACTAGAAAATGGCTTGCACACTCCCAAGGGGGATAGAGCCTTTGCTACTTGCATGGGCAAACCTCAAGTGAACTCAGTGACAGCTTTACTTGAACGCAGAAGTGCTAAGAAGCACTTAGAAGAAAAAATTACTTTATACATTTTTCATATTCTGCGCCAAACTGTTGATACCCTCGTTAGGTATTGATTCACTGTTGTATAGGCAAAAGGGCTAAAGAAAAGGTATTTTACTAGCAAAAGCGAGAGATAGGCACATCACTTACAAGCAGAACACCAACAAATAAGTGAGCTGCTCAGACTCTCTCAAATTTCTGCCAATACTTGACTGGCACCACATCAACATATTCATTTTCTAGAAAAAAACAGCAAGCTTTTTAACCACATCCTTCTACCAACAAGGTAAGGCTGTGCTCACTGCCAAGGATCTGCCCATACAAGCACTGAGGGTAGAGGCAAAGAGAGTAAATATTAGAAATTGCTCTGTCATTTTGAATGCATCTGTCTGCCTGTTGCCTTACACAGAAGGTCTGATATTTTAGGGTTCTGATGCACTAGAAGCAAGTGCTTTGTATTACAGTGGTGATTTGGTGATCATCCATTTCTACAGGAAGAAAGCAAGCATGGAATTACAGTGGAGATTTGGTGAGTACCCATTTCTACAGGAAGAAAGCAAGCATGGAATTGTAGTCTCACTCAACCAAGACATCAGACTCCAACCTTCCAGCTGCTCAGACCTCTATTGCTCTTTCCAAGTGATAGATCCAATATCCATTTGCTACAAGATGAGATTCATTCTTGGTGGAAAAAGAAGCTGGTGGGATTTTAGTTTCTTTTAACCTGTGTTTCTTTTAACCCTGTCTTTCCCTACTCTTGAGGATGGAATTTAAAAACTGAGGCAGAGAAAACAGTGTAGACAGGACTGAGTGGAAAATGTGTACACTCATCAAACTGCAACCAAATGTCTCATCTACATGTGGACGTGCCTCATTCACATACCCTCAAGGGCACCATTCACTTCCCCCTCACAGTGTTCCTGGTGTTGCCTTGTGCACAGATACTCGCACCAGAGATACCCTCTTGTCTGTTTAGTCAGACATGTGCCTAAGCTAAATTAAGAAACACCTTATATAAGCTCTAGGAAACCTGCATTGCACAGTTATGGACAAACCCCTGTAGTTCAGCCTAGCTGTGGCTTCTGGTTCATTGTAAAGATCTCCAGGTTTGGGGAGAGCGGCCCCTGCAAGGGGTGCTTAGGACCCATGTGGCTGATACGCTGAACCTGCTGCCTTCTCTGAGTGACCCTACACAGCATATGACTTTGACATCTGTGAAAACCAGTGGCCAAGAACCTTTGATTTCTCTTTTGTAGCATAGCCTGTGTACATCTGGACCTTTGACAAAAATCAGAAATGGGCACGCAGGTCTCACTTGAATAGCTGCTGACGTTACTGGAGACTCTTCAGTTGACTTCACTGGGAAGCGGATCAAGCCCCTCTATGTTTGTCTGTTTATTTATTCATTGATTACCAATTTTGTCATTTGGCCAACAGTTGAATTATTTGCACCTTTCACATCCAAGTAAATGCCACAAACTGCCAGTGTAGGATTTTTCTTACTAGTGGTTAGAAATCATGACAGAAAACATAGCCCTGCCACAGCAGAGATGTTCTCCATGTACTGCATTGTATTTGTATCTAGGTTTCCTTGTTGCTAGCCAATGCCATCTGTTATCTGTTTTGGTCTGCTTATGAGAACTAGTAATTTTTGAAAACTGAAAGCAAGGAAGGAACAATGTTTTTTTTTTTCCCTTTGTATTTAACATCCCAAAGAAACCAACTGGATCTACACACGCACATAAAAATATACCCGTTGAATTGGCAATATGCTAGCACATGCTTTTTCTGTACGGAAAATTTAAAGAGACAAGGCTCATCATTGGGAAGTATTTGAGTGTAATGAAAGAAATCTGTGCCCCACAATGCTTGGATACTTGATTCTGCGTTTGTCTCTCTTGGAGAGTGCTGACACTCAGACTTGGTGAAGGATTAAACGGTGACAGCTGAGACAGTTACTACCCTCAGCTGTGCGCTCTGCTCCTCTCTTGGAAATTACTGCCCTCTTGCAGCTGACACAACTGAACGCTTCGTGAATTCAGTTTCAGACTGCCAGACTTCACGCCAGCCATGGCTCATGTGGATCTGCTGGCCCGTAAACTCCTGCAGCTTGGAGATGAGTCTGCGAGCCATTGAACCATGCCTGCTGTGCAGGTGGAAAAGGCTCAGAAAGAAAGGGGCTGGGCAGCTGAAGGTGGTGCTGCTTTGCTTGCTCCCCTGTCATGCGCCACTGCATGTGTGGCAGCCTATGGATCACTCTCGCCTATTTTTGTAAAGATTAATGAATCTAACTCAGGGGAGTAGCCATTGAGAAAAGAAGTGGCAACATTTCAGGTGATAGAAACACAACATATCCCCAGGCTTGCTTTTTTTCTTCTTTTTTTTCCTAGGGGCTTGGGGTGTTTTTTCATTGATTGGATTTTTTTCTTTTGCAACTGCTCTTCATTGACAGTATTAGACTGCTCAGCACTGACTAAACTCTGTTCCCTCGAGGTCTATCACAAACTTTTTTGTTGACTCTGATAGGAAGAGAAACTTTACTTTGGAATGGTAATTTCAAACTCCTTTTTGTTATAACTGGTAAACTGAAGTCCTGTGCTTGAGGATGTCATCTGTTTCATAGTTCCTAACCATAGCAGGCTATAAACTAGCAACAGGTAGTTCAACAGATCCTGATGTTTTAGCCTTTGATCTTGTCTGTTCCTCATATTTTTGTGGTCCTAGTTTTTCTCTTCCAGGATGTGTGATCTGGATATACAGTGCCTTTTTCTCTCCTTCTTTTCAGTGGCAGAAACCAATTTCTATAAATCCTCAATTTATCAACTATTCGTACATAGATCTCTTTCCCTCCTCGGTCCTTCACTCAAGCAGTGGTGTGTGTATAGAGTTGCGAGAGAAGAATGGAGCATGTCACAGGAATGCATTCTTCTAGTTTGGATAATTATAGATATCTAATCCTGAGATATTGAAATGGTTATTGTGTAAAGTGAAAAGATAAATCCTGACACTCAAGCTGCAAATAATTGTATGCTCTTTAACTGGCACTTCAGTAGATTTTCTTTGTCATATATACGAAGGAAAAGATGGATGCACTGTCAGAATTAAAAGCTCTTTCAGTACTAGGCCATATGTTTCTGCTTTGGTCCTCAGCCTGTTATATTGCTGAACATAAAGGCTCGTCTAACAGAGTTTCATATACAAAACAACCTCCAAGGGAGGTGGGGAAAAAATGGGAAAAAAGCGAATCTTTCCAGGGTTCCCTTTTACCAAAGAGCTGTCTTGGACTTGAATTCAGCCAAGTTTTGCAGCACCGTGTCCTGGCCATAACGCCTAATGAACCAGAGCCTCATTAACATGAGCTGCAGGCGATGTGCATCCATCAGCATTTGCACAGCAGAGACAAAGACAGTGAGAAACTGGAGCTCATGCATCTTTCCATGCCAGGCCCCAGGAGGGAAGCAAACATGTCACTGAAGATTGGTTGGGAAGGCTTGGATGCTGTAGGTTTGCTACTAGGTTGATCTTGGAATTTAACATCAAAAGGTTCTCAGGTCTATCAGTATTTCAGGATGCCATAAATACAGTCAAGCTAAGCATTTATAAACTCTTTTGTTCTTCCACCCCACCTCCCCAGTGGCCATTGACTGTACCCAAGTAACGTTTCCAAAGCACAGTTTTTTTTTCTTACACATGTTTATTGTCAGAGTAGGCCCCCAACTGGACATGAAGATGTTCCTAAACTTGTGTGCACAGCAAGTCAGACAAGGGTCAGCTGAGATACTACCAACTGCTGGAGTGGTTTCTTGTGGGGCAGGGAATGGGGCAGCATCAAACTCCTGAAAAGCGTTTCTACCACAAAATTCACACAAATTGGATAATCCCTTCTATCACATAAAATCTCACCAGCTCTCCCTTCCCAAAAAGGAAATGAAACGAATTTAAGGCACTGAATCAAAAAAAAAGCTCAGCTCTGCAGAACCAGCTCTGAAAGACACTAAATGCCAGAAACACTATGAAATACACGAGGAATTTTGGTATTGGTTTTGCACTGCAGATGGTCAGGTGTTATGGTAATGTGGTGATGAAAAATCTGTTGCTAGATTCATGGCGAGTGACTCAGCTCAAGCATTGTGGATTAACTTCACAGAATGCCACTTCTGGCAGTTCAAAACCAGCACTTGCCAGTGTCAGATCAGGAGGATGTGGCCCTGACACTGTCTCTGCAGAGACTTGAAAATTCACTGGCAAAGCTTTAACTTCTCAAAAGACAATGGCAGACAATGCTTTAACACAGTCTTTGTTTATCTTTTATTCTTTTGTTTCTAATGAACTCCTTCTGAATCTGAAAATAACTTCCTCTCTACTTTTGTTTTGACTTCCCTGGTGGGAAGAAACTGAAAGATCTGAGCTACGTCAAGTCAGAAGAAATGCTAACATGGCGCAGGAAGCAGTGTTTGAACACTAAATGTTGCCACAGAGCCACCAAGAGAGAGTGCACCACCCTTGTGGGAGCTCTACCATCAGCTGCCTGGTCCCAAGATCTAAGTTTGTTTTTTTGTAGAATTTGTTGAGTGATAAATCAAACAAAAGAACAACCAATTGCCTGGCTAAAAAGTAATATCTGGACACCCCAGTCTTCTGCTGTGTGAAGCCAGGTTCTTAGTTTTCTGGGAAGAGCGTGGCCAAGTGTTTTTTCCACATGGTGACCATTGGTACAGGTCAATAAAACTTGCCAAGGTGGACAGCCATAAATGTCACAATACCATCCTTGTTCAGTAATATCTCTTACAGAGACTTACTTACTCCCCTTGGGATATAAATGGCAAGAAGATGTCTCTATTTTTGCAAATTGCTCATGCCCTAATGACACACCGGCCAGAATATTTCTGCATATTAGGAAGGTAGGGTTTTCCTTAACAAGAGCTGCTGCTTCTGGAGCTGCTGGGTAAAAAGACGCATCTGTTATCTTCTGGAACACCATAAAAATCAAAGTGGGTCTTGAGTGTGCCAGAAGGTGGCAAAGGCCTGGTTTGGAGAATAACTAGAGGGAGAAATGGGATAGCTTTAACAGGAGCGAATAGAAAGGTTGATCTACACACAGCTCCTAAAAGAAGACTTATGCAGGGTGTGGTCATACTGGAACCTCTCATGTTATTCTGCTATAGGCAGTAGTTCACATTGTAATTTATCTACCCCTTAGCTGAGAAGAAAAGCAGTATAGATATGATCTGAAACCCCGTCACATCCTAGCAGGGTTAAATGAAACAACTCTGTTGAGGATATTAAAGGGGAATTCCTTCACTGATGACAACATGAGAAAAACATTATCTTAATATTAAGCTTTTCTTCAAAAGCTTATGCTACTATTTTTTTTAAAACTGAGGGATGGACCATTTACCAAGCATGGCTATATGGATTCATTAGATACTGTAGTCAAAGTATTCCAGTCCTCCAAGAAATGTTGTCTTTGCATGTAAAGTTGATGCTTCACATGAGGCCATTTCTAAACACCTTTTTGATACAGTCACACATTCAGTTTAACATTTCAGTATGATTCAGTACAATCCCTTGAAAATGACCATCTGATGTGAAACATTAAAACATCACATGCTTCCCAACTAGCTGCAACAGGGAAAAAATGCCTATTTATGGCAACAGTTTTCTGTAAAAGCTATCTATCCACTGAAAAGAAAAAAAAAAATCATGCTGGCTTTTTCTGGGCACATTTTCATTTGTTGCAATCAGACTACATTACTGCAAACAGCACTGCATCTGTGCTGTACCCGACCGACCAAAAGAGCTGGGCAAAGCTCTTGGCCCTTGCCAGACATGCCTGGTGAAACTGAGCTTACAAGAACTTACCTGAAGGTGAAATTGTTCCCGCTGAGTGGTATGGAGCCAAACTAGCTGCTGCTGAATAAAATATATTTCCTTCATTTGATTGTTTGTCTTTCATTTAATTTCAAAATCAATTTCAGTCAGGGTTGTTCTTTGCTAGAGGATGCCTAAACTTTCTTTTCTTTTCTTTTCTGTTTTCTACATTTTAAACTTCTGAGATAGAAGAACAAAGAACTAAGTAATCATGAACATTGCCATGGGGCTTGACTCCATTTTGCACAATCACATGTATTTCCTTTTAAAATCTGCCGTCTCCCATGATTTTTCTTACAGAACTGCCAGAGATTTCCGCCATTTGTCCAAAACATTTGAAGACCCATCATTTAAAACTGAAGTATAGAACATCATCTCCCATATCTGCTGTAAAGTAGTGCCATAGGCCTCATCTATTCCAAAGAACAGCATCTGCAGATGTCAAAACTTTCCTTATAGCTTGAGGCATCAAAAAAGGTTTTGGGTGGTACCCCAAGCAGACATTGATCACTAAGCTCCTAGGAACTGTTGCACTACATGAGGATCTCACCCATCATCCCATGGGGGACAGATCTAGTGTGCTATCCAGTGCCCTTTTATTTACTATCTAAAACTCCACTGGCTGCAGATATGAAAACACTGTTTTTCTAAAGCATGCAAGTGTCTGGCTGCACTTTTTCTAACTCACTGTATCAGCGCTGTGGCCATGGCAGCACCAGTTAAAACCACCCAGCTCAGTACCAACGGGAGCCTTTACTGTTGGAGTAAGTTTTACAACCCTGGTGGAGCGCTCTGCTCCCTCAGAGATAGCTAAGCCAGGCATTCCAATCATAGAATCATTAGGTTGGAAAAGACCTCCAGGTTCATCGAGTCCAACCATTCCCGTGAGGCACATCATGCCGCTGCTGCTCAGATGCTCCTCAGTGTGGGCAGCAACGTGCTTTCCTCTCCAGACCTCAGCCCCACGGTGCCCTTTTAGAGCAAGACTGGAAGCAGGGAAAAGAAAAATTGGCATGCTACAAACATGTATCCACATGTATTTGCAGTCAGCCGCAACACTACCGATGCTGCGATATCGTACAGTGTTGGTCATAGTTTCAAAAGTACAGTAACAATCTAAAATGTACGGGCAAATTAGTTTGCAATGGTAACACAAACCCCAGAACAGCAGTTCCACAGTCCTCTGGAGAAATACATACTATAATAATAATAAAAACCTAGAGGATCCTCTAGAGTTTGCAAACTGGTCAGATTACAGTCACCTTCCCTGGAGGTGTTTAAGGGATGAGTGGACGAGGTGCTGAAGGACATGATTTAGTGTTTGATAGGAATGGTTGGACTCAATGATCCGGTGGGTCTTTTCCAACCTGGTGATTCTATGATTCTATACTAGTATTTTTCACGATAAAAGAAGTCTAAACCACATTCAATGAGAGGAAACTTTAGCTTTGAATCAAAGATGCTGCCAGAAACTAGCTACTTTCTAAAAGTTCAGTAAGAAAAAAAACCCAGTTCTTTAGTGCAGCAAAGAGAAACTCACAGAACAGGGGATTTTGTTCAAACGAGACATAAAACCGACGTGATTTTGAGCCGCAGCCCTGGGTGACATCCCCGCGACAAGGCAGCTTCTCCCCCGGCTTTGGGGAGGGACAGAAAAGGTGCCCGACGCCAGCTTACCTTGTGCAGGAGTCCTCGCTGCCGCCGAAGCCCAGAGGAGAAGCCCACAGGGCACAGGGAACCCCTCGGTCGGGCTCTGGCAGGTGCTGAGGCCTGGGCACAGCCAGCGCGCGCCCTTCTCCTCTCTCGGAGGTTGTCATGAATGTCCCCCAGCCGGGTCCCAGGGCGCCGTGGCGGCCGGCGCTGCCCCCGCAGCGGCTCCTCCGCAACTTCTGCCTCTCTCGCTCCTCTGGGGAAGTTCGTCGGAGCGGCGGGCGGGCTCCCGCTGCAAACTCACCTACCCCACCTAGAGGAGCCCCGCGGCCCCTCGCCCCGCTCCTGGCGCCCGGCGGCAGGAAGACATCGTGTCCCGTCCTGGAATCCTCAGCACAAGGAGGACGTGCAGCTGTGGGAAAGGGTCCAGAGGAGGCGACAAGGATGATCCGAGGGCTGGAGCACCTCCCATGCGAGCGCAGAGAGAGTTGGGGTTTGTTCAGCCTGGAGAAGAGAACTCTCTGAGGAGATCTTGTAGCGACCTCCCAGTACCTGAAGGGGCTATAGGAAAGCTGGAGATGGACTGTTTATAGAGGCATGGAGTGATTGGATGAGGGGCAGGTTTGGACTAGACTTAAAGAGGAATATCTTCACCATGAGGAGGCTGAGGGGAGACCTCATTGCTCTCTGCAACTACCTGAAAGGAGGTTGTGGGGAGGAGGGAGCTGGGCTCTTCTCCCAAGTGACAGGGGACAGGACAAGAGGGAATGGCCTCAAGCTCTGCCAGGGGAGGTTTAGGCTGAACATTAGGAACAAAATTTTCACAGAAAGGATCATTGGGTACTGGAACAGGCTGCCCAAGGAGGTGGTTGATTCACCTTCCCTGGAGGTGTTTAAGGGAGGGGTGGACAAGGTGCTGAGAGGCCTGATGTATTGTTTGATAGGAATGGTTGGACACGATGATCCGGTGGGTCTTTTCCAACCTGGGGATTCAGTGATTCTGTGAGTGTGGTGAGGCACTAGCACAGGTTGCCCAGGGAAGCTGTGGCTTCCCCATCCCTGGAGGTGTTCAAGACCATGTTGGATGTGGCCTTGAGCAGCCTGGTCTAGTGGGAGGTGTCCCTGCCCATGGCCGGGGGTTTGGGACTGGATGGTCTTTAACATCCCTTCCAACCCAAACTATTCTATGATTCTATGACTCTGTGATTTTATCAGGTTTGACTTGGAGAAGGGGATCCAAACGCTGTGGTGCAGAGCTGAGGAATGCTGCTGGGAAGCTGCTAGGAGCAGAAGGGGCTAAGGGGAGGTCTGCTCATCAAACTGATTCAATTCAGAATAAAACTTATGCACAAATACCTTGATTTTGAGGGAATTTGGGGTGACTCCTTTGAAGCCTGCCTTACTTTCCTACCCTTCAGCAGCAGGTTTGGGCACCCCCTGGACATTCCACAGGACTCCATTGGGACAGGACAGCATGGGATACCCCAAGAATAACTGCGGTTAGGCCAAGGCACTCACAGCTCCATGTTGCTTTCAGAAAGTTCTGAAGGAAGAACTTTGATGTTTTTCAAATTGAAAATGTCATAGCTTCCTTTCTGAACTGCTGATTCTTTTCTTTCAGAGCAAAACTGAAATATGCTGGTGAGCTTTCTCAGGGCTGCAAATTTTGGTTGTCAACAAGCTCTGCTGGAGGGAATTGTCAGTATTTCTGCAAGGAGGGTGTTTCTTAAAATCAGAAAATGTGAAATAACCTACCCAGATAGCATTATTTGACACTGAATTGAAAATAAATGAAGTATGAAAAAAAACCAACACACTTGAAAATGACTTGAGTGCAACTAGCACAGTTAACTTGGAGGTGTATAGAGAAGAAACATATCAACATTACAACTGTTTTTGTGAGCATCTGACATGTAGCGTGAAAAGTTGTCAGTGCTTGGTAGATAAGTGGAAAATATTTCTCAAAGGAAACTTTTCAGCCTTGTTGGGATAAAAGATTCATAAATCTGTATTCTGGTGTATGTCATTCATCTAAGTCCACAGCTGACTTGACTGTCACCATGCTATTGGGCAAATTTGTGCATTGAAAAAAAGAGGTGCATTTTTTTGTCTAAGACTTACCATACTCCATGTTACGAATAAGCATTAACCAGTAATTATGCATGTTCTCATTTTATTAAGAAGATATTAAGTTGAATGGAATTGGTCCTGAATTTAATTCCTTGCTGAGATGAGGTTAAATAAGGGTCAAGGATGAAGGTCGAGATAGCTGAGCAGGGCAGCTTTACTGGAAATGATGGAATAAACTAGGAATATGTTCCCTACAGGCCATGAGGTCCACATGTTTCTGAGAAGAGACAAAGGTGAGAAGACCATAAAGGACAGAAGAAAGCATAAAGTAGAAGGCAGAAGGAGAAAAATAGTCTTTTAGCCCCATTCCCTTTGGAAACAAGGCTCATGTGATATTTATATTCCCTTCTAAAAACTTTTGAGTCTTGTGGCCAACAAAGACACATCTCTAGAAGCCTCTAACAATAAGCAGCTGGGTGAAGACAGTCATCCCCAATTTGTTGCCTAGATTTGAGGAAAGCACAATGTGAACATACCTTATAAGAAAGCAACAAATCCACACAGAGAGAGACCTCACACATTCTCCAGCCACCCAAAAAGCATACATCTTAGACCACACAAGTCACTCAACCCACAGGATGCAAATCTGTAGGAAATCAGGATTCATTATTTCCAGTAATTCTGGACTAAGATATTTTTCTGTGGATAGTTTATCATCGTTGGTCTGAGAGGCACTGGAGAATTTTATGTTTTATAGTTTTAGCCTAAATTAGGTTATTTTTCATTCTTCCATTTCTCCCAGTCTTCTAAACAGAAAGAAATTTTAAAAACACACTCAGAATGTGCTCTCAGCTGTTTAATAGCCCTGCTGATCTCAGGCAACCCAGGCCATGCCTAATATCTTATTGCAATGCAATAAGGGTGTCTAAAGTCCTGCCTTTGAGTGGACTCCTTGTAGTTTGATTTTGAAGTCCACATCCTACCAGGACCAACAGCTGGCCCACTGGGACTGCTCAGCAAGGATGATGAATATGTGCCCTTTGCATTCATAAAGAGCTGTTTGAAAAAAAAAAGGAGCTCATCTTCTGCTGACTCAGTCACAGTGAAAAGTAAGTATGAAAGAAAAAGAAGACTTACCTTTATCAAAGAGCCTCCAAAATGAGAGTGCTTTTTAAAGTTGTTACATTGCTACCTGACATCAGGTATCAGGCTGAAAGGATTAACTCCTCCTTTCAGTCCCCATGATATCCACATGTGTCTAGCTGCCCTCTCTGATGCATCTGAAATTCCTACCCTGAGCACTTGGCTGGAACAAGGGGAATTGCAAGCATCCATGCCCTACCAAATTAAGTACCAAAATCATTCTGTGATTCTACAATTAAGTGTATGCAGCCACAAAAGTGAAAAGGAGAGCTGGGCCATGATAACCTATGAATTCAATCTGAGCTTGTGAGTCTTCTCACTGCTTACCTTTTCTATCAGGATAGAGAGCTTTGTGGTACATGACTATCTTCTGTCATGTAGTCATCCTTCTACTCTACCTCCAGTCATGTCAGCAGCAGCACCAAGGCAGAGTATGTGATGGCAGTGCTTGTTAGGTTCATCCAAAAAAACTGTGTCTTCTTCCCCCAAGTCACAGGAGAGGTAGGGCAGCATGAAAAATGCCTTCACTACATGTCTCAAATGGACAGCATGTTTACTCCACGTGTGTTCTTGCTGCTGTCATCAACTAAGGCAGGCTGATGGGATTCTCCCTTTGGAATTTTGAACACCTTCCTTTTCTGCAGGATATGGTATTCCCCTGCTCTGCCATTGTGCAGGATTCTTGCATCCAGAGGCAGTGACACAAGGAGGAGAAGGAGAGAAGATTATGAGACAATTTGGTCCTTGGAGACCCTTTCTGCTTTTGTGGTAGAAAATTGTCTGCTTTATACCCAAATCTGAGCCATCTAAAGACATGTTTTGTCTTCCAGAAGTTGTGAAGTTCATTGTGCTGTGAAATAAGGACCTGGAGAAGAAAATATTGTAAGACAGAAGAGGAACAGAATTGAACAGAACATTCTAGGATGAAAAGGCAGTACTTCTAGGGGTGTGCTTAATAAAGGACACCTTCCCAAAGCTTACATCTATTTCCCAAAATAAGGAATTGCTAGCACACACCTGGGAAGGGCTTCCATATTTCATTAGTAACCTTCCTGCTTTGAAGGCTGGGTTCACTGATGTCAAATTCATGGCTACCCATGACAGTGCTTATCCAGGTCTCCTAATCCCCTTCCTTTGTTTATAATCCACCCAATCCCCTCAGTAAGGTTTGTTGAAACACCTACCACCACCCTCAGCCCTTGTTCCCTTTCTACCTCCATGTGGTTGGCAAATAGGTTTTGTCCTTCATTGCTTCTCTCTTCTGTCCACGAACCACAGTTCTCCCTTTCAGCTGCTGTGTTTTTTTTCCTAATTAGGTCTGAGAAAAAAACACATGGTTGCTGGTTTGTGTAGAGACTAGTCTGAAAACTAGAGACTGGTTTCCTACATCCTGAAAGATTTGGTTTATTCCATGCAGTATCTCTCAGAGATTCTTCAAATTTTCCTGACTCAGTTCTCCAGTTTACTCATTACAATACAGCCTCACAGGTATTTGGAAACTGAAGCTTAAGCAGACTTTTCCAGACTAACTCATTTAAATATTTTTCTAATTTTCAGAATTGTCTTTCTACCAGGAGGGCAGCAAACATCTGGAAATTACGAAGCAATTAGCTCAGCTCAAACACCAACAGTAACCATGTCCTTTTGTTTGCAATAAATATTTGAAATAATTAACAACAGATTTCTGTGTATTTACAATGCATGTAATTAACAAATGTATTAATCATGACTCCTTTTCTAGATGCAAGACCTCATGCCAACTAACGTAGAAGTAGTTAAACCAGAAACGAATGAAATCACCCTTTGCACTGTTGCTGAGAGGACTACTGAAGGACAACCCTTTCTCACATGTCCAAAATGCTAAGGGAAGAGAAGAAGTTAGGGCAGAGTTAAGTTGAAGGGCCAGGAACAGTGGAGTTTAGGACAGCTGAGATACATTGTTATAGGAGTTTGTGTTAGTTAAAAGTACTCTTAAGAGGCTTCTCCCTGCATAAAAAATGTCTGTTGGAGTTTTGTTACTGAGTAAATAATAAGGTTGGATTCACGAACAGTCAGTAGTTTGAGAACTTTCGAGCTAGATTTTGGAAATAAAAATGTAAGCAAGGGATCGGTCGATATTTACTGCATTACACTGTTTCAATGGGAATTATAGCATCATTCTCCATAGCATCTTTTCTCACATATATTGTTTTGCATTTTAAGTTTTCACTTTTGTATATATGCTACCCCTTTCTATGCATTGACATTTCTGTACCTGTTCTTTGATGCATATTCTTTCAAGAAGATATATGACAAACAGTTGGTTACTTTTTCTTACCATAGTCATATTTTTCTTTCCATGCTCATAACCAAGGGAAGCTGTGGATGCCTCATCCCTGGAGGTGTTTAAAGCCAGGCTGGGGAGGGCCTTGGGTAACCTGTTCTAGTGGGATGTCCCTTCCCATGCCAGGGACTGGAACTAGATGATCTCTAAGGTATCTTCCAACCCAAACTATCCTATGATTCTATGATTCTAAAACTTCATCAAATTTTGTGAGGTTTTTGTTATTTTGGAAGGCGAGAGAACTATGGATATTAAAGAACATTTATCTCTAATGCTTCCAGATTTGTTATTCATTGTTCCAAACTTCTGCAATAAAATGAGAGATTTCTTCTGTCTTCATCTCTGATGTTCTTGCCTCTCTCATTTAATTTTATCAATTCTCTTCTGGAATCATCCAACATAGAATATGTCAATGTCAGGCAGTTTCTTTTTCTCAAACTTATAGGGGAGCCTTGAGGATGTCTATGTATTAAGTGTAAGTTATGCATACTATATACATGTTCTGTCCATCACCAGATACTAGACATGTACCTGTCCCAGTCAATGTATATTGAAGAAGTAGCTCTTATAGCAGTCCTTTCTAGTTTCCTTTTGCAATGTGTAAGCACAAACATTATTAATGGCACAGCAGCAAGCCCTAGTACACATGTATTAACTTTTTTTTATGGATGTTGCCAAGATATTATGGATGTCTCTCGTAAAACACTCAGTATTCCAGAGCTTTACAATCAATATTGATAGTATCTTCAACTTCCCTGTAAAACGGGTGGCATTAGCCAGATTTAATAGAAAAAGGAGGAAGGCAGAGGAGAAATTATGATCAAATATGCCTGGTCATTTCTGATGTTTGATTTCAAATGTCTCAGGACTGATTTTTCAGGCTGCATCACAGTATAGCAGTTTATATATTCCAGTGACTTCAGAGGCAGCCAGCATAAGAGCTTATTTTTCTGTCAGACCTGTATTTTGTGTCTCATGGGAAGCAAGACAATAAAGTAGGGAGCCCCTGAGACAAGGTTTAGTCAGAGGCAGTGTTTCCAGGACAGCACTCAGCTGTCTGGGTATGAGAATGCTCCTTCTCCTCCTGCATCCTCTTCCCTCCACTTTTGAATACTCCTATGATTAGAAGTTTCACTTGTTCAGATGTTAATGTAGAGGAAGCAAAGTCTAGTAAAAAGCACAATACATTAGCATATAATTAAACAGAATGCTGTAGTTTGCACTTTCAAAGTAATTTCAGTAACACTTTAAATTCAGTCCCAGATGCCTAATTTTGCCTTATCTTTTGTAACCACTGCCAGTCAGGCAGTGAGTCTACAGCATTGTCTTACTCATCTTGTGACTTTCTATACTCAACCCATAAAACCAGACCGACAAGGGTATAAGACCCAAATTATTAAAGACCACTTTTCTCCTGATTAACCTCAGCAGGAGCTATAAGATTTTGTGTCCAAACAGGTCCTGCAGGACACCTATGAATCTAGAAGCTTCAGACCTGATTGCCAGAGAAACACTTATCTGGTGATTATAAGTAGCACAAATAATACATTTTTTATGCCACTAGAATTTATGAGATCTGAAGAGAAAGCTAGTAAGTAGTAGGCATTGGACGTGTCTGAATGATGAGCCAGCATGCTTGGCAGCCTCTGTTTCTAATGGTTTACCATTTCCATTGCAGAATTAGTTTCTGACAGATGGATCAGGCAGCATCCCGAAGAAGCTATCTGAAACTTGACCTGACCACAGCAAGCCCTGCCACCCATTCCTTAATAAAATATTTGTCCTCTTCAAATAGCTGTAGGATACTAAGGTCATTGAGCTACTCAAAAAGTGAATTAACTTGTGAGAGTTATTTGTAGATATTTCAAGCATGCCCATAGCTCTTAAATGCTTTCTTTTGGCACAAACTGGGAGGCTTTCAACTTGGAGTTTGTTTTGCTTTATTATATATACACATTGAATAAAACACTGGAGTATTCTAACTGGGACAAATTGCTTAGAAGAAGCAGCTAGAAGGGGCAACTGGAGCAGCATTTTAGGCATTTCTTACAATTTGGAAGGTTACAGAGTTTTTTTATCAATTTAGTTTTATCATCACTTGGCGATAACAAAAAAGTATGAACAAGGCATGTATGGCTCTGACCTTGTAATTGTCCTTTAAAGCTAGTTTTCTAAATTGGTAGTGATTTAAACCATTGGTTCAAACCCAAAGTCCAATTGAAATCTGGCTCATAAAATTAGGGGTAGAATTGACCTCAATGGTCTCACAATTTGCTACTTAAATGGGTGAAAATTATCAGAGGCTTAGCTCATAAGTCTGGCCAAAACAGATTCCTAGGTCTAGCAGAATATCATACTCAGTTTACTACCCAGCTAGTGTCCATGCTCTTTACCCAGAGTGACAGGAGAGTTTATATTCACATCCCTTAAAACCAATAGCACTTTCATTACTCTTAATATATGCAATACATCTTTAATTTAGGGAGCTTGAATTAAGAGGAAGGATTTGGGATGCTTCTCCAAATATGTACTCATGGCACATTTTTCAAAGATATTGCAATGAATTTCCATTTTGTTTATAACTTCTTTCTTGGTAGATTACTTGCCTGCATGAACGTAGATGGTTTGCTGATTTGATTAATATTTTAATACGGTATTGTATCACCTGCAATGTGTATGACTGTGGTATATTACTAACCTTCAAAATATATAATAAATTCAAACTGTCAGCTGATTTAAAAGATCAAACTCAGTCTTGCAATAATGCTTCCGTACAAGTGCAGATGATATATAAGGTTAGCAGGAAGTCAGGAGGCACGAGTGACTCCTCCATCAGCGCCATATACTAGTCACTGACAGGCTGTTCTCCAAATACCCTTCTTCTTTCACTTTCAGACTCTCCCACAAGAACCCACCTTCCCTATCTTGCCCATAGTTCCTACAATATATCAACCAAGCTGCTTGGGATCCTATGCAAAAGGAAATTGAAAGCTTTTTCCAAGATTGTTTTAATATGTTAATTCCTGGAAAAATATCCCCAAGATGGAAAGCATAAGTAGGTGTGCGAGAGGCATGTGTGTTTCTTTCTCTTTCCAGCACAACCAACAACAGAGTATTCAAAATACTCCCTTGTTACATAGGGCCTGGATTAAACTAGGGGTTTAATCTCTTCCAAGCATTTGCACTGCTTGTTGGTCAAAAACTTTAATATTTTTTTTTTTTCCTAAAATGTGGAGACAGAGAAAACTGGATTGAGGTGTTTGCGGGCGCCAAAGACTTTATTTTAAACCACTGCATTTTTCTATGCTTTCTCTGCCCCAGGATCTTGATTGGTCTGGGCAAGACTCCTCAGTAACACTACTGAAGGTGTGTATAGTATCCATTAAGTCACTGAGCTACTGTTGAAGCAACTGCTTTTCAATGGCAGTGGAAAACACCTCTGTGCTGGCAGCCTGCACAGATGTCATAAGATCTTGTGCCCAAAGTGGAAGATATGGGAGCCAGTCTGGCTCTCTTGCATCTTGAATTGATTTTGAAAACACATTCACAAAATGTTAAACTTGGGAAGTCAGAATGAGGGATGTGACATCATGTCTGGTGCATGGTAACATAGACTGGACTGATAGATCTTACTTGTACCACTCACCTCAGTGTACTGATCTACCTCCATGTTGACCTCTCACCATGTAAATACTGATTAAACTCTTCCAAAGGCCTCCTTTGAACATCTATTCCCCACAGTTTATGCCTCTCTCAATTTTACATCCTTCAATGGTAGAAAGTAGTTTTCTTCTCTTAAAGACCCAAAATTAAATTCTCTGGCTGCAATACACCCATTTCTCTCTTTCTTCTTGTTAATTCCCTTTTCAGTACTCCTGTGCTTTTCACCTTCCCATTGCAATACTACCCAGATATTTAACTCTGTTAATCACAGAAGCTAACAAACCAAATGATTTTTTTGCTGGCCAAATATTATGCAGGTCTACTCTAGAAGTTCATTGTACTTCTGGACTTTAATTATGGTACGTACTGGACAGACAAAAATTAATTTGCTTTCCTAATGGTTCTACCTACACTGCTATACTCAACAGAGGCACAAACTTATATTTAAGCCCAAATTAGACTCATGATCTTAGTGCTTTATATGCTGGTCCATGTCATGACTCATATCTGGAGCAAGCCAGCAACTGACCAGTCAGCCAGCTGCTCAGAGAGACATCAGCAGGTAGAAGACATCAGCAAATTGTACCATTACAAGAGATTTAAGCCATGGTAAATTCACACAGTGGTGTGTATGTAACAAAGACCAGCTGAAGAGGTTATGCAAAGAACATGGAGAGCAACAGTTACAGCAACAGTGGCCATGAATTGTTGCAAAGATGCCTCACCCTACACACCTACAGCAACAGCACAGCCTGAACTGCAAAAACACAAGCCTGCCTTTAAAATGATGAATAATTGAAGGCTTGGTAAACTTTCTGTTTCGTCCCTCTGCTAATACCACCTTTGCTTCTATAATGCATCCAGATGATCTTAATTTGTTATTTAGGAGAGACTTAATTACTGTAGTTGTTAAGGAGAGTTAATTGAAATGCTTAGCAAAGTCAGTGACCCAACGTGCTCTATGAACTGCCAAGGCTGGGCACAGAAGAATGCAGTCTTAATGTACTGGATTTCTTTCCTTCAGGCAAATGTTCAAAGCTGCTTCTTAAATTGCACATACAACATCTAAGGAGACTTCTCCCTACATGTAAGGAACCAGATCTGCATGCACAAATACAGCATTTAATTTAAAAATATCCACACTTTATTTTCATACTAAGAGAGCATGCAAAATGATACCTAGGTAAACACTGCAGGCAATTTTCTATGCTTCATTCACATGAATAAAAATACTAAATATGGTACCATAGTTTTTCCGAGCTAATCCTTCAGATTATCCTGTGAAATGAGAACTTTTAAATTCTGCTTCTACCCCTGCAGCTTTCCTTGCAGCAGCACTGTTAAGCTTAATTACTGACTGGTATATTTTGAGATTCTTGATGGAAAGCCATCTAGCAACACCAGGAATATCGCACCTCTTTTAAATACAGTTACAAATCACTCCCATCCTGTTAATTTCAGTCAATGTGGGTTTTGATCTCCTGATCTGTTTTGCATGCCCACCCCTGCTCACTGCTTTATTAGAATCATCCTTCCATAGGCTTCCTAAGCACTGTAAGGTTGTTGAAATTGCAGAGTGTGATCTTCCACTGCTAGAGTATAGGGATGAGTACTCTAGCAGTGGAAGATCACACTCTGCAATTTCAACAACCTTACCAGTGCTTAGGAAGCCTATGGAAGGATGATTCTAATAAAGAGTGAGCAGGGGTGGGCATGCAAAACAGATCAGGGGATAAAACCACTGCTGAAACACTGGAGGGAGAGGGAAACTGGGACTGGGAACTGGGTAGCAAGATTGGGAATGGGAGCTGGGAAGAAAATGAAAGACTGGATGAGATTTTAGTGGAGGGGACATAGGGAAAATACATCAGATGCAGATGATCACTGTAATGTAGGTGGTGGGGGATTACAGAGGTCCATGGGTTTGGGAGGCAGTGCAGTGGGTTCTGCAGGGTGATGAGATGAAATAAGTCATTCAGATAATGAATGCAGCCAGTGCCAAAAAACTATAATGCTGACTATAATGCTCACTAAAGAGTTCACAGTAGAATGGGTTTTGCTGTGTAGGTTTTATCTACGTAATACTGGAGGCAGAAGTGGTGTTCTGAGGCATAAAAATCCCAGAAGTCCTAGCTTATACTGAAACAGTCTGAACTGCCCTTAACATGTCTGCTTTATCAGAGTCATACTGTAGTACAACAAGCTGAAATGTAAACAGGCTGGATATAACTAGCAATGATTGATTAGTCATTTTTCTTGGAAGCGCCTCGTCCAAGCAGCACCAGCCATACTCCCGTTAAATCCACAAAGAAATCTACACTTCGTTACAAAAGCTATTTTTTCTGTAAGGCTCCCTGAATACCTCCCTGAAGCTCTAAATATCCTCTGCTTGTCTCACACCACAAATACAGCAGACACAGCCGCTCTGAGAAAATTCACTAACTGACAGAGCATTGTCCAAAAAAATATGTTTTGTGAAAGCAAGCCTGAATCAGACCAGCCGTGGGGGCTGCCAAGGGTCTGAATCAGGCTGTGTAACTTTGCAGGTGCTACTGCACCCTGGCGCTGTGCCAGGCAGTCAAAAGGTGGGTGGCAGATCCTACAGTCTGGCAGAAAATCAGCATCTCTGTGGTAAGATTTTGACACGTAGGCATAACCACCTAGTGTGCCAATGAGGCTTCTCCTACCTTAGGAAGTAGTTAATACCTGATGCTTCATGCATGGCTTAAAGAACTCAAAACTATGGCATGAGATTTCCAAATACAAGGCATTTTCCTCAGTTTTCAGGGTACACTTATCACTGACATCAGCTGGATTCTTTTGTTTAAACAGGTAGAAAGGACAGGTAGGATGATCCATGTTCTTTCTGCTCACTGATGGGCTGGTCTTTTTAGCCTCTGTATGTTCCTCCTCATTCTCATCATCTCTTCATGTCCATTCTCACTATATTTTTTCAAGGTGAGGTTACCACAGTCATCAATTCTTAATTTATTCCCTTACCACACAAAAAGTATAGACTGATAAATGGGTAATCCTAAGTTAAATCCTTGATTCACATAGGTTGATGATTAGAACTGTCCTGAGTTCTATCTCAGTGACCAAAAGCCCCATGTCCTTCAGTCCCACTGGATCAAATTCTACAGTTAAATAACCTCTCAGGAAAAAAAAAAACTTGCTAAGACACAATGACTTCTAGGGTCATTTTAGATCCCACCATGCTCCCTTGCCTTCAGCTGCAATTTCACAAGGGAGTAGATCTCTTTCACAAGTCTCATATCTTAACTGCCAGCCCCATTCATATCTTGCTGATATTGAAGGCATGTTAGATGAAAGTAAGCACCTCTGGGTAGACAAAATAAACCTGCCACAAATCTCTTTCATTTTTTTTCCTGTGTGAACTTAATGTGAATTTAAATGTACATTAATTTTGTACACTTGCAATTCCATGGTGAGTGCTGAAGGCAAAATCTGGCCCACACATACAATATTAAGTCACTACGGTCCATCTGTATTTGTAGAGAAGATGAAAACATTAGTCACTGTGGACAGATTTTGTATGTAAAGGAACAGAGATATTTTTCTGATAAGTGGTTATAAGTCAAAGTTCTGTGAAATACCTTCAAATCTGCAGTACTTTAGATTGGTCTTTTCATCACATAACATGAAATTCAGCTGTAAATATGCTGGTCTGTTGGTAGATATGTTACCTTTTTTTTCTTGGTGTGATTTATGTATTCTCTCTACAAAGCCTAATTATATCTTCACTATTATATAATAGGTTTGAACTCTTTCCCTGTAGACATAACCTGCAAGATCTGGGGGCATAAAATTTAATCATCTTTGATAATTATATGATGGTACTCCTGAAAATTAAGTTAGAGCAGCTGCAAAACAAGTGAAATAATGAGACTTATCTATATTATAGTCCTGATGCAATCTCGTGGAGACTTCACAATACACATTATTGACCTTCTCTGGGGTACTGCAATAATATATCTTATGTCAGATCTACATCACTGTAATTGAATTTTAGAGAATTTCTGTGATGACTCAAGAATTGAATGTGCTCCCTGGTGCCTTTTTTTTCAATACAATCAGAATACTTTTTTTTTTTTTAGTTCCCCTTTTAATTATGAAGGTGGGGAGACTAGGGAGAAATGTTATCAGTCTTCCTTGGCCTAGAGCCTTTCCTTATGTTAACATTTTCCCATCAGAGACCAAGTAGTGATGATGTTTTGTGCAAGACGGGCTCAGGAGGTTTTTTACTATTTTACATATGGCCAGCAAGAGACTGGCACTACCACACTCTTAATTTCAGTAATCAAGTCTTACTATACAGTACTCAATGCCTGTCCCCAGATGGACTCCCCTGTGCCTTGTGTACCTCATTCCAGTGAGCAGACATTGATGGTCATGGTTCTTGCACAATGGTCAGCTGAGTGGGGTGGGCTCATGAGAAGATAAATTTGACTTCCACGGTGAGAGTAACTCTTTCCCAGCATGGATTAAACCTGGTGCATCTCTACCTGTTAACTTTATAATTACTGCACTTCAAACATATCAAAGCCTTCAGTTTTGGCCTCTGTAAAGGCACATTTCTAGTGATTTTGAAAAGGGTAGTAGTGATGTTTTGAACCTGGTTGTATTCTGTAAATGGTTGTTGTTGCAGCTACCTCTCTGTTCATCTCAGAGTACCTAATCATGTATTTTGTTAATGACTACAGACAAAAAAAAAAAAAAAAAAACCACAAGAGGAAATAATACACTCTTTAGAAAGCCTGCTTCAATAAGGCAATTGACTGGAGTTACTGTACTGGGAAAGATGCAGCCAAACCACTTTATCTCTCCTAGCTAATAAAAGCCTTCAGTAAAAGGAAGTGAGAGAGTACGCATGAAGTACACAGCATTCCCCCTGCTGAGACATCAACTTAGATAGTTTTCTCTGGACAGCGCCAGGAGAACCCATCTTCCCTTGTGTTTCCAGCTCTGTACAACTGTATTTAAGAGAAAATTCCAAGTGTATTTATAAAATGTCTTTTCCTGATAGGAAGAAATTATCTCAGTAGGGTATAGAACAAATATGTGTTACTCATTACCAGTCTCTTAGGTAGTGAAATCTTTTGAAGGCACAACATCTTCCTCCTTCCCTCTGTATGAAAACCTCTTCAAGGGACAATGTCACTGCCAGGGATATGGCATTTCCCAGGAGAGCACATGTTATTTACTTTCAAGTCTCTCCAATAAATTTAATTTACTTCTGCTATCAAATACAACAGACCTACATAGAATAAAGAACAAGGAGCACAGTTTCTTAATGTTTCTTAATTCTTCTTGAAAAGTCAAGACAAATGATAATACTAAAATCGGTCACCATATGCAAATTTTCTACTTGATACTAAACTACAGTGACAATATTGTGTGTTTTTACCTCATTCTCATCCTGAACAGTTTGTGATATTTGTTATGTATGCTGCAGATGTAACTATTGTAACTATAACCACATATACTATGCCAATCCATACAGCTTAAGTAAATACTCAGAGCATTTGACCAAACAAGGTATTTACGGAAAATATATTATTGCATATTCCAGAAATGAAGTAAATGCCTCATTCCATAAATACTTCAGTGATTTTTTTATGTTGAAGTTTGCCCATAGGAGAACTGGCTTTGCCCTTGGTGCTAAAATGACAGATAAAGAACGTCAAACAAATAAATCACTTATGAAGGCTGTATAATCAATCTTTAAAGTAGAAATCAAATTAAATAACTATTAGTATATCTGTTCATTTGACTATTGCATGACAAGTACAACAGCAATTATAGCTCCATAATAAAGGGGTTTTTTTTGCCTTTTAACCAAGACAAATCAAGAGAAATGAATGCATTGCATACTGTGCTTTAGTAGTCTGTCTTCTGGTTTTGGTTAATTTGGTTTTAATTGGTCTGTTGGCACTTTACAGAGGCTAAAGGTTCTAGAGGTATAAAATATGTATTTTGTGAATTTCAAGTATGCATTTTGTCAAGAGATAGACCTGAAAATGTAGTGATTTTAGAAACTGAAAACTAGAGAATAATGTGTTCATGTGGCATGAGGCTTGCATTTATACAAAGAAATAGGATTTCAGTGTTGGGTATGCATCATCTTTTGTGTTATGTTATTCAGTGATAAATTCTGTGGCACCTGCACTGGATGACCTCTAGCAGCCCTTACGCATCACACACAGTATCCGCAGAATGAACAGAAATGCAGGGCAGGAGCAAAGCCTGGCTTTTTGGTTGAATCATCTGTCCAAAAACCTGACCTAGGTGGTTTTGGATTTAGGAACTGTTTTGCAGGAAAAGAGTGTGGGTACACACTATGGATTCCGTGCCATCCCTCTGAACCTTGGCACCTGAGAAAATGTCCTGTAAAATAGGGTCAAACTAGCCCCACTCTCCAGCATGACATGAGCTACAGGTTCTCTGCTGTTGTTAAGACACTTCCATGCAAAAAAGGTGATACGGGGTGATGAACTGTGGCTGGTGTCCAGATGCAACTTCTTCTCCACTATTTAGGACATTTCCAGTGGCCTTTGGCTGTTTTGTTTTACCAGAACACACCATAATACCATAGCACTGTAATAATGTGCTTTTCCAATTTCCTGGTTTATATTTTGGTGGAAACTGGTTCCACTAGTGTGGAAATGGGCTGAGATAGCTCTACCAAATCTAATGCCCTGGATGATGAGAAAGCTGAATCGTGGTCTAACTCAAACTCATAATTCAGGCCATCACTTTTATTAAATAAATGAAAGAAAGAAAAGAGGTATGCTGGGAGAATGCAGCAGTGTTTTGTTATATTCTGCACTAATAGGTGCCTACGAGTTTGCAGCCAACCTAAGCATTTTCTATGGTCCCAAGCAGGGAATATCTGCTATTGCAAAGTTCACCGTTGGCACACATGAGCTGCCTGCGATGGACCATGTTTCTGCGCCATGCTGGCATGCAGGATTTGGGCTCATACCAAATTGGTACTTGCTTGTGAACCCTTCTCAGTATGCCTTTTAAGAAGGAAACGGGTTAATTGCCATTTTTTTTTTTGCTAATTTTAGTGCAAGACATAGTCATGGAAACAAAACAAGTCATATTATTTACAGAATCACAGAATCACTAGGTTGGAAAAGACCTCTTGGATCATTGAGTCCAACCATTCCTATCAACCACTAAACCATGCTCCTGAGCACCTGAGCACTTAAATGCCTCCAGGGATGATGACTCAACCACCTCACTGGGCAGCCTGTTCCAGTGCCCAATGACCCTTTCTGTGAAATTATTTTTTCTGATGTCAGGCCTGAATCTCCCCTGGGAGAGCTTGAGGCCATTCCGGCTCATCCTGTCCCTGTCACTTGGGAGAAAATGCCAGTACCCTCCTCTCCACAACCTCCTTTCAGGTAGTTATAGAGAGCAATAAGGTCTCCCCTCAGACTCCTCTTCTCCAGGTTAAACAACCCAAGCCCTCTCAGCCACTCCTCATAAGATTTGTCCAGCCCCTTCACCAGCTTCGTTGCTTGTCTCTGGACTTGCTCCAGAGCCTCAACATCCTTCTTGTGGTGAGGGGCCCAGAACTGAACACAGGATTCGAGGTGTGGTCTCACCAGTACTGAGTACAGAGGGAGAATAACCTCCCTGGACCTGCTGGTCGCACCATTTCTGATACAAAGCAAGATGCCATTGACCTTCCTGACCACCTGGGCACACTGCTGGCTGATTTAATAGCATTTAAGTTGTTTTTGTGATGCTTGACTAAAATACTACCTATTTCTGTAGATCATTGAGAGCTTGACTTCTGTAGATTCTGTGCAGGATGAAAAAAACTCTAGGCTCCAGGTTAACATTTTTTTTTCCTTTAATAAATAGCTGTATTGCCTAGATTACTACCTTTTAGCTCCTGCCTATGTTAAATCAGTCAGTATTATGATTTTACCTTTCATAATAATTTTCTCCCAAGCGTGGTGTTATTAAAAGGCAGATGAAGTCCATTACAAGTCTTGTTACATTTCCTGTAAAGCTAGCATTATGTATCAGATATGGAGAGATAGATAGTAATATAATTTGCTAAGGGTAACCTCAGTAAGGGTTTGCTGGATCTGGGCTTCCCTCCAGAGAGCTGCTCTGCCTGCACAGCAATAGCCATACACTAGGACTGCCACTCAGAAGCCCGTTCCTTCTGTGATTAGATTTTTTTTACCTTGCAATTTCTGCTCTTACATTATTAATCAGAAAGGCATTCAATATGGATAATAAGGTGTAATTAGTTCTTTTAAATAAATCTCATTGTCTCCCATAAATCCAGTAGATTCAAGTCTTTGGAAGCCATTAGTTTTTAGAAACAGTTCAATGTCTTTATTAATTTGGCTTGTGTGAGACTGTGAATGAAAAAATAGGAAACTAGAGGTACAAATTCTACATTCTTCAGATAATATTGTAGTTCTTCTTTTCTTGCTGAACCCTAGGGTTTTTAAATTAACAAATATGTATGAAAAGGATGATGGCAGGCTTTTGAGCAAGAAAGTACAGAAATTTCCAGATTCTCATAAAAGATATACTTTTCATTACGACTTAAAAAAAAATTCAGAAACTTTTGCAAGATTTTTTATTAGATTAAATAACCTTCTTGTATGGATGTTAATTTAGCCTCCTTTACCGAAGGGAGCTCTGGAAAAAAAGTGGATCATAATTTGAATAGTAAAAAATGCATTAATGTCACTAATTCTAGTTCAGGAGATATTTAAGTAAGAATGGATTACTGAAAGAAATAACCTTGTGGGAAAGTAGACTTATTATAATTTAACTTGTGAAATATTCTTAATGTCACTAATTCTCCCTCAATTACTTTTGTGTAACAAGCCATTTATCATTAGGATCATTTCAGTCAGTTGCGATGATAAACGAGTGTTGATTTAATGAGTGGATAAAGCAAAGTTTCTAATACTGGATGTAAGAACAGTACTACAACCTGTGCATATATGTCAATCTGGAGTTTTGGTAATAAAATGGCACCCTTCATTCTTAGATGTCAATTCCTTGAATGCTTATCAGTCTGAAGTCCCCTGACAAACACAGGTCTCATGCAAAATCAATTACTCTTTCCATTGTGTCTGCACTTCTAGGTGCTGGGTAATCCCACTGCAGGATATATTCTTATATATAATCTGAGCATTGAAACCTGCTTAAGAGGAGATGGAACAGTTAGTTATTTTCTATTGTTTATATAATGTTGGGTGTGACAGGAATTCCTTCTTTTCTTTCTAAAAGTCAAACGTGGGGAGAACATTGCAGTTTCCAGCCTGCAGCCCATGACAGCTGAGTATGGGTTACCTCAGTGTACAGTACGTTCCCCTTGTAAGGCTGTGGTTTCAGTAAGTGATAGACACTAAGCATATCTCGGAAACATGTGTGGCTTGTTTCTCTTCTCTAGAATTAAAATGAAGGAGACATGCATGAGGTCACTTCCCTGAAGTTCAGCATCTGAAAGAGTTCTCCTAGTCTGAAGGGAGAGGGGCTTGTCAATGCTCAGATCTTAAGAGTGATGAGAGATCTTTTTAACTACTCTGACCTCCCAGGCTTGTTCTTCATTGAAGAACTCCTCATCCCTCCTAACCACTTCTCACAGCAAGAGTTGCAAAAAGAAAGGGAAATTACGGGGGACAGAACAGGTCTGTGATAAGTTGATGCCTGTAAGAGGAGCTGATCCTGTTCTGTTTCTTTGCAGCATCCTTTCACCTAATGATATTCCCCTCTGTGTGTCCACTGATCACTTGTAAGACACAAAAAGGACCTCCTTTCTATCATCTAAATGCAAATTTTTTCACCACCTGTCTCCTACACACAGAGTTTTCTCTGAGTGGGGAGGGAGAGAGGGCACAGACAGGTGCTCTTGATGGCATAATTCTCTCAGGTGAGTTGTTGGCAGGTGCATCTACATCATCATTTTGACCCAGACCGGGAATGTAGTTTTGAAGTGGTGGTCCTGCTAGTCCCCATTCACTGCAGTGAAAATTGTGTCACAGCAAAACCTCAGGGTGTGTGAATGGGGTTCACCAAAGAACATTAAATCAGGAGTGCCTCAGCTGCACACCTAACATGCCCTCATGTAGTCCTGGAGATCAGACTAGCAGTTATCCCCTTAAAATTGTGTCACAGGTCCTCAGCACCGATGTTCTCACTCTACAAAATCCATGTTTATTGAGTTTGTTGTTTCCTGATGCAGACACAGTGTTTCCAGTTCATATACTGAGAGTTAAGGCCACTTGTGATCTGGGGTCAGAAAGGCTTTATCTCACTGGACAGTTTGGTGGGGCAGGACAGCATGTGACCCAGATGCTGGCCATGATTTACATCAAAGCATCCATTTGGAAACCTGTGACTGTGGAAATGCACGTTCTCAGTTTCTCCTAATTTTTCCCCTTTTTCATTAAAGGTATCACAACTCGTCTTTTCCTACATGTCTCAAGCTTGTGGGAGGACATTTGTGTGCAGAATGAAATGGCTCTTTGATCAAGGACTCTGATACAGTCAGTAAGGACTGGATTCAGTGACCCAGCAGATCTCCTCCAGCCCTGTGCTGCTCTGCCTCCATCTGTACAAATGTCAGAGAGGAGAAGATGGAAATGCAATTTTACTCAGAGGTGCAGATCAAGATCTAATGTCAGTACAGGGTGCTGGGCACCCAGTTCATTTAGTACCCTTCTTCACAAGCTTGTTTGGATGGTGTTCTTCAGTTACCTTACAAGGCAGACATTGCTGACATAAATGCTAATTTGCTGGCATTATAATGAAGCTGGTTTTCAGGCACAGGCTGGGTCCATCTCCCAAGTACTCAAGGCATTCATAGTCTTGGAGCTATTCAATTTCCAGAGCAATTTCTATGGATATTTTTTTCCTGTAAAAAATGTCACTCTGACATAGCTCTGCTGGGTTGCTACACAAGGGGAAAAGCCTGTCTTCAGCCTCACTATTTTCACCAGCACCATATGATCTATCAGAAAGAGTTTTTTTTCCCCAGGAAAATATACTTTTAGAATTTAACTCCCCTGGCTCAAAATGATGCCTAAAGCAAGTAGCACTTGCTGGTGTTGTGGAGTGGACTTTTCCCCTGCACTTTTTGAATGTGGAAGAATCCTGTCTCCATCAATTACTTCATTTCTCACCTCCATCCATGAAAGCCCTGTTTCTTCATCACAGCACAGTTCTGGTTTTGCAGGACAGGACAAAACGCATTGATGAATCTTAACTGGTAACATAATACAGGTAGAAACTTTCTAGGAGCTTCTTTAGTCACGTGACTTTGGAGAAAATCATAGAATCATAGAACAGTCTAGGCTGGAAAGGACCTTAAAGATCATTCAGTTTCAACTCTTCTACTGCGGGCAGGGACAACTATTAGTATAAAACCACACTTGTTGCCTTAATATTTCTCTACGAAACATTCCTTTGTAAAACGTCTATCTTTTCTCCTTGTATTCTCCTCAGAGTTGTGAAAATTATAAACTTTCCAAATTCTACCACTTCATTATTTAGCTGGGTATTAACATAGTAATCACAGAAAGTAACACCAAGCTAGGCCTTGGGACACGATCTAGTCCCTCAATATGCCTAAGGCAGGATGACCTGCGTTTATGTCATTCCTGGCAAATATTCATCTAACCTGTTCTTGAAACTTTAAGACTGCAAGGGAACTTAGTCCTCAGTGTATGGGGGGGATTGGTAACAGGGATATAGCCCTGCATGTATGTAGCCCACCATGTACTCAAAATTGCACTGATTTCCCATTCCTGCAAGCAACTAGTCCCTGAAATGGAGATGTACGTAGGACACCTCAGGCCTTATAGCTCTGTTGCCTGTTGGTTTTTGCACTAGCTGTTACATTGAGTGTTTTCCTGGGAAATGGTGCATTTGAGCTCATACATCCCCATTTGTTCTAAGCCTTTGCACTGAGACTTAGTACTGAAATATTATTCTTGAGAAAGTGTTATCTCTAACCACGTCTCTGCCTGTTTTGTTTGGATTGTGGAAAAAGATGCCACCAGGGCTGGGCTCTTCTCCGCCCTGGTAGATGTTCCTCTCCTTTTATCTGCAATTTAAAAATCTTGGCAAATTTTGCTCTGAGGAGTCAAATAATAAGGCTGCTTCAGTCTCTTGCTGTGAAGGCTGTTGCTTTTGATGTAAAGTTTTAAAAAAGATGCACTTCTCTTTTTGTGCAGGGTGGTTTACCCTAAAACCTTACTGATCTCTGAAAGCTCCTTTCAGCAAGTGACAGACAGCTCTTACAAGCCTCCTACAAAGCCTCTGCAAAAGCCACCTACTTGTTTTCTGAGGCAGAATGCAGTTCATTCTGTTAAAAAAAAATACTGGGGTGAATATGTAATGCCTTTTTCAGAAGGTCTATTCTGTTGTTGTCTTTACATCCACTTGATTATATACCATAAAACATAGAAAAAACGTACAGAAAATATACTTTTTTCTCAACTACTGATACACCAATCTCTTTATGTGGTTCCGTAACACTACTGAAGTGGAGGGGTCA
Source organism: Coccyzus lansbergi (assembly GCA_033558105.1). Classification (NCBI taxonomy): domain Eukaryota; kingdom Metazoa; phylum Chordata; class Aves; order Cuculiformes; family Coccyzidae; genus Coccyzus; species Coccyzus lansbergi. The sequence continues at coordinate 905,399 of JAUMJK010000260.1, read as the reverse complement.
ATGTAAACTATACTATCAGCACCTCTTTGTGGACGGTTTCTAGAGATCAGCCTGTGGCTTAGTGGTTATGAAGCAGATGTTGCTACAGGACAACTACAGTGAGTTATTTTTGCAGCATGAGTTGGGGTCTTAGTGGTAGATGAGGGCAGTGGTAGGTGAAATTGTGCAGGTAGTCTGAAGAGCTAAGGGTGTATTTAGGAGGACAATGGAAAAATAGTGGACAGCAGGTATAAATGTGTGTATGTTTGTGTGTGTTGTGGGCGAGATTTACCCCACAGCTGGGCAGCTGCTTCTGCCAGTACCAAGCAAGGTATCAGCTCCTTACAGGGATACACAAGTGCACTGAATGATAGACCACCTACTCCATAGCAAGGCATTTATTCAAGCTGCTGAGCATCCATTGCAAAATATCCTCCCTTTTCTCTGTTGCAGGTCCTGGTTGCATAGGCATTCATAGCATTGTGGGCAGGGGTGTGCCTCCATGGGAATGTTAGGCAGTGTTGCTTAAGCTGTTGATTTAGCCAAACTAGGTTGAACTGTTGCTGGCCTTAAGTTCTCTTTGAATTTTCTGGGCATCCATTTCCTCTTAATACCTATTGCTCACTACGTTTTTGCCATACAAGATTGTTGATTTATCTCTCCCGTTCCCTGCAAATCTATGCTTCTGTGGAAGCAGAGGCCAATATTTCCTTCAGATCTAAAGCTCCCAGCCATCTGAAGTGAAAATAGGTAAGAGAAAGACTCAAAGTGAGCCCCACTTGCAATAGAAAGCCCTCCTGGGAGGCACTGGACCTCATTCTTACTTCACCTACAAGGAGTTCAGCTGTTCAATCCATTTTTCCCGAAATAAGTGTAAGCTGCTTTGCTGGAATCCACCAAAAGGGACATGAACTGACAGTATAGGTTTATATTTCAGACACCTCCAAGGTACTCACGGAAACATCAGCCCCATGCTGTTATTCAACACTTCTCTGCAGCTGAGGCTTCATGTTCAGGTACTAACTTTGGAAAAAATGACTCACTGGTGTGCCCAGAAAACACTTCAGAGACACAGAATGATTTCTGTGTGAGCATAAACAAGGCTGGAAAAATCTTCATGTTTGAAATGCACCCTTTTTGTCCATGTTTCTAAAGGTTTGTGCCAGTAGCTCCTGAGATCTGTTTCAGCCATCGCCTACAGCCTCCACACTCTGCAGTGGTGAAGGATGCTGGTTGCCCTTTTGCCTCTACCCTCATATGTCTGGAGATCATCAGCATCTTAATATACATATATCTGAGCAACACATCTTGAAAAGTCACAGTCTGTGATGGGAAACTGTCCTCCTGTCTGTGGGAGAGCTGAAGGGACACCTTTATATTCCAAGCTCTGTATTTTAGCATACTATTAACATTTGTCACCGTATTAAAGTCAAAGTAAAAGTAGGAAACAGTAAAGCTTTATGTCTTATTCCAACTCATTTTGTCAGAAATTTATGCTAGTTTGGTCCATAGTGCTAATATTACAGGGCTTGGCTGATACATTTGCATAAACAGGCAGCACAAAGTGATTAAATCAGTCTCAGCCCCACTGTTACAGAGGTCACATCACAGTGCTTTTCCACTTTTTTTGTTGTTTGACTTCCAAAAAAAGCATATAATGATGTTGCTCCCGAGTAGCAACCTGAATAATTTTCTAGTAATATTTATTAAATGCTATTATTTGCACATCTATTTTAAACAAGTGTTTGGTTATAAACACCTCTACTACATTCTGTATTAGCCCAGCAGAGGTGAGTTCCTAGCCAATTTATTTTTGAGAACACAATTGATGATATGAATTTGCTGGGGGAGAGAAGACCTTATCTCAAATTTATTGTCTTCTTGCACCAGCATTTCCTCTGTGTGCAGATTTTTATGACACCCAATCACACTGACAACTTGCAAATGTGGTCTGGAAAGGCAACGTTGTAGAGTCTGTAATTTTATTGATTATGTTCAGTTTTAAATTATGGGGTGGAAAACCTAATGTGCAATACCCCGGACTGTATAATTTATGCTCTGCAAATGAGGTATAAATGTGGCTCTGCTGGGCCACATTAACATTTTGTGCACAAAGGTGAATTATTACAGAAGCGTAAGAAAGTATGAACTGGCCTCCCAGTTATACGCTATTATAATTTGGCTCCTCAGATGGGAAATAAAAAGAGGAAAGAAACATATCGCAGTAGAAAGAAACACATTTTTTTTAAATTTTTAAATAGAAACTGGGGTATATAGCGAGCATTTGTGCAAATGAAAGAAAATGTGCTTTGATTACATTGAAGACCTTTTTGTGTTTTCTTTGTGTAAGTGATCTAGCAAATAAGTTCTATGATTGTAATGCTCATGAGGAAGGTAAATCCCGGGGAAGTGTATGAAGAGTGAATGCTGATTTGCAAAGGGGTACTCAAACAGAAAACCCAGTACAAATGATTGTTCTTCTCTGTTCAGAAAACGTGAACATCTCCATGTAAACATCATACGTAGGAAATTCACCCTGGATTCTGAGCACTGAATACTTGATTAACTACTGTATTGCAAGCAATTAATTTTTTTTACATAGTTTCTCCAGCAAATATTGCTGGTTAAATGGAAACAGAATTTTTAAGGTTTTGCTATTGGTGCTTTTGTGAGCATAATGCAGTGACATATTAAAAAACCCCAAACCATAACAAACAGCCTTCAAATGTATCCTGGAATGTTTAATGGTGAAAAAAAAATAATATTTCAACTTGGGGAGGCCCTTGAAGCTTAAAGAAATATCTAAATGAGTATCAAAGCTAGTGTAAAGTTATAAATATAGGCAAAGGGTACAAAGAGCAGTGGAAGATTTTGCTGAATCCTTTTCAGTCCATTTTGCTGAATCCTACAAATCTCAGGATCCTGCAATTGTGTTTCCTGTGGAAGCAAAAGCTAAAGATAGAAAATCTCAAATAGTATTTCCTAATATAATTTCTATGTAGAGAGATGGATGTAAGCCACTCCTTTTTACTGAGGAAGAGATGATTTGAAGCTGCCACCATAAAGAACCTCCTCCTCTGACAGCTCTCCAGGAGGCAAGAAGCAGAGGCTGCTCCAAGTCTTCACTTCATGATTATCTTTGGCTCCTTGCCCTGTGCAAAATATGTAGGCAGAATTTCACTATAGCTGAGGACGATTTCCTATTCACTTATAATGCATTGGTCTCTACTAGGGAAAAACCTCCTTGGTTTCTATTATTGAGATGGTTCAAGGCAACTAAACGAACTGTTTCCATGAAAGACATTGTGACCTTTCATCATGTGATTCATTTCCTCTGCTATTTTGACAGAGTTTGTTGACTTTTAGAACCTCATTTACGAAGGCAGGCAGCAACCACAACTTTCAGTTGACCTCAGCAAGAGCTACTAAGTGTTCAGCATTTCTAAAAAATCAGGTAATTAGAGCCGTGTGAGGTAGGCTTACGTCTTGCCACCAGATTTTACATGCAAAGGGAGGAGTCAAGCTGGGTTATCACGTTAGGCTGAGTTATCATTTTCATTATTTCTGAGTAAATTGTTTGCTTCTCTTCTTTAAAGGGCCAATCAGCTTGTTAAATTTTGTATACCTGCAGAGAAGCAGAAAATTAGTGAAATGTAAGTAAATAACTAATTTTCTACCAAGACTACATTTAGAAAAAGTATCTCTTCAGAAAACTTGGCAAACTATACAGAGAATTTTTTTCATTTCTTTCCTTCTTTCCTCTCTGCCTAGTTCCACCTGGTGTTTCTCTGTGGTATTGTTTTCCTTAGCTGCCATCAATGCTAAATAATTCATAATTTATATCTATGGTACTAGATAGTTATGGGCCTCTCCTCAGATTAGCATTCTCCAAATATTTCAGACTGATTGTTACAGCTTGCACTGCTAGAAAATATGAGTTTTTCTGTGGAAGGGCCTAAGGTAGGGAATAAGATGCGTAAGATCAGCATAAAGAAGATCAGGGCAGAAGATTCTCCAGGAAGACAAATTAAGATTTGAACTGGAAACTTTGCAGAATTTCTTCCATCAGCTATTTCCAAGGTGATGGAAGACAGGACAGCATTAATGCTATTTTCTTTTATCTTGCATACTGCATTAAATAACAAGGCAGCACTTATTTATATAGTGAATTATTGTTGTTTCCACCTTTCTTTTTTGCCTATTGAAAACACAGTGTTCATGTGCTGGAACTGTTATTACCAGGCACTTATAGAATACAACTACTACAGTTTTTCTAGACATGAGTCACTTCTGAAATTTAAAGATAAATATACAGGATAAAAAAAAGAAGAAGCTGCTAAATACTACATTTCTTGTTCATCTTTGCAGGCACTGGGGATGCAATTATGCCAAATGATGGAGGGGAAGAGCTATAAATGCAGTGAGTGAAGTTTTGACAACTCCTCTGTACTGTATATTTCTCTATGTGCCTTTGAAGACCTGACTGGGTCCTCCACTTTCTCAATGTGACGTTAAAGTCAAGAAACCACTAAACTGATTTAGTCACATCCAGTCAGCCATTGGAGGGGTGAGAACAAAACATTGAGTCATGCCTACTGTTCTTCCAAGAAATAAGTACCGTACAAATTCTTTTAGCCCTATTTTGGAGGCTGGCTGGTACTCATTCTAGAAGTGAAGTCCTCACAAGCTGCCCAGATGCTGCCTACAAATGAAACATCAAAAGATCTCTTCCTGTGTAACACCCCATAGTGTAATCCTGGCAAATATGCCATTATTCGAGCAGAACTTACCTCTTTATTTATTATTCATGAATGCATTATAGTGTCTTCAGAAATATATTCTGCAGCAGATAATCTTGCCTGGCAAAACAAAAGATGCATATGTCTAATTATAAGAGACATTGTAAAGATCTTGTAGTAGCATCCTTCCTTAGCACTGGCAAAGTGCTGTGTTATAGACTAAACCAACAAAAACATATCAAAGTTTGTATAGTGTTTCACTTTTATTGGATGTATGTTGCTAAGAAACAAAATTGAAATGTCTCTTTTGAATCTGAAGCCTCTTGGGACTCTGGTATTGCATATGTAGTAAATGCTTTTCACTTTAGGAAGGATTAAATGGCAGGCCAGGAGAGCAGGGAGGGTTCATTAGTGTTGCATGTTTTCCAATCTACTGTCAATGAATCCAACTATTATGGTAGTAAAAGCTATGTAAGGAGCTTCAGCTTTTTCTAGGATGAAGTGTTGACAGCTGCTTGTTTGAATATTAATAGAGTCTATTGAGTTATTCCCTCTCTGTATTGTATGTAGCTCAAAACTGTGAAGACTTCTTTGCGTATTGCGCCTTTATCTTTCTAAGTACACGCCTGTCTGCGAAGATGGTACCCATTTTGTTCCTAGAGATGGTATGCCTCATTATGGAGAAAATTACAACCTTGTGCTCCATTAAACATTTATTTTGGCAGCATTGTTGGTTGCTGTTTTCCCTCTTTGATTTGAAGAAGTCAATGCTGTTTGAAAGAACACGTGTTCTATCTTATATGTGGTTATTAATCTTCATTCTTCTAAATTTCTACAAATGAGTCAAAGTTACTCCTGAACCACATGCAAGAAAAGTCAATTCTCCTTTAAAAAAAAACCAAACCCAAACATTTAGTAAGTCAAAAGCATGATACAGAAATGCAAGATTTTACAGTGCACAATATTTTTTAATCTTTTAGCTGCAGATGACTTGTTAACTCAATGATGCATGGAGGAGCTTATGGTGCAGCAGCAGTTTCTGCTGGCTGGGTGTGCTGGTTGAAGTTGGTGGGAAATACTGATAATATGATGGTACAGAATAGCAGTGCCTGGCCCTGTGGAAGAGTCAGGGAGAGCTGGAGATTTCCCTTGCAGCAGGGGAGAATCAGTCATGGGGTGATACCACTGCCTCAGTGATATGAAAACAGCTGCTGTGCCTGTGCAGTAGTAGGCAGATATGTGCAAGATAAACGTCTGGAAAAAAAATAAATGAAAAAAAAAAAGGGCTCAAAGCAAAATCAGCAGCCTTGGTTGGCTGCTGTAAGTTGGGTAAATGAATAACCCTAACAAAAACTGGAGTGAAAGCATCTCCAACTGAATACAGTCCAGTCTGTATAAGACCACACAAATCCAAGAAATCCAGATGTCAGGTGTTAGTTTACTGGCAACTAGGCCTTTAAAAACAACTGCAACACATTAAGATTAAACAGCTAATTTTAAACTCCTAAAAAACTAGCAATTACAAATGTGCAGATTAACCACAGCAGTCTCCTCCCCTGCAATGGATTTCTCTAAAACAACTGGACAGGCATTTCATTGGTGGCAGGACAGCGAGGAAATAATTTGCCTTCTCACAGTAATGATAAAAAATTGATAATGAAGGAATAATTACGATGCCATACTTGGGCCTGTGATAGCAGGGTGGCCCTACTGCACTTTGCTAGCTGAAATGTGTTCTCCCTGCTGCTGTGGTGTATCTGCAGTCTTGTCTCAGTGAAGTACCACAAGAAGAGACTTTGTTAGATATCCTAAAAAATGCTGGTGTATTTACATGTGAATTTGCAGGGAGAACTCAACCAACTGGGAAAAGTATTTTGATAAATAGGATAAATGAATTAATCACTAACAGAAATATCTTTCTTCTGTTTTTCAAGAAAAATCTGACAAGTGAAGAAAATTCAACCAAATTTATGGTCAACAAAGAAGAGAAAATAGATAGAATACATTTTTTTATCATCTCACGGAACGGCAACTGGCTCCTAGAGAGTGCAAGGAACTAATGGATGTCACTATAGTCAGGCCTGAAAAAGTTCCTCAGAATAATATTCCTAGGAAAAAAGATCCTAGAATAATATTCCTTCTCGGCCTTTGATGCCTTCAAACTAATTGCCACTATGATTAAAAGCTCTTTGCATCATTTATGCTGGATTTACTGCAAAGAAGGTAATCTCCTTGGCCAGGAGGATTAGAAGTGCAGTAAGAGCTGCAAAGCAGGCAACACCTATCTTGTCCACGTCCACAAAAACACAAACTATGAGGAATTTAATATAACTTGTTGAAAAACTGCAGTGGTTTGATAGGCTGCCATACTGAGAATGGCAATGAACACCCTATATTCTCAGAAGTGCCATTTTAATTCACAAGTTTATTGAAACAATATAACACAGTTATTTTCCTTAATTATAAAGTTTTAACATTTATGGTTAAAAATATTGGCTTTTTTTTCAGGGTAATTTTCAATCTGAATTAATTTAGTGAAGATGCTGATGATACAGGCAAGGTGCAAGGGAGGAAGCAGAACAGCTAGCGAGAGCTGTTGAGAAAGATAAGGCAGGGCAGCTGCAGAGCTCTCCTTGAACACCTGGTGCCATCCCACTGCACTGTTAAACACACATCTTTCTGATCTGTGGCTGACATGACCAGCATGCATGCAAGGAGATGGTGAAGGTACATAGATGTAATACATTCTTTCCCAATTTCAGTGTTGTAGTGAAACACAAAGCGAGCAAAGATTTTCTTTTCAATGTTAAAATACTGTCAAGAGAATTCTAGGGAACATGTCCTTTTTTTTACCAGTCTTTTAAGTTGGCACTGAAAAGGATCCAAAGGGTATCTAAATGGATTTTTTATGACTATCTTGTATTGGAGATCTCAGATACACCCTCCAGACCTTGATGCAAGGTTAGGCAGTCATATGTACATTGCCAGAACAGGTATCATAACAGACAATGTACTTTGGGGTGATGGTCCTGCTGTAGCTTCCATAAGAATTTTCAGCCACTGGTTCTGTATAATGTCTTTCAACAGATAACAGAGAGGTTACCTCCCCACGTGTAAGAAAATCCTTACTGCAGAGCTATTGCTAGGTTTCTACAATGGAGGGGGAAGCATATGTAGATAGATAGATAGATAGATAGATAGATAGATAGATAGATAGATAGATAGATACACACACATACTGATATATAGAATTTGATCAAAAAATCTCATCTCCAGTCAAAGGAGCAGAGGGAAGATCCCATCATCAAACTTGCCCATTTTGCAGAAATATTATCATATTTTGAATTCAATATGGTATTTTTTTCCTAGTTGTACCAGATTGTTTAGGTCCTACAAAAGGAAGAAAAGATATAGCTGGCTAGTCCCACTTTCTCCCTCTGCTTAGTATTAATATCAATAATTTCAGAAGTCCAAGAGCATCATAATTTTTTTAATCTAAAAGTACATAAAGCAAGTAATGTAAGCATAACTGAGTGAACATTGACATGTATAGAGAAAATGCAATAGTAAAAATGGATTGCTGTGCATTCCACTGCAAGTTTAATTACATTAACTTATTCTAAAATAATAGTACCTACCATTGTTATAATGCGTTATGAGTTTGGGAATAATCATACAAATAAGAGTTACTTGTTATTACTTAGTAGGTAAATGTTTCCTAGCTGTGCAAACTGTATGGTTATTGTGCTGTAGACCCTTACAAGCAGAGCAAGAATACAAGGGAGGGTTGGGAATAATTTCTGTGTAATCCAAAGCCATTTGGTAGAAGACTGCAAAGTGGTAGATGTTTTCAAGAGCAGCATGCAAATAGGTGAAGGCAAAGCTGAATGTGCAATGGCCACATACTGTCAGAGATACAGCTACAGACAGCAAAATCTGCCAGTCTCTCCTGTTCTGAACTGAACATCAAGAAAGATCACGAAGGGAGAAGAACCAGAAAGGCAGAACAGGCTTTTTTAAAAAAATACTTTTAATTGAGATACTAAGCAATATCTAGTACTTTATTATAGTTTAAGGACAACTACAAATGGAGTCTTGGAATGCTTCTCTCCTGCAATGGTGTTTTGCCTTGTTGAGTTTCTTTTTGCCACCAGGTATTCTTCAAAGTTAATGCATCAAGAAAGATTTGTTTCATCCAGCACGGGTGTTGTTTGATCCAGCATGGGAGTGAAGCTGCTTCCACAGCCTGAAACAGGAGTTGCTTATCAGCTATCTCTTCAAACACATTCACCAAGGGACATCTGGCAAAATGTGCAGCTCCATCCCTGTGTGTACCTCTTAAGCATCTCTGCTTAAGAACCATGTTAATCACCTTACTTAATTAGTTCACAAATAATCACTTTACACTTATAATCTGAAACAAGATTTTTGACAGCAGAGACAGGGAAATTAATAAAATCCACATTCCTTTAGTGAAATCCCAAACCTGTTACATCTTCAGTACTTTTTTCCACTCCTCTCTGTGTGTTTTATCTCAGGCTTCTGGGTGTTTCATCTTTTTCATATTTCCAAACTTAACAATCCGAGTATTTAATTTCTTAATATTTAATGTAACATTTCTCACGGTCTCTTTGGCAAGAAGAGAAAGTATGTGGGATGATTTTCTTCTTTCATTTCCTTCAGGCCTGGCTTAACTCTCCTTCAGGCCCAGACACATGGAAGCACACAAACACACACTAAACTTTTAAGCATGAAAATGCTCCTTTTGACATCAAAGATTCTTCAAACACTCAGGAGATGTTTTTTTGCTAGCTAGAGCCCAACCTGCAAGCCTCTTTCTTATTTTCGTAAAGTGTGCTTTTACTTGTCTCTAGTCCCTTGTGTAACTTCTGTATAAATGTTTCCCTCTCCTTTCTCCTCACCCCTTTTCTTCTCTTTCGCCTCTCCCCATCCTTCTCAGTTTCCCCATTTTCTCCATCCTCTCCCACATCCTCTGAGGTGGTTTGAGAGCTCCATCAGCTCCTTGACCACTCCAGGGGTCTTCTGTAGGTTTGCTTCAGTTTTAGCTTCTGCTTCTCTGTGGTGGCATCCAGCTTGTGTTCAAGAGGATGTTTAACAGGTGAATTACAGCAGACTCTCATTTTACTTGTGTCAGCAATTACTTCTATGGAGTAATAAATGGTTTGCAGTTTTGAACATTTTTAAAGCTCTCCCAGTGTCAAGGGACCTTCTCATCGTCTTTAACATATAGTTCTCCAGTATTTTTCCTGATTTGGGGAGAAAAAAACTGGGCAGCTCTGGGAGACTTGGTGACAAGTTGGTTTGGCTGCCAGCCGTGGAGCAAGCAGAAGAAAGGATGTACGGATGGATAAAAAGAACCCCTATAGTCACTGAAAATATGCTGGTGTGTAAAAAAGTACTTTTAGTTTTATGTTTTGACAGTGATATTTAAGTTTTTACCTTTGAAGTAAGTAATCGGAGGTGCTGTAAAAATTATGCATTTCATTACAGATTTTTCAGTATTTCCCTCTCCTTGCTGAGGCAATGCCTTTTATCCTTAAAGATTCTCAATTACTCCTCTTTCTTAAATTAAACAGTTTCAGCCCAGAGAAAGCCCAAGTCCTTGATACTGTATTTCACATTTCTCCAGGCATCAGTATTATTTATAGTTTAAAACTGTTGAGTTTGGAATTTCTTTCACCAAGGACATGGGTTAGATTACTGGGCATTGCTCAGCAACAAATAATGAGCTGAGTTCTGTATCAGGAGCTTTTCTACAGCTTTACACTTACTCCTCCTATTCTAGACCAATACAAGGGCAGCAACAGATTCATGGCTTTCTGCACACTGAAATTTAGTGAGTTTTACTGTACACTGTCTAGATTACCCTTATCACAACAGTGTCTTCTAGTTGTATACATAAGAAGTTAACTGTAGAGTCATAAAGCTGACAAAAGGATTTTGTGCAGCCTTCCCGACACAACTCTCAGAAAAATTCAATTTAAAAAGTGTCACTTGGGAGAGGAATAGGAGGGTTTCTGCCTGAATTGCAGTCCTGATGTCTGAAAGTCCTCTATTACACCACAGGCATAGAATAAAGCTTGGATTAGGGATTGAACAACAAATGAAAACTCCCTTTGGCAGAAGTATCTCCACTATCTGAAGGAGGACGCAAGAAAGCTAGGAAGGGACTTTTTACAAGGGCTTGTAGCAACACGGCTAGGGGCAATGGGTATAAACTGGAGAGGGACAGATAGACTTGACACTAGGAGGAATTTCTTCACCATGAGAGTGATGACGCCTTATGAGGAACGGCTGAGAGAGTTGGGGTTGTTTAGCCCAGAGAAGAGGAGGCTGAGGGGAGACCTCATTGCTCTCTACAACTACCTGAAAGGAGGGTGTGGAGCAGAGGGAGCTGGCCTCTTCTCCCAAGTGACAGGGGACAGAACAAGAGGAAATGGCCTCAAGCTCCGCCAGGGGAGATTTAGGTTAGACATCAGGAGCAAGTTTTTCACACAAAGGGTCACTGGACATTGGAATAGGCTGCCCAGGGAGGTGTTTGATTCACCTTCCCTGGAGGTGTTTAAGGCAGATGAGGTCCTGAGGGACATGGTTTAGTGTTTGATAGGAATGGTTGGACTAGAAGATCCGGAGGGTCTCTTCCAACATGGTGATTCTATGATTCTATGATCTTTAAGGTCTCTTTCAACTCAAACTATTCTATGATTCTATGAAAGCCATGATATATTTCAATTGCAGCTCTGACTGGTGGAGTAATGACACCCAACTCAGATGCAGGTATGTGGCCATGCACGGGGTGCAAGGAGGGTATTTCCTCCCAGCTTACACACCAGGCATCCAAGCCAGCACATTTTTATTGAGCTGTATTATTCATATGTATTAGCTTAGTATACATAGTCACGACTTTTCCGAGAAGTGGGTTGAGTTAGTAAGATTAGTTCTAAGAATTCATGAACATGTATCTCCTCCTCCTTGTGCATGTGTTCCTCCTAGTGGTAGTGGTAGATGACAGTCTGAAGGCGGGTTTTCTTCATCACACTGAACTTTTCAACTTTCTTTCCTGTGCATGCTCTTAGACTTTCGGTCATCTCTTCAAGGTTGCATCTAGTCCTAGCTAGTTCTTCTCTTATCATTGCACCAGTCTTTGCTATCTGGCTTAATTAGATACAGTCACATTCTTTCCCATTCTTTCTAAGTGCAGCTTTGTTAAAAATTCTTTATGTAAGCGTAAGCATCCACGTGCAGCCTAGCTAGAAGTTATTGTTCAAGCTAATTCCATATTTTAGTTCTAAAATCGCAGAAACTATACATAATATTCAAACTTATAATATGTAACTTACAGAATCACAGAATCACAGAACAGCCAGGTTGGAAGGGAGCCATCGGATCTTCTAGTCCAACCATTCCTATCTAAAATTACAACAAATTATCTCTTCTTTCAGCTTCTGTCTTAAGTAGGCTCCTTAATCACACTAATTGTCAACCATTAGCCAAAAAGGTAATTTCTTTTAAAAGGAATATTTATCTGAAGAATGCTTCTTCTGCAGTTTCTCTGAGGGGAAGTTCTGCCCATACTCCAAACATGCAAGTAGCTCCATCTTATTTTTTAAAAAATCTCCTGTGGTTAGTATGCAGCTTGGACATGTAATTCCAAAGTGCCAGAGTCTCCCTCCTTCCAGCAGAACCTGAACATGGGACACTGGACACAGTCCAGTTGCTGCATTCAGGATGTGAATACCTGAGACCACACAGCACAGGGGTGGGCAGTGGGATGTGCCACGGGATACCCGGCAGGGATGAGAGGCGCAATGGTCGCTCTGATGTTCACCTCTGCAGTCCCTGCAGGTGCCAGGTATGATACGGCAATGATTAAAGATCTAATTGGGGCCACGTTGTGGGTGGGCAGTGGGATGTGCCACAGGATACCTGGCAGGCACAAGAGGCGCAACGGTCGCTCTGATGTTCACCTTTGCAGTCCCCACAGGTGCCAGGTATGATATGGTAATGATTAAAGATCTAATTGGGGCCGCACTGTAGTTGATCAGAGAATCACAGAATCATCAAGCTGGAAAAGACCTCTTGGATTATTGGTCCAACCATTCCTATCTGTCAGCAAAGCGTGACCCTGAGCACCTTGTCTACCTGTCCTTTAAACACCTCCAGGGATCGTGACTCAACCACCTCCCTGGGCAGTCACTGTCAGTACCTGATGACCCCTTATGTGAAAAATTTCTTTCTGATGTCCAGCCTGAACCTCCCGTAGTGGAGCTTGAGGCCATTCCCTCTTGTCCTGTCCCCTGCCACTTGGGAGAAGAGCCCAGCTCCCTTCCCTCCACAACCTCCTTTCAGGTAGTTGTAGAGAGCAATAAGGTCAGCCTCAATTCAATACCCTGAGCCTCCTCTTTTCCAGGCTAAGCAACCCCTGTTCCCTCAGTCGCTCCTCATAAGGCTTGTTCTCCAGCCCCTTCACCAGCTTCGTGTCTCTCCCCTGGACACGCTCCAGAGCTTCAACGTCCCTGTCGTAGCGACGGGTCCCAGGACTGATGCTCCGGGGCGGCGTCGCTCCCCGCCTCTCCCGCCAGGGGGCGCCGCGCGGCCAGGGACGGGGGGGGGGGGGGGCGGCCGGGGTCTCCCTCTCTCGGTCGGTCAGCGCCGCTCCCGGACCCCTCGCCCGCCAAGGGGAGGTCGTGCCCGACGACCCCTTGGCGGCCACAGCCACCCTGGTCCCCGCTCCTCTCGGCGCGCCTGGGCCGCGGGGCGGCTTTCCCACGCCTCCTCCCGGCCGTGCTCGGCTTCCCCAAGGGGTTCCGTCCGCTAGGAGGAGGAGAAGGAGGAGGAGGAGGAGGAGGAGGAGGAGGTAGCGGCGATGGAGGCCGGCGGGCGGCGAGCCCCGCTGGGTCGGGTTACAGGGAGGCGCGGGCCGCCTGCGGGGCGGTCGCCGTGCCGCCCGCGGGCTTCGCCGTTGCTGCCCGCCCTGCCGGGACCCGCCGGGCTTCCCCGCAGCCGCTGAGCCCCCACGCCGTCGTCCCCCGTTCCCCGCCCCGCCGCGGCGGCCCGAGGGGCGGCGGGGCCCCGCGCTGCCCCGCGGAGCGGAGGCGGAGGCGGGGCGGGGGCGGAGGCGAGGGGGGCGGCGGAGCGGCGGAGCGGCGGAGCGGGAGCCGGCGGCGGCGGCGGCGGCGATGGACGAGTCGTCGCTGCTGGACCTGCTGGAGTGCTCCGTGTGCCTGGAGCGGCTGGACACCACGGCCAAGGTGCTGCCGTGCCAGCACACCTTCTGCCGCCGCTGCCTGGAGAGCATCGTCAGCTCCCGCCACGAGCTGCGCTGCCCGGAGTGCCGCATCCTGGTGGGCTGCGGCGTGGACGAGCTGCCCGCCAACATCCTCCTCGTCCGCCTCCTGGACGGCATCCGACAGCGGCCCCGCACCGCCGCGGGCAGCGCCGCCGCCCCCGCGCACCCCCGCACCAACGCCCCCGGCGCCGCCGCCGCCGCCAGCCTGCGGGACCTGGCGGCCGCCCCTCGCGCAGCCCTGCTGGGAAAGGTGGGTGCGGGACGGGGGCGGTGGCGGTGGCGGGGGTCCTCCCCGGGCGAGCGCTGGGGTCCGGCGTGCCCGGCAGGTGCGGGAAGGGGACCGCTCGGCCGGTCCCTCGTCCCGAGTTGTGCCCCTCGCTCCCGGCTGGTTCCAGCCACGCAAGAGTCCTGACAGCCGGGAGCGAGTGGGGTGTGAAGTGTGTGTCGTCCCCCCCCACCCCGCGAGGGGATGTTGAGGCTCTGGAGGATGTTGAGGCTCTGGAGCAAGTCCGGAGAAGCGCGACGGGGCTGGTGAAGGGGCTGGAGAACAGAACCTATGAGGAGCGGCTGAGAGAGCTGGGGTTGTTTAGCCTGGAGAAGAGGAGGCTGAGAGGAGACCTCATTGCTCGCTATGACTACCTGAAAGGAGGTTGTAGAGAGGAGGGAGCTGGCCTCTTCTCCCAAGTGACAGGGGACAGGACGAGAGGGAATGGCCTCAAGCTCCACCAGGGGAGATTTAGGCTGGAGATTAGGAGGAGGTTTTTCATGGAAAGGGTCATTGGGCATTGGAATAGGCTGCCCAGGGAGGTGGTTGAGTCACCTTCCCTGGAGGTGTTTAAGGCACGGGTGGATGAGGTCCTGAGGGACATGGTTTAGTGTTTGATAGGAATGGTTGGACTAGAAGACCCGATGGGTCCCTTCCAACCTGGTTGTTCTGTGATTCTGTGATTCTGTGATTCATTTTTATGGATAAGTATGCGCTTTATTGAAGGAGAGCACCGCGACGCGTGCGTTTATTTATGTTAAAACTGCGCTTGAGCGCCCGAGCTCACTGCCTTTGAGATCGATGGCGAGGGTTTCATTGACTCAGAGGGGACAAGATCAATTCTTCCCAGCGTCCTGTATTGCTGTGTAATTCGATATGATAAAATTTACTATTGGACCTCTTTAGGAGGCTTTGAAATGGAGATGCTGTGAGGACCGTGCACTTCATCTTATTTCTAATGTCATATATATATATATATAGGGATACATTTAATTGTCTTTGATCTTTCATGAAATCTACTTGAGCTGTAGTTTAGTATAAAGGCTTTTGATTTGGAAAGGTCAATGCAGAGATTCCTTGTGAAGTTGTATCACTATACTAAGTGTTTCAATTAATTCATTTCCTTTTTTTTTTTTTTTTCTGTTTTCCCCTGAGAAAAATGAATAGACCTGTACTGGCGTTTTGAAGTTTTGCCTACAGGATATGATGGCAAATACCATACATTGTTCCATGAAATTCAATTTTGGAGGTTGAAGTGAAGTATGCTTGGCAGTATTTCTGGAAGGGTACATCCTTTATTACTGAGCTGTAGACTGCGATGATCTTCAGATATTTAATAACGATACATCAAATTTAAAGAAGAAAAAATTCTTGGGATTCTACCCACTGCTTTTTTTGCTTATTTGTTTTTCAGCTAAACTTAGGATTGCAGCTTTCTCGTAGCAGACAGCTTTTGTAATCTTGAGTTTATGTGCTACAAAAAGGGAAACTTGCATTTATTAGGTTGTTCAAGTTATGACATCCTCATGGTTTGTTTTGATGCCCAGATAGTAGTGTCTTACAGGAGGCAGGGTCTGTGTGAAACGCTTGTTGTACCTGGAGGACTTGTGTTGTACAGGAAGGGTCTCGTGCCTTGACCAAGCTTTTGTGACCACTAAGCAAGAAGACAGTCCGGTTTTCATAACTTTTAATCCTAGTCAGGTTAGGATGCTACAGGGGGTTGTGCATGTAAGGAAATACTGATGGGAAATGTTACTTGAGAGTAATTTTATATGTATATGCAAGGTTTTAAAGAAGTTCTATTTTCATTATTTTAACATAATTCGGCAGGTTTTTAGGCAGATGCTTCCCTAGCCACTATTGCAGATATCGCATAGTAAATAGAAACACATTGTGTCCTATTGTTTTCTGGCTTAGATTGAATAGCGCTTTGGTGAGCATCTTCAGTTCTGTTGCCTGCTTCTGCGTGGGCTGTTACCTGTCTGAATTTGGTGGAAAGCAAAGTTACGCATCGCATTTTGGCTTTCATGGTTAACAACTGCATTTTTTTCCCCTTTGCTGGGGCTAATGAGTGATTCTGGGGCAGTGGGTCTGCTGGGACAGACTGTGTTTGTAAAACTGTTTGCTTGGCCTTTTGACTGACCGCACAGTTTTATCCTGGAAATCAATGCAACGTGCTTGATCCTTACAAGGTTCATTACAGTGAAAGAAAGTCTGAACTAATCTGCTTTTAAAAAAAGCAGCAGGGGAGAATAATCCTCCTTGGAGCTGCTGATACAGCTGATTGCTAAGCTATCCTGGAGACAAGAGCACAGTACCTCTCTCTGTATTAAACAAGAGATAGTACAAACCAGCCTAGAATTAGGCTTTTTGATGCTGGTACTGAAGAGTGAAATTGCATCCCTTTCGTTCTGATGTTGGCCTTTGTCAGCCTAGCTCCTTTTGAGAAAGCTGAAGCGATTCTCTATGACATATATATATATATACACATAAACTTTCAGAAATTACTCTAGATTTGCTGCCTGGGTCTTAAATGCAAATTACACTATTTTACTAATTAATACCTTTCATTTTAGGTAATGTGGTATATAAAGTGGGACATACCATTATGAGCCTTTTTGGTTAGAAAGGAAACTGCTAGTTGTGAAATGTGATGGCAGAGAGCCAAGGTCATTTCTATTAGACTTCAGTCTTGCCCAGATCCTTGGACAGATATGTTAGAATCACGCCAGGGATCTGTTTCTCTGAGAATTTTAATTAACCTTAGAAGACAGAGCAGGGCAAGCTTCTATGTTGCTGTTATACCTGTGTTTTGCTTCTACACCTTGTACTTTGTGGAAATCTTCTTTGCATAGATGATTGTTTTCTAAAATGAATGAGTGTTTTTTTATCACTTTGGCAAGTTCTGGGGGGTTTGTATTTCTTGATCTGGTATTCTGTCCTTTTCTTGTAGTTTATCACAGACTTGGTCTATCCAGAGTGCTGAAACCCAGTGTGAGAGGGGCTGGACTGGGGATGACACTTCCAAAATCCCGTGGGTGTTTTAAGATATGCGGTATACATCGTCAGCATGAGAAATCTGGTCTCTACTAAGATATGCTTGAAAAATATTTAGGATTCTGTTGATACATTATGGTACTTGACCTTTGGTCAGCTAGTTAGTCTCCCAATGCCTCCATTTCAGACTGTAAAAAAAAAAACAACCCAACACAGTAGCCTGTTTCCACTTGGTTTAGTCTATTTTGAGAGGTTCGCATTAGTGGTGCTATGTAAATGTAGAGTATGGTATTAGGCATTATAAAAGGGTCCAACTGCTGAAAGAGCACACTGGAAGAGTGAGGGAAAGGAAATCCAACAACTGTTAGAGTGCCCCCCCCCAGGGTATAAAGCAGGAGGCTAAGAGTGGTTTATAATGGTAGGCGCATTACATACAAGGTTATAATTTATTGGCTCCTCTGTTTCCATTACCACTGTAGAATTGCTCTGGGAATTCAGGTTCTGTCAAAGTAAATGGCTCCCTTAGATTGTAGAGGCATTATGGTAAATCTGTCACCTTTACTGGTGTGGGGTTTGGGGTTTGGATTTTTTTTTAACAATCATTGCTTTTTTTATCACTTAGAATTTTTTTGAGGAGTTCTCGAGATCTAACAGACAGCTAAATGTATGCAAGTTTAGTAATTGCTTCCCAAACCAGGAATCTCCCACTCCAGGTGCGGGGTTTATTGCTTGCTTGCTTGCAATATAAACTGAGAACAACATTTGAATGAAATAGAAACAACCTAGAAAAACAAAACATGTGTCTCGGTTTTCCCAGAAGAGGGAACATGGCTGAAGTGACGAATAGGTGTGCTATGCGTTACCAGACGGGGGTATAGGTAATGGTAGAGAGTAAGATGTATGCATAAGGAAAATGATGTGTCAGCATGCTTGACTGAAGTGATGGATGGGCTGTGCTTCCCTGTGTTGAACTGGATGCTTTGCCCATGTATCAGCTTCACAGAGCTATTTCACTGTTTCGGGTGGAAGACTGCCATTTACTAGCCCAGGGAAAGGTTACTACCCTTGGCTTCACAGCCGTTTTGCAAGCAGAGAGAACAGTGCTAATTTGCTATCTAGGCGTTTCAGTTGCTCTGTTTGTAGAAATTCTCCAAAAGAGACACTGAGTCATTATTTTTCACGGGAGTCCTGCCTCATCCTATGCTGGTTGCAGTGGATTGAATGTTGAGTAGACTGTGCAGTAATTTTCCACAGCCACCTTTCCTACTGGTGTACATTGTCTGTCAGGTGAAGATGCCACTCTGGGTTGCACAAGAGAAAGTGGATGGAGCCTGGTGTTTATATGCATTTCTAACTGTTACAAGCAGCAGTGAGTTGTGTAGGGGTCATACTTTGTCTTGGGCAAAGGAAGCTTCTCAACTCAGCTTTTTAATGATCAGATGTGCACAGATCTGAGTGCCATTCTTGTCAGCAGCACACAATATGCCTAGACCCATGGACTTACTTTATTTTTGTTCTTTCTGTCTGATTTATATGCTTCTGATACTGTAGTTTGGCTGGCCAGTACTTGAACTTCGTTGTAAAGCCATCCAAATAGGACTGATATTCCACATGTCAAAGTCTTTGATCTTGAGGTTTTTTTTTTTTTGGTCTGGCAGAAGTCTAAAAAGTGTATTTCAATGCAGGAGATTAACATTCATAAAGAAGAGTATTGCGAAAAATACAGCCAGGAGTATTTAAACCCCCAGTAATTAAAGCTGTCCTCACAGAGATTAGTGAGCATAGGATAGCGGAATGCCAAGGGGCTGAGTCAGGTAGATTCAGCATTCACTGAGCTCTTATGCATTTCAGAATACCTGCCATTTTCAAGTGTCATCTTTAAGGCCATTATGTTTTCCCAAAATAGAATGTTATCAGCTGCCTTTGGATGATTCTGTAATTTTTACTTGCACACTAGAAGAACGAATTATGGGCCTGATGTGACCAAAGGGTACCAGTGTTGACACTTTCTGGACTGGAATGGCCAGCCAGCAGTTGCTCAGTCACTCCTAGAAGAGCTGTGGGATGTGGATAAGACTTTGGCCACTATTCCCAGACCCTCCCTGCTGGTTTGTGTCAGTGTGGCATGAGACTGTGTGACTCCTCCTACTGTCAAATGTGGATGCTAAGTTTAATTCCTGCACGTCATCCTTCTGAATGATTCATGAGAAACACTGGTAATGCTGACTGTATGATAGTGTTTAGTGTTTGGTAGCTAGTAACTCAAAAAGAAAGAAGATCGACTTTCAAGACTCTCAGCCCTGAGATCCTATGTGTGTTTTAGTTTTGTCAATTTTTTTTTCCCCACCTCCTTTAAACCTCTGCTGTTTGGGAAGACATACTGTTGTGCTTTTAAGGCTGGAAAGGCATGGAGAGCATGGTCATGTGCAGGATGCGGCCATTGACCTCTAGTAAGCTGCACGAACTATCTGAGCTTCACATTTCCCAGCTGAAAACCTGCTCCAGTAGCACCATCCACCCTTGTGGGCTTTGCAGTCTTCAGAGGGAAGCTGCCTTACAAATGCAGACTTATTACTAGAGAGGCTGAGATGTTGGGATTTGGGGAGATTAAAAAGTGCTGATTGTATAGCCTGAAGCTAACAGTTATTTTCTTCCGTTCTGTGGGGTTTGGCAGAGATGCTGCACTTTATTCATGGGAAACATCGGTGCAGAGATGCAGCAATGACCACTCTGTAAGGGCTGTAACAGTACACTGTATTCCTTGTTTTCAATCTTATCAGTTCATGTTCAGGCAGATTCCTGGTGCTGGCAAGGTGCCCAACAGGTCAGACCTACTGAAGTCACTGACTGTTGATGCCGTGTGCCTGTACTTGCAGGTCATGGGCAGGCTACGTGTGCCGTACCGCTTTTTCTAGACAAAGCTGTCTCCATACAGCGAACAAGCTGCCTCATAAAATGCCATAAAAATATTTTAGTTATGCTGTGGAGGATTTTATGCTGTAGGAAGTTCTTTTCTTATTGTCTAGAGTTATTTTAGTTTGCTGTCCCATAATTTTAGTTTAATAATCCTATTGCTGTTTCTACTTCAGAAGTGTGTTTGGTACTTCTTGAGGTATACACTATTGTATTTAGAATTTCTCCTCTTATTTCACTATTTTGTACAACATTTCATGCTGTGTGCTAAGAAGAACTGCTTACATTTCAGATAAAAAACTCGATTCCCTCTTGCACTTGAGTAATCCACCTGTAATATCCGTAACAACGGGATGCCTTTTTTTTTTTTTTTTTTTTGAAGTCTGCTCTGCCTTAGAAGCCTTTACATAAGCTGCAAAAGGTCAGTTGTAACTAATATTTCACTCTGATTAATGTCTTTAAGCATTGCAACATTGTAATTGCTGACCTCTGCTGCTCTGGATTCATTCAAGTTTCAGGGACTCTTCAGTTTCTGAAAACACTGCTCAGGATGCATGTGGTTTCAGCTTTCCAGCACTCACTCATCACATATTGAGCTGAATTTTTGTGAGTGTTTTCGACATGCTCTTGTTAAAATCTGATATTTTACAACAGGTTTTCCCAATCTGGAGTAAGCTGTCATGGGAAGAACCCAAGATTAATTCCAATAGGACATGCGAGCCTGGACAAAGATAAACTATGGGATTTGAGAAAGCTACATGACCTTGGCCTTGCCCCAGCTCCCACAGCAGCTGTGCTTCTGCATCTGGGGAGAGAAAAATGGGGGAAAGCAATGCCAGCTGAAAGCTACCTATTTATCCCTTGTCCTGCACTAAAGCAAACTGTTCATGATTACAGAAGACACTTGCATGGAGTAGACGGGTGCTTTGGCTTGAAATTTACTGACCTGACTGTCAGGCAAAAGAGAAAGTGAAAAAAACCTCACCCCAAACTGAAAAAGGAGTGTGAAAACAATTAGAAAAACTTCCTTCTAGTGCATTGTCCAGATGGGCCTGGGAACAGGTTCTTCCCATTTAGTAGCCTCAAATCCTCTTTACTCCGCTAGTTTGGATTCCTCTGACAGCTTGAGCCGTGCCTTTTCCTGACAATTTGGGACGGCAGGGGGGTTGCTGATGTGCTAGTTATATTCACTTGGCTCTTTTACTGTCTTCCTCAGCAGTAATGTTAAACTCGTTACCTCCTCTTTGTGGGAAGTTTTGCTTATGTTGCTAGATCATTGCTTAAAAACTTTTAAAACTGTTTGAATAGCTTTCAAAAAAAACCCCCACAGCATGTGCTCAATGATTTTATCTAATTGTCCTTGCATGTAATTTGAATGCTTTTATTTGGTTAAAAAGAACAAACATTAATTTAATGGTACATGTACATGAGATGGCTTTCAGTTCAGGGGAGGGACAGAAGGAGGGAATATTACTTTTGGTATTAAAATGACATTTTGTTTTCAAAAGTAGAGAGAAAAATGTAAAACATCTGGAATTAAGAGCACTTTCTGCCCAGTCTTTTAAGCATAACTTACATCAGCTCCACAGAACTTGCTGTGTGCTGGTCACTGTTAACTGGGGTCACCTGCGAACTCAGGCAATGAGCAGCCTAATCTGCCCAAAGGAGCTGAGGGACCTGTAACACCTTCTCTGCCCCTCTTCTGGGAGTCACCTGGAGGGTCTGGTTTCTGGCACCAGTCTTGCTTCTTTGCATCTGTAGGTCAGCTATCAAGGGGTTAAATAGTGAAAATCACAGTTGGGTTTTTCTCATAAATGGTCTCTGGCACTTCTAAAGCATGGGTTGGCCCCTGCCAAAGTTTGGGTTCTTGTCTCGTAGGAGCGGTTGGGATTTTTGGTATCACTGGTCTGTTTGCATGTGGTTGACTCAAGGGCAGAGGTTTCTGAGGGATGCACATCCCTCTTAATGCTGTAAAGCTGTTTCTGCAGCAGGTCTGTATGTTGTTGCGTTTTGGAAACTGGAAGGCTTAGCAGTTTGGCTTGAAGCTCTGGGTGCCAGAACAGGGAAGCCTGTGAGATTCACTAATTAAAAAAAAAAAAGAGAGATGGGACTGTTTTCTTTCACCATGGTGATCGCACAACATAACTTAACTTGGGGATGCTGAGGAATTTTTGTCTGCTCTCGAAGGCAACGGAACAAAGGTGCAAAGCCCTTTCCTGCTCCACAGCATTCAGCCACGTCTCGCTTGGAAGATACCTTAAGGATCTGTGGTAGTGAGGAATTTGTCCCTCGCGTTGGCTGCTAGCTGAAATATGATTTATCAGACAAGTGAAACTAATGCTGTATATGGTTAAGAAGGGCTTTTCTGTGCACGAAAATGGTATTTATGGGAAGAGATCGTTTCTTCGTTGATGCTTAGAGTGTCTTTCTGCTGCTACAGCAACAGGCATGAGAGTGATTATTCAGGCAAGTTAGCCTTAATTTTTTTCCAAGTTTTTAAAAGATCTGATCCAAACCAATACAAATCAGCCTTTGCTAATTTTAGAATGGTCTGCTTGCATGAGATAACAAATTCCCGTTTCAGTTTAAAGGGAAAATATTTTAACAGAAGGGTGGCAAGATTGTTATCAAAATGCTAATGATCGTTTCTCCTACAGTCTCAGTTATTTTCAGAGGGAGGACTAGAATAGACACATCATCTGAATAATATTGATTTTAATATGTATTACTGTCTCATTAAGCTGTTAAAGTCTTACCCCTTCTGGATGAAGGTTCATTAATTGCTGCAGTTGATGTATCATTAAAGTGGGCTTAGGTGCAAGATGCATAAAGGGAAAAAGAGATCATAAATTTTGATTGTGCGGTTGTGGGTGGACTGTTGGTAAAGATATTGCAGTCCCAACCTAAAAGAAAGAGGCACGTGTATGGTGTGCTGCCGTCTGATGGTCTTCCAAGTAAAAGCCAAGAAGTCAGCCAAATACAGGCATTATTGTATTTACTTTACTAAATGACTGTTTCAGTAAATATTATTGAACGTGTGTATTTGTGGATTAATTTCAGGCTAAGTCCAATCAAAAACTCCTATGTGAATTACTACAGAAAGACATGATTTTATGAATTTGTTTTTTAATTTCTAATTTCATTTTGAAACAGCTTGTTACAGACTGCCTTTTTATTGACCGCCCTCTTACATGTTTTGAAATGCTATTATTGCAGCTTCTATCAGGTTTGCCATATTGTCTTCCTTATAAGAAAATCAATATGTTTTCATTTCCAACGATAGTAATAATTGATGAATTTTTAATTATTTTACCCTAGTAAAGCAGAAGGAAGCAGAGGGAAGATTTTGTTTTGATTGACCTCAGTTAACATGTTTTTATCTGTAAATAAGACATAAAAATATATGTATGTATGTGTATAATATCCATATCTCCCTGAACGTATAGGATTTTGACAGAAAAGGCCGTTCCATGCATTCTTCTTGAGTCCATACATCATTCAGTAAACCATGCAGTATTGTTGCTGTGTGATGGGCATGGGTGTCATGTTGTGTCGAGGCACAGTGGCTGCTCCTGGTGCATCTCTAAGAGTGTGCTTGCTGTGACCCTCCAGTGATGGCACATGCCAGCTTGAGGGATGATAGGGATGCATGTAGGCAGCCTCCTCATGCACCCCGAAAATACAGATATGCACTTGTCATGTGAGGGAGGAAGGGTGGTCTAACAAGGGGAGCAGGAGTGGGCTGGACATAAGGCAGGGGAGTGGGTACTAGCCTGCTAGGAGGTACCTGTCCCTTGAGGATGCTGAGGCCCATTATGACAGGATCTTCTGGTCCTCACTGCTGAGCCTCCTTCCAGTTTTGTGCTAAACTGTCTCAAGATAAGAGACAGAAATAGCACAGACTTTCCTGACAGAAGCGTGAGCTGCCACGTATCGAGTGGGCAGGATTCATCAGCAGTGGGGTTGCTGTTCCTCACTAGCAGGGAGGGTGCAGCACCACAGAAGATGCAGACATGGATGACTTTGTATTCAGTCCAGAGCATCTTGTGTCTCAGCCAAGAGTTTTCATATAAGAGCTTCATCTTCACATACTTCCTTTCTAAAGCAAATAATAAAAAAAGACCTCAGAGAATACAGTCATACATACAGGTCATAAAATACGGTAAAATAATAGTTGACAAACATGAGATGATTTTTTTTTCTTTATTCTCTTCAGCTGTGTAGGTAATCATGGTGTTAGAGCGTAGTGGAAAATATCTGATTATTTATATTTCATAGTCATGTAGCAATGTAAAAACTGAACCTGTCATACTTTTCTAATAATAAAAAAATCAATACATTACTTTCTAAAAGGAATGCATTTATTCTGTATTGTTGAAAGGAAACTATTTTTTTTCCTAGACTGGGTTTTATCTGTTCTTTTCATAAACACATGACTTCCTTTTATGTGAGGTCAGTCTCACTTTTATCTGAGTATATATTTCCATGGCGGGGCTGTCACTGTAGTCATCACTGTTAAAAAGAATTTAGCACACTTTAAAGAAGGAGCTGTGTAGTGTCCAGCATCTTTAATAATATTGTTCAGCTAGGGAGAAGTAATTTTATACTTATTAACAAACACAAACTCAATGGCCAGGGTTGAATGCTCATCTCCCACTCATTCCAGGACTCAAAACCAAGGAAGCAAGTAGCTAAAGGGAAGGTCAGTGTCTTCCCTTTGTCTTGCCAGCAGTACACTGAAAGAGAAGCAGAGGTGTAGAGAGACACAGGGCTTCGGCTTTCCAGTTTCTTTGCTTCCAGAGTTTTTCCTGTGTGTTTTATCCTATTGAAATCTCTGTTGCTATGAATTGGTTTTGTCTATTCTATTATTTTTTAAAAAATACAAAATATATCATCAAATATACTGCCTTCTGCAGTGTGTAGAGCTGGAAAGATGGACTCTGTCTGCCCCTGAATGAGAGTGGGAAATAGATTTGGTGCATCGAGTCATTGCAGCCCTCTGAGGTACTCAGAGGTGTTTATGATGCTCTCTGTTTCACCTCCTCTCCCAAATGTTTTGCTCACCTTTAAAAAGTTACGAAAAATAGGAACCCCAGAAGCAAACTGCTGTGTTAGTAGTGATAACAGAAGTTCCAGTAAAGGGTCCACGTCATCGTCCCCTTCCTGCAATGCTCCACTGCCAGTTGAAGACATCCAGCAAGCAGGGGTGAGCAGGAACAGCCTGTCCAAGAGATGTGCTTACAGCTCTCTTGCCCCTCTTGCTTCTCCATGTGTCCTTGCTTTCCAGTGGGCCAGGTCACCTGCTGCTCAGCAGCAGAGTCACAGGCATGGATACTCACTGAATTGTTAATCTTCCAAATTTTCACATTTGAATCCTTCCTAGCCTGGCTTTCACACAGGGCATTGTCAGTCTTCCCTATGTAGTGGGTGCAGAGAAGGCCCAAGAAGATGAGCTCCTTCCAGACTGGGACCCAGACTTCTTTCATGTGGATGATGAAGTGCTTCATGAGTCACGGGTGATGCTAGTGACTGGGGACTCTGGGAGAGGGCTGTGCTCAGCAGTAGCTAATGATGGGATGACGATACCCTGTTTAGTCATACTGAAAGACAGCATAGAACTGTGCAGAAGATTAGAGAGGAACATTTTAGATATTTGGGTTCCTGTGGGAGTAGGACTTGTGCGATAGCTTTATCTTAAAAATATGAGGGGAGTGTTTATGGAGAATTTATCCTGACAGTGTTGTAGGTTGCAATTTGAAAGTGTAGTCAATAATAAGACCAATAAAATTTTGAGAGCTTGTTCAACTCTGTTGAGTCTCTGTTTCCTGCTCTCTGAGCTCGGGATCCTCTGCCAGATCAGGGGCATGGCTGACGGTTGCTAATGAATATCTTCCTCTCTGTTACAGCTGAAATTGAGTTGGTGGGCTTGTGCCATAGCAGCTTTATCATCAAATTAAAATTCCCTACACTCACCTTGCTTTGATCGCTCTTCCGGCAGGCCACTGCTGCTTAGAAAACAGTGACAGCTGTCTCCTGCCCATGAGCACGGGAGAAGGATTCAGGTGATAACACTCATGCAGTACTGGGCAGTTTCTGCACTAGGATACTGCCCTGTCATAGGGTCCTTCCCTGTCTAATTTGATCACTTGAGGATGAGTTCCTCTCTTTGTGATGAAAGTGGACTTTTTTTTAGCATCAGTCCATTGTCTTGGGAGTAGGAGAAGCATATTTCTTTTAATTCCCTACATAGATATCAAGGAGAAACTTTTTGTTGGTATAGGGTTGGGATTAAAGGAGTCTGGACTCATATTTAAAAGGAGTGATAACAGGAAACCGGATAGAGTTGAGTTTCCTCGACTGCTATGATACTTTCAGGGAATATATGCTTCCTTGACAAATGAACTCATGACTTAAAGTATTCAGACAGTGATGTAGGCTCCCCAGATCAGTGATTCCTTTCCAATGTTGGTAAAATAAATAGAAGTCAAACACGGAGCAAAAACTGTGGTTAGCCTGCAGTGGTCCTATTAGCATGTAAACCCGGAGCAATTGGCAGTGAGCAGATAAAGACCGGAGTGAGTATGAGGAAGGGGTGATAAGGGCTACTTTGGGATTTTTGTTATCTTATTTCCTTCTGAAAAGCTTCATTGGCTGATGAAGTGCATGAAAAGATGCTGTTATAGCAGTATTTAAGTTCTTGAAGTTATATAGCTGCAGTCCCAAGAAAGTACTCATATGGGGAGACCCTGACTGTTGTAGTGTTTGGTATCCTCGCTGTTTAGTAGCTTTGTCTGAATGAAGTTCAAATGAACACCGTCTTGTTTTTTTGTAGGTTGTTTCTCAGTAATTAATGAAGGAAAGTGAGTAATCTGCTACTTGGCAGTGCTGCTAGACATGTAGTAAGAGAGCAAAAGTCTTTCTCTGTAGTAGAAAAGATGAATTGATTTCTTTTTTTACTTCCATCTCCTCTTCCCCTTCAGTCTCTGTAGCTCCAAGAGACTGCAGATTTCAAAGCTAAGACTGAAAGATCTGTGATGCCCAAGCTGTTCCTAAGGGTACGTGAGAGCCTTGGGGGCCTCTTTAGAATTATGACTCAGTTTTGGTGGGAGGTGTGAGAAATCACTACTGTTGTAAGTAGCAATATCGTAGCACCTCATCATAGCCGTTGTTGAGAGTGTTGCTGGAAGGGAATAGTCTCCTTCCCAGGAAGAAAAACTCGAGGAATATCATTCAAATAGCTTTGCGTCATTGACCTGGTACAAATATTATTCAGGGTAATGGTTTGCACTGGTGGATTTGCTGTATTACTTCACTTGAGCTCTGCCAGGTGTTACTGTTTTCTGCTCTGCATGCCATGAATAGATTTACCTTTTACTTTTTTACTTTCTTTGCACACACAAGAAGCAAAAGGAAACATTTTTGTCATTGATGAAGGATTCACATGGAGGCTGCATCCCTGCCGCCATGCTCCCCATGGATTCAGGCCATGGAGGAGTTTTGCTGGTTCTCCTCTGCAGTGTGGGGGAATGCATTTGTTTTCATTCAGGCTTGATGGGATGTGACAGCTCAGGAAAACCTCATGGCTTTCCATGAGGTTTTCCTCTTGCCTCTGTGACATCCTATACCACCAGCACCCCTTACTGCTCACAGCCACCTGGGAAGCAACAGGTCAAGTGACCCCATTGCCACTGCCCCTGTGACCCCTTGACATTGGCCCTCTGCTGCCTCACTGTCACTCCTTGGTCCTCAGAGCCCCTCCACATGGGTGGCAGTCTACCTGTGGTGCAGAGCTGTTTCTGAGCAACCTTAGATATTGTCCCTACCCATTATGCACGTGAGCAGCATTAGAGTGAAATTTGACTGAATTAATGGCCAATATCCAATGAAGATAAGTAACATGTCGTATTCCTCAGGAGCCCATATGGAGACTGGTACTGTTCAAGATCTTTATTAATCACATAGTCAGGGGAATTTAGTATATCCTCAGCAGATTTGCAGATGATACCAAGCTCAGTGGTGTCATTGATATGCTTGAGGGAAGGGTTCCTATCCAGAGGGACCATAACAGGCTTGAGGAGTGGGTTCATATGAACCTCAAGGTTCAACAAGACCAAGTGTAATGTCCTGCACAGGGGTCAGGGCAGCCACCAAGTATCAGTACAGACTGGGTTATGAATGGACTGAGAGAAGCTCTGTGGAGAAGGACTTGGGGATCCTGGTGAAGGAAAAATTGGACAAAACCCACCATGTGTTCTTGCAGTAAGAAATCCAACCATATCCTGGGCTACATAAGTAGCAGTGTAGCCACCAGGTCAAGCGAGATGATTCTCCCCTCTGCTCTGCTCCTGCGAGACTCCGTCTGGAGTATGGCGTCCAGCTCTGAGATCTCCTATACAAAACAGATGTGAGCCTGTTAGAGTGGGTCCAGAAGAGGGCCTCATAATGGTCAGAGTACTGGAGCATCTTTCTGATGAAGAAGGACTGAGACTTGGGGTTGTTCAGCCTGGAGAAGAGAAGGCTCCAGGGACACCTTATTGTGGCCTTCTAGTACCTAAAGGGAGTTGTGATACAGATACAGATGCAGAGGCAGATACAGATGCAGATACAGATTTTTTTACCAGGGCCTGTAGTGATAGGATGAAGACTAACACATTTAAACTAAAAGAGGGGAGATTTAGAGTAGGCTGGTGAAACACTGGAACAGGTTGCCCAGGGAAGTTAGGGGTGCCTCATCCCTGGAAGAGTTCAAGATCAAGCTGGATGGGGCTTTGAGCAGCCTGGTCTAGTGAAAGATGTCCCTGCCAATTGCAGAGGGGTTGGAACTGGATGGTCTTTAAGGTCCCTTCTCACCCAAATAATTCTTGGATTGTGTGTCTCTACGACCAGAGTATGAGTACAGAAAAGAGAATGTGGCAGATACAGCTACAGACAGTGAAAAGTGAATATTGTAAATTACATGTTTATGTGTTTTGGGAGGTTACAATAGTTCACATCTCTACTGTTGATTCCTTGAACATCCTGATGCAGTGAGGATGCTATAAGGAAAATTGCATTTTTGTGCTGAAGGATTTCTTTGGATATAATGCCTACAAATTGAATAAAAAATTGAATAAATATTGAGTCAGTCTTTTCTCTTTAGTCCATCATAACTTTGCTGGAGCATTTATTTTGATTTGCAGAAGTGTTTATAGTGGAAAAATTGTTTGACATCCATAGTAGGTATAGTCTCATCCTTAAAGGATTGTTTAAATTTCCCAGTAGGAATATTCTGTTTCTGAACAATAATAGTGAATTCTTGACCTTATGTTACTGTTTCCAGTTCTTTAATAGAGGTATTTTTAGTTAATGTTTCTTAACTCCACAGAATACTTTATGAAAAATAGTAAACAACAGTGCTTCCTTTGTAGATGGTAAGTTAAAGCACATTCAACCGCTACCAGCACCGCAGAACCAGGGAGAGATTGCATGCCTCCAGACTCAAGCACTGCACTGTTGTGGCACTTGATGTGCTCATTCTTGTGTTTGGAAGGAGCATGACAGACATTTCACACCAGATTTTGTTCTAGTTAAAGAGCTTTGATGAGTTTCACCTCCTTTACTGTGTGCTACAGCTCCATTTGGCCTATATCCAAGTTTAGTTACTGAAATTGTTTTCCTGTTCTATTTCCTAGTATTAAATAGCTGTAAAATTAACTGGAAAACTACTGTTATGTACCCTGTTTCTTTCTTTTGTCTTCACATTCTGGATCGTTTTTGTTTGCATGTGTTTATTTTTCCTTTGCTTATTTTCTCTTTTGTTGCATCTATGACACTTTTGTTCTTGATTTTCATGTCATTTGACATATGAGAGAAGCCAAATAAAATATTTCACATTTCTGTTTCAAGTTAAAAACTATTTTTTATGCTGAACAATAATTGTATTACAAGGAAGCCTGATGTGCCCTCAGTGCCATTACAATATGTTGAATAAAAGGTAATTTAATGGAAACAGCGGAGTATTTGAAAGTTCACTGCATGAAAATTGGATTTTTGCCTTGTATTATTTACATTGCACCTTATTCATATTTAAGGCCACAGGGATTATCATCCTGCTTAATGGCTTTATTTAATAAAGACTTTGAAATTCGTAGTATAAGATCCAGTGCAAGCTTCAATCTTTTATCGGGATTTCAATTAACTAACTTTGGCTTTGGTTGCCCCATAAATCCTATAAATATGCCTATATATCTTGAGTGACGAAATTGGTGAGGGAGCTGGGGAACAAGTCTTACGAGAAGTGGTAAAGGGAACTGGGGTTGTTTAGCCAAGAGAAGAGAAGTCTGAGGGGGGACCTTATTGCTCTCTAGAACTACTTGAAAGGAGGTTGTGGGAAGGAGGGAGCTGGCCTCTTCTTCCAAGTGACAGGGGACAGGACAAGAGGGAATGGTCCCAAGCTCTGCCAGGAGAGGTTCAGGATGGACATCAGGAAAACATTTTTCATGGAAAGGGTCATTGGGCACTGGAATAGGCTGCCCAGGGAGGTGGTTGAGTCATGATCCCTGGAGGTCTTTAAAAGATGGGTGGATGAGATGCTGAGGGGCACAGTTTAACGGTTGATAGGAATGGTTAGACTCAATGATCCTGTTGGTCTTTTCCAACCTACTGATTCTGTGATTCTGTGAAATAATTAATTTGCTTTCACTGGATGGCTATTTTAAAATACAGCTGCTATATTCTTAGCTGCTAAATGATATAACTGTGCTCATAACTTGCTTTTATTTATTTTATTTTTAAGATTATGTGTGTCCATTAAGGTGACTGGCTTGACCAGGACCAGTCTCCCAAGGTAAAAGTTCTTGTAGAGGAACTCTGGTTATTGCTGAGGACCATTGGATCTGTGATTCAAATGCACCTTGAATTTTGGGAGGAGAGGATAGGGATGGGTGGATATCATAGATCAACGTATCCCCTAATCAAACTGAAGGACTTTGCATCCTTTGACTATAGTTGTGTATATTGTGAACCAAGGGCTGGACATACTTGTTTCCAGGGTGGAAGAGTGGTAATAAATATAGGAGACTCAAAAAAATTGTGTCATTCTTACTTTTGGATCTTCCCTTCACCCATGCAGAATTGTGCACTCATGCTAACTTTGTGGTCAAGGCCATTCCCAGCTTTTCTTTTGAAGGGAAATTTAAATTTTCTTGCTAAGTACACAAAATAGATAACAATATTAACTATTTTCGCTGCACCCTCTTTGATACTAAGAGAGCCTGAAATTTTAAGTGGACCCAATAAACAGTTAGATTTGAAAGGGTATACCTCAAACATACCGGGATAGAGCCTAGTATTTTCTGTATTTCCTCTTGTAAATTCTCTCCTCTGCACACCAGAATAGTGATACCTTGAAATAAGTATCATAGAATCATAGAACAACCAGTAATGAACCCTGTGCCAAGTCTGGGGTCAAAACAGATAGCTAATGAATGCTACTTCAGTGGGAAACACGCCATGTGATCATACAGTCAGCCCATGCACCCAGTAAAAATGCCACCCCTGACCCGAACTAGAACAAAAATAAGTACTGATGAGCAGCGGGCAATGGTGAAGGCAGCAGTGCAAGCATGCCAGCCCTTCTGTGGCACAGATGAATGTGCTCACCAAGAAACCTAAGAGCAGCAGGACAGCATACAACTCGGTGCTGTTGATCTGAGAGTCCTGGTCTTGTCCAAGTTATTCCTGCTAGTTTTCCTCCCAAGGAGAGATGACTTGAGACCTTTAGGGACCTGCAAAGAACAGGATGCAGTCAAATTTAAAGTGCTTAAGTTCATGGAATCATAGAATGGCATGAGTTGAGAGGGACCCACAAGGATCATCAAGTCCATTGTCCTGCATAGGACAATCCCAAAATTTACACCATGTGTCCAAGGGCATTGTCCAAATGCTGCTTGAATATTGTTAAGCTTGGTGTCATGAGTACTTCCCTGGGGAGCCGATTCCAGTGCTCCATCACCCTCTGAGTGAAGAAGTATTTCCAAGTACCCAACCTAAACCTCCCCAGGCACATCCTCTTGACATTTCCTTTGGTCCTGTTCTTGGTCATCAGAGAGAAGAGATCAGCTCCTCTTCCTTCACTTGTGAGGAAACAGTAAACTCCTATGAGGTCCCCCTTCAGTCTCTTCTCCAGGCTGAAGAGACCAAGTGACTTCAGTCACTCCTCCTATGACTCCCCGTCTAGATTCTTCTCTAGCTTTGTCCCCCTTCTGTGGACACTCTCCAGTAGCTTGATATCCTTTTTAGACTGCAGTGCCCAAAACTGCACACAATACTCAAGGTGAGGCCTCACCAGTGTGGAGTAGAGCAGGACAATCATCTCCCTCAACCAGTTAGCAGTGCTATGCTCAATACACCCCAGGACACGGTTGGCCCTCTTGGCTGCCAGGGCACACTGTTGGCTCATGTTCAACTTGCTGTTGATTGGAACTGCCAAATCCATTTCCAAAGGACTACTCTCCAGCCTCTTGGTCCCCAGTCTGTATGTATATCCAGGGTTTCCATCTATGAGGTGCAAAACCCAACACTTGTCCTTGTTAAACTTCATGTAGTTGGTGATGACCCAGCTCCCCAATTTGTCTAGATCCCTCTGCAGGGCCTCTGCCTTCAGGAGTGTCAACAGCTCCCTCCAGTTTCATGTCATCAGCAAACTTGGTTAGTAAACCTTCCAGTCCTGCATTCAGGTCATTTATGAAGATATTAACGAAAACTGGTCCTCGAATGGATCCCTGCAGAATCCTGATGTTGCCAGCCCTATGTAACCTCATTATCTGTGACCTTTTGAGCCTGACTCATTAGCCAGTTGTTCACCCACTGCATTATGTGTTTATCCAGCTAGATGCTGGACATTTTGTTTAGGAAGATACTGTAAGAGACAGTATCAAAGGCTTTGCTGAAATCCAGAAGGATCACATCAACTGGTTTTCCTTGGTCAGCTAGTTGGGTAACCTTGTCATAGAATGAAATTAGGTTTGTCAGGCAGGACTTTCCCTTTATAAACCTGTGCCGACTAGGATCAATGACCAATGTTGTCTTCTAGGTATTTTTCAGTAGCTCCCAGAATAATCTTCTCCAGGCACTGAAATGAGACTAACAGGCCTGTAGTTACTCAGGTCATACCTGCTGCCCTTCTTAAAGACAGGGACAACATTTACCAGCTTCCAGTCAACTGGTACCTCTCCAGATTCTTGAGAGCATTGAAAAATCATTGAGAGAAGTCTCGCTACACTTAAAGCTTTAAAAATATTTTTCACCTATCAGTGAATGATTAACTGAGTGCATGAACTCAAAAGGAAATATAATATTTATTAAACATAGTTCACTTAGTCATTTTAGCGTTTGATATGCAAAGGCCATGCATTTTTCCCAGGAGTTATATTAATAATTTCAACATGATAACATTAATTTTAAAAAGGGGTTTTTCTTTGCTAAAGGGAGGGTTATCCATGCATGTGTACAATGAAAACTTTAATTAAAATTTATGTTCTCCATTGTTTCAGTGCTTTAAAATGCACTTTTGCCCTCATGAGACAAAAAACCAGTTTATATTTACAGGACTAGAAGGGTTAATGTGTGAACATGAACACATTCAAGGTTATATTACTGGCAGCTCCATTGTGTTGCAAAGGAAAAAGATGAAGCACAGCTTCAATTTACTTCTCTTGCTAAATAGTACTTTGTTCTGTATTGCTCGAAGAAATCATTCCATATCTAGAGAAGATGGAAAACATGGAAATTATGATACTGCCTCTGCTAACCTTAATATAATTATTTTTTTTTTTTTTTACCATTTCTCCCCTGGCCCTCATGGAAGGCTTGAAAGTGTAAACACTCTGTTTTTCCAAGTAGGATTGGAGGACTTAAAATGTGATTCTCCTTTTTGGTGCCGACTGCAGCAGATAAAATATGGGGGAGTTCTCCTTATGTTTGTCCAATATGGGAAACCGAGACTCTTAAGATACATCTGCCATGGGAAAATAGGACATGTTTAGTAAGTTTGCAAAATATTAAGCATTTAGTACATTTAATATATCCATGGCATTGGAGGTTATTGCCAGTATGAGAGAACTGATGAATAAACTGGGAAGAAGTGGCAACAGCTTGTGTTAGAACTTTATGTATTTCCTGTAGGCCCCTACAGGTTTCCCTGAAAAAATATTTCTATGAATTTGGATGGAAAAGGAGAAACCCTGACAAAACCGTTTTGTTATTGTTTCTAGGACAGTTTTAGAAAAAATATAACTTTGCTATATATCAGTATTTGTCCAGAGTCAACTCCACCCATGGTGTATGCAGTCCTTCAGAGAGCCCAGAAGAATGGACACAAAGGTAGTTTCTTGCTTTGAAATTTGTTATTAAGGATGCTGTAATTATTTCTTGGGAGAAGTTTGCTTGTGGTTGCATCGCCCTCTCCTGTTGAAAACTTCCCTTAAAAGTCATAGGGGAAATAAATCCTTGAGCTGCTGCAGCTTTCTCATGTTTCCTTTGGTGGTGACCTTGACAGGTTGTCACCTATCCTGCTGAAAGGGTTAGGGTTTACCACACAGAAGTTATGTGCTGGATTTCTAGCTCTTAAATACCTTGCACACCAGCAGTAAATGTCCAAAGGAGCCACATCATTGGAAACTCCTCATCAGCTAACCACTGGCTGACAAAGTGGCGCCTGTACCAAGATGGAAAGCAAATGAGGAAGAATATAAATGTTTTGATTCAAGAGCGGCATTTTTCTTTGAAGACTAATAGCAAATGGTCAGTCTGTTAGGAATGAAACATTGTTCTCACTTCAACTCACTGCCTCAGAGTGAAACCTCAGTTTTGTCATTTCAATATAAAGCATTGTTACATTAACCTTAAAAATAATGAATGTTACTGATAGGAGATTGTTTGTCTGCTAAGACAAACAAATTCATCTGTAGCTAACACAATCAGTATACTGCTTCTTCTGTACAGAGCATGCAAATCTCTGTTGGCTGTTTGTGATCAGCCTGGTTTTCTAATATTTGTCAGTGGAAAGGCCCTGACTCATTTCTTTCTTCTGAATCATACTTTGATTGTCTCATTTCCTATTGAGGGGATTAAAGTTGAGCTGGGCGTACACGGATATAACTTCTACACATAGCTTTGCTAAGCTGCAATGTATATTATTAAAATTTCTAAAATTATCTTCTGCTATCAGCTTATTTAATGCTTTAAAGCCTTCTAAACAGTTTAATAATGAGTGATAGACTTATCCACATTCAACAGTTGTCAAGTGCATTTGTAAGAAGGATCAGAAGGAAGACATAATGCATCTTGAGTTTTCATCCCAGCCAAATTGTGTCCCAAAGGATTGGAACTCCTGGGTGTATTGAGGAATGTGTGCACTTGGAATCAGCCAAAAGGGCCCCTTCCAGGACCTGGAGAGGTATACTGAAAAAACACCAGAAAAGCAGCAGACCTGCCTCCTGGGTTGAGTGGGAGGATCTGGGTCAAAATATGAAGAGTGTGTCCCTTTGCATTACCAGTGGATCATAGAATGACAGACTAACCAAGGTTGGCAGGGACCTTTAGAATGCATCTAGTCCAATTCCACTGCTCCAGTAGAGCCACCAGTTGCCCAGGACCATAAAAACAGATACTGAACAACACATCAGTGCAGTGGCTAGAGCTGTGCCAGATTGTGGCAGTGAAGACAGTGGCTTCAGAAGTAAGCAGCCCTTAAAACTGTACATCTATTGCTCTTGCATTGTTAGGAGTTGCATCTTTCTCTGCTAAAGAATATTTTTGGGTAGTTTATCGATTGTGCTTTTTAATATTCATATCTGTGCTGAAAAGCAAAGTCTGAAAGCAGAGCTGGAAAGTGCAACTGTCTCTCCAGCCAGTCAACTGTGAGAGTCCTTCTTTTCCTTCAGACTTTGGCAATTGTCACCTGCCATGAAAATTTATAGCTTGTCTTTGCTTTAGGGCTACTGTGAGTTAATCTGAAGTATTTATGGCTTTTATAGTTGTTTCACAAACAAGTTCAGCCAAATAGGAGACCTCAGCAGAACAGATTAATAGCAAGGAGTCCTTTATTTAACTTGGCAAGGCTCATCACAAGCCATCAAAGAAAGCAGTCACTTTGTGAGTAGTATTGAATGGATGAATATGATAAACAAAGAGGTCACGAAGTCTTGTAATCTAGTTTCCCTCAGAAACAGACATAAGAAGAGCTTGCCAAACAGCTTTAGAATTTGAATACAGGTGTTCTATGTATTCAAAGCATATGGGGTTCATAACTATTGTTCCCAGTGGTATTGGCGAATTTTCTCAAAATGCGAGAAGGAAACAGGTCTTGAAGGAACCCAGAAGTGACGTGCAACCCATGTGTTTTGCTGAACTGTTTCTCTAAATTAAATCCATTGCTTCTCAAGTAGAATTGATAATAGGATGTTGAAACCAGAATATTTCAGAAGCAATTTTGAAAGCAGTTCCCAGTTGCCTAATACAGATGCAGGTATTCTGATGATAATTCCCTGTTCCCAAGTGAGATATTCTCTTAAGGCCCCAGTTCAGCAAAGGGTTTAAATGTATACTTGTGTTAATCTTGATTACAGCAGTTTTGCCTGTGGTTAACTCTAGCAGCGTGTTCTCAATTAAACTCTTGTCTGATGTGTCCTCTGCAGAAATAAAGGGCTGACTTGAGGTTAGAGATAATTTCCTCTGAGTAGCTACTGAACTCAGTTTGAGCTGTACCTGTCTACATCTGTTTAGCACAAGGCAATGCAGGTGAGGTGAATTGCATCCTTCTTTCAGGAATTGTTTAAGAACATGGCTGAAGTCTTCTATTTGACTCATTCATGAGAGAGTAGCTGAAGGAGTTGGGAAGAAGCAGGACTATAAAATATAATTTCAGGTTTACTGGTCTTTGTCAGCCATTGCAGAGAGAATGAGCATTACAAGTGTCACAGGTGTCTTTAATTATATACAACCTACTTCTTGAAATATTCATAAGAAATGGAGATATGAAGTGAAAGTTCTGGTTGGAATGTATAAAGGTTTTTCTTGAGTATCAGCAAGACCAAGTTCTCCATCTAGCAAAATGACTGGATTGCGTTTAAGGAAAAAAAAAGATCTTTCACCCCTGTGTCTTCTTTGCCTTGGTAAACCATCCCAGAGTAATGATTTCAGTAGATGTGTCTTAAAGTCCTAATTGCTTTAGGTGTGAAAATGTACTGGCTGCTGCTGAGCAGCCAGGGAGTCAAGGTGGTGATTTATAGGACAGTGTAAGCATTGCAGAATTCAGAAACAAGTAAACTTTTCAGTTTTATGTTTGATGAGTTTTGTGAGCCCTACAGGATTGGTAAATCCTGTAAAGCACATGGTTAGCAAGTGGTACGAATTCCAGTCTGAAACAAATGTAAAAATAGAGGAACTGGTTATAGCACTGTGGGTTTTTTTTACTGTCTGTGCTTACATTAGGGTTGTGTTAGAAATGGGAACACTAAACTTTTACAGCTGGCAACAGGTGGAGGATGATGAACAGGAGAATTGTTCTGGATGTGCAGGAGAAAGACAAGGTGCAGATGGTGGGACTTGAAGGGTCTGCTCTTTTAGTAACACGACTCATTTAGGTGCAGCCCATCAGTAACCCTCCAAGGACAGTTGTCATTCATTTCTGCACGCTTGAGGCTGCTGTCGCATGGGGTGGTGAAAAGGGATGAAAGCTGGTGTTATATTAGTGAACCAAACATACGCAGTAGCATCCAAATCCCTCCCTCTCTGGCGAGTGCCTTTCACTGAGTTTTGTTTCGTGTCCTGTGCCAGCAGGGACCTCTCCATGCTACAAGCCTGCACTGAACACCAGCCGTTCAGACATGCCAGCATTTACTTGAGCCACTATGTCTCCTGGCCAGTGAGCAGGTTGCTAAAACATCTCTCCCTGAGACTGGCTAAACGATATGTGAGCCTGGGGTGCTTCCTCCCTCTCTGCCCAGTTATGATGTTCACTGCAAGTGCCCTTATTCACAGGCACATTAAGCTGCAGTCATGTATGCAGCTCTGACTCCTCGTGTGGTGTTTCAAGCCAAGTCATTGTAATTTTTAGGAAAAGATCCCAATCTTATGTCTTGCTTTAACCAGATGACTTACAAATTCACTTGCAGAATGATCAGTGCTTAATAATCATATCTAATGACTGCAGCCATCCTGCCAGCAAGTGCCTTGGTGCACGTGGTGCATGGAATGGTCTCACAGACTGCTGCTTCCTCAGGAGTGACACTGATGCCCAAGCTCATCAGGGTCCTGGTCACTTCTGGTGCCTCCTGCTAATTCACATGATCCTCTTCTTGCTTTTAAAAGCGGGATGAGGCAGTAGAGTGCTCTTGGCCTCTGGCCCCCACTGCTGTATAGATAAATAAGACCACATGGTTTCCTCTCATGGGAGGCAACTGTGCAAACTCAAAGGTCATTCCAGAAAGATGCATGAGCCACCTGCCTCCCCATGGCAGGAATCAGCAGAGGCTACAGGTCATTTAGCAGTTTTATTTTTTTTTGTGTGTGTGTAAATGTGAGACCTAAATCTGAAGATGACAGGAAAGGCCCTGCTAGTGTTTATAGATCCCTATAATAGCACGGGAAAATGTTGGTAAAATTCCTGGGATATCCCAGGAAATACAGTATGTCCAGATATACAGTAAACCATCTCTGCCAGCTGGGAATCCATTTGATGTAAGCATGGGAACAACACATGTCAGCTCAACGTTCCAGGAGGTTTTGTGTCAGGGTGCAGTGTGCTGCACCCTGCCCAGTGCCCTCCCTCCAGCTGTGGGAATCCAGACATTACAGAACCCATATTTTAAAACTGGCCCTAGTTGGAATTGTATGAAGTACCTTCTCCCTTGACTTGGAAGAGCAGCCAGTTACCAGCAAGCATCAGCGTGTGACTAGACAAATTTCTACTTTCTTACTCTTTTCAGATCGTGGAGTTGAGGTGAGGTCAAATTGCTCAACCAGATATCCCCCACCCCTCTTTAGGTAGGGCTTTGCTGACATGAAGAGCTGCAGAAGTTGCCTCAGGAGAACAACAATTCTGAATGCAGGTTTTGCCTTGTTACATGGGGCATAAGCACTTTGATTGCAGCTCTTAATTAAAACCTGAACAGTGATTGACCATAAGTTGGTTTTAGTAGGGCTCTTGGGATTTTCCATTTATTTATTTATTTATAGTAAGGACAACGTGAAATAATTGCCAGTAGACTGCATCAACAATATTTGGAGCTGGTGGTAGGAACAGGCTGTTTGTTTTGTAGTTTGCCCTTGATCACAGCAGTGCTCCAGGTGTCTGATAGTGGAGAAGTCACAGAATCATAGAATGGTTTGGGTTGGAGGGACCGTAAAGATCATCCAGTTCCAACCTCCCTGGGCAGGGACACCTCCCACTAGATCAAGTTGCTGAAGGCCCCATCCAAGCTGGCCTTGAACACTTCCACAGAGCAGCATCCACAACTTCCCTGGGCAACCTGTACCAGTGTCTCATCACTCCCATTGTGAAGAATTTCTTCCTAAAGTCTAGTATAAATCTGCCACTCTCCAGTTTATACCCATTCTCACTCATCCTATCACTATTAGCTTTTATAGTAAGTCCCTGCCCAGCTTTCTTATAGCCCCTTCAGGTACTGGAAGGTCTTTATATGGTCTCCCAAGAGCCTTCTCTTCTCCAGGCTGAACAGTGCCAATTCTTTCAGTCTGTCCTCATAGCAGAGGTGCTCCAGCCCTTTGATCAACTTTGTAGCACTGCTGAACAGCTCCATATCCTTCTTTTAATGAGGATTCCAGAATTTGACGCAGTACTCCAGATGGGGTCTCACAAGAGCAGAGCAGAGGGGCAGAATCACCTCTGCTGATCTGCTGGCCACGCTTCTTTTGATGCAGCCCAGGATACGATTGGCCTTCTGGGCTGTGAGAGCACATTGCTGATTCCTGTTATGCTTCTCATGAATGAACACCGCCAAGTCTTTCTCATCAGGGCTGCTCTCAATCATGTCATCCCCATCCTGTACTGAACCCACAGATGTAGGACTTTGCACTTAGCTTTGTTGAACCTCATGAGGGTCACACTGACCCACTTCTCCAGCTTGTCCAGGTCCCTCTGGATGACATTCCATCCTTCTGGTGTGACAACTGCACTGCTCAGCTTGGTGGCTGCCTCTATTCACCTCCCCACCCTTCATATGCTTTAGCATAGCTTCTAGGAGGATCTGTTCCATGATCTTCCCAGGCACAGAG
This sequence comes from Coccyzus lansbergi, assembly GCA_033558105.1. Classification (NCBI taxonomy): domain Eukaryota; kingdom Metazoa; phylum Chordata; class Aves; order Cuculiformes; family Coccyzidae; genus Coccyzus; species Coccyzus lansbergi. The sequence goes on along the minus strand of JAUMJK010000260.1, from coordinate 864,919 downwards.
GTGAGGCTGATAGGCTGGTAGTTCCTGGGTTTGTCTTTCCTACCCTTTTAAAACATGGGCACGGTGTTACCCCTTTTACAGTCACCAGGGGCTTCTCCTGACCGCCATGACTTTTCAAGTATTGTGGAGAGTGGCTTGGCAACCACATTGGCAAGTTCCCTCAGGATTCTGCGATGCATCTTGTCAGGTCCTATAGACTTACATATGTTCAGATTTCTCAGGTGGTCATCAACCTGATCCTCCCCTACTGTGGGAGGGGCTTTAGCCCCAGTCCCCTTCTTGATATCCATTGACCCAAAAGCGGTGAGAAGAGTGGCTGTCAATGAAGACTGGGGAAAAAATGTTATTGAGTACCTCAGCCTTTTCCTCATCTGTTGGTACAACATCACCATTTTCATTCATCAGTTGGGGTATGTTTTCCTTACCTTTTCTTTTCTGATTAACATACCTGTCGAAGCCCTTCTTGTTAGTCTTCACTTCCATTGCCAAGTTCAGCTTCAGCTGTGCGTTGACCTTCCTGACCCCATCCCTACACAACCAGGCAGCATCCCTACACTTTTCCCATCATATCCGTCTGTGGTTGCACTGCCTGTGCAGTTCCCTCTTGGCCTTCAGTTTGACCAGCAGGTCTCAACTCAGCCACACTGGTCTCTTGCCTTTCATGGTTATTCCCATGTCCTATATCTGGGGACTGAGTGTTCTTGTGCTTTATGGAAAGCATTCTTAAATATTTGCCAACCCTATTCCACTCCCTTGTCCTTGAGGACCATATCCCAGGGGGTCCTACTGAATAACTCCTTGAAGAACTGGTATTCTGCTTTCCTCAAATTTAGGGCCCTGACTATACTCCTAGTCTGTCCCATATTCTCAAGAACTTGAAATCCATCAGTGCGTGATCACTGCAGCCCAGGCTGCCACTGATCTTGACATCATTGATAAGCTCATTTACATTAGTGATCATCAGGCCCAAAGTTGCATCCCTTCTGGTAGGATTGTCTGTTACTGGGTTAAGAAGTTACCTTTGGTGCACTCTAGGAGTCTCCTGGATTGCCTACAGCTTGCTGTGCTACTTTTTCAGCTTATGTCAGGGACTATTCCAGCATATGCCAAGGACTAGTCAACATACTAGGTATTGTTTGACCAGCAAAACATGAAAGAATGCTGGAGGCTTATCCCAGAGATCATTCCTCTGTATAATCTATGTGGGTATAAGTATTATTACATGTAAATATAGGGCTAATAATTAAAATTTTGCAAAATATATGAACTCTCAGACGTATCTTGGAAATGCTACCTGAAGGCTATGTCTTTTGTTTATACAGATACATGCAAGAGGAAAGAGATTGACTTTATTTTCAGGTAACAAGACTGCTTTGTTGCTGCAAACATTAGGTGGTTTGACAGGAGATGGGGGAGGTTGGTTTTGTGACCGTAGCTGTGCTTCGTAGAGCACCTGGAATAAGTTGTGGAGCTAGAAAAGGTTTTGATCCCTTTACGTGCTGGTTTGGTGATGTGTGTGTAACGTTTATGTTGGAAAGTAAATCTCTCCTATAAAAAGCAAACTTTAAAGGAAAAAACAACTCTCTTTTCATAGCTCCAGACCTGATAATGCTTTGGTTTTCATTATTTTTTATGAGCAGGCACCACTCTCTGTAAGAGATCCCAGTTTCTGTCTCTCTCTCACACCTGACAATGCATTACTCTGTGAGGAGTCTGTACAAGATGTGTGTTTAAAAAAAAAAATTATGTGAGATCTAAGACAAAAGCATCACACTTTATGTTTTAGATATGCCAACTGAAGCCAAAATGCTAAAAAGAAGGAAGGCAAAAATTACACCAGAGCTGAATAAATTTTATACTTGATTGTTTTATAGTAAAACATAGTACAGCAAGTGTGTGCAATTTACCTCTTCTTGTTGACTGCCTTTGCAGAACTGCATCTGAATCATTTCCTGTTAGTGAATAAAATCAAGAGGTTTTCAGGGTTGTTTAGTCTGGGCAACCGGGACTTGGTGTAGCTAATGTGTTCCAGGAGGTTAACCACTGCGAACACTCTTGTCTGAGACATTTCCCTTTTTCGGGTGGTTTTCAATCCGTATAGTTGCCTTTCAGGTAGAAAGTTATCAGCTGTCTCACACGTAATGTGAAAGAAATCAATTTGTGGCAATATGAATTCTTGCAAACGTATATTGCCTGTCTCTACTGTAGCCAGGGAAGGGGTAAAGGAGAGTGACTCTTGCACAGCAAAGATTTTTTTCTCCCAGAATAAAGACATGCATTTTTTATGTGCAGTAGTTTTTAAAAACCTCATTTTGTATTCACATAAAACCACATTAACAGGCAGGGTATTTATCTGTAATTCACATCTTTAACTAAAGGAAAGGTGTTTCCTCTGAGGCATTCTAATGGAAATTTTTATTTAAGATAGACTACTGAAACCATTAGGAATTTTAGGTGATGCTGACAATGGGGAGTAATTAATGTAGACTCCTTCTGACCTGTATGGTGCTATTGCTGTGGAAAACTGGGCACAGCCTGTGTGGGTTTACACTGCAGAGCCATCTGGAACGGGTGATTACATGGTTTGCAATTAGCTCCTGGTGTCAAGATCCTCAGGTCAGAGGGTTTCTTCAACATAGCAGTTTCTGTGGCACCAAGTCTCTAATCATGCATGGGATGCCTGCAGGCAATTGCTGCTGGCAGTGCTTTATTCAGCATTTAACCTGGGCATTTTGAACAGCAGTCTTTCTTGTACTTTTTTTATTAACTACATTTTAGCTTTTCATTGAATTCCCTGCCCCCACCCCCCATTCTTTTTTTTCATTTAACAGCAGCTGATGTATGTGTAATTAATTATTTAGTGGGCATAGTATGACATAAAAGGGAATATTTTACAAATATATTTTTCTCTTTTGTGTGGCTTTTCTCCCTGCTCTCTTGTGATTTCCCCACAGCTCATCTCATGGATGATGAAAGTAACCACTAATGGGCTTCCACTTGTCTGCAGTTATAGGTGTGCTACATTTCAACCCCTTCCATGGAGTATAAATTTTCAGATTCCTTAGTGGGTATTTGGAGTATACATTTTATGTATAGCAGAAGCATGCTAATGGATGGTAAAGTCCAGTTCCCTCCTTAGGTTTCAAATTAATTTGTATAAAACTCTGGATTTAATTCAGTTCAGAATGTGCTCTTAATTCAGTAAAACAGGAAGAATGGGGAATGTGGTGAATACTGGAAATCTGATGGTCATTGTATTAATTTTTAGAAAAGAAATGGGTTCTTGTTTGTCATACTGTTCACATTAATAAGATGACTACAAGTGGTGGAACTCCATTGTGAATGATACCATATGAACCATTTCCATACACAATGCTGTTCAGCTTAAAACAGTAATTAACACTTGAAAAGCATTTTCAAAATGGCACATAAAAAGCGCAGTATTTTTCAATGGTAAGGAGTTTCCATTGGGTTCATAGGAGAGCCGAAATATGGGGAATTAAGTGAAGGTGAAAGTCTCTTAACAGATTTTCATTTTTTAATATGTATGCTTAACTAATACTTTACCAAGTCTTGCTATGCTGAGGGTCCAAAAGAATCACCGACTAAATAATTTGATTTCTAAATAGACATACCTTGACAACAGCAATTTTTAAGAAGAGTTTCACTCTTCATGTATGTTGGTATAAGGCAGGAGGGCTCAAGGTCATTTAACAGAACATAAACAAAATATGCTCACAGTAACCAGTTTGTGGTGTTCCCAGAACATGTTTGGTTAGCTTCTGTACTACATTTCATCCTGTAAAGCCAGAGAAGTCATTCAACACGGGTAACATATTGGTTTTTAATTAGTGCTCTTTTATAAAGTAATGAACTATTACTTTCATGTTTGCACGTAGGTTTTACATATGCCAAGCAGGCAAAAGAAATCTTGGGAAGTTGCATGGCAAATACCTGTCTCTTATTATTGCTTCGGGTGGTGTCAGTGAGTGGGCAGGGTGTGAGCTGGGATCATGATGTCCATTGCATACGGCTGTTGGCATGTATGTTCCTAGGACCCTAGTCAGCTCTGTTTGCTTCCCTCCATGTTAGGGTGTGAACTGGAAGTGCTGGCCTTCAGCTGCAAAGGGAGACAGAATTTAATGTGGGAAAGGAGCAGTGAGAAGAGATGTGGGGAAGTTGGGACTCCAAAACCACCTGATGCACCTGTTTTCTGCTCTTTCTGTTCTCCAACTTTTGCTTAGGCTAGGAAAATGAGAAGATCAATAGCCTTGCTTTGCCTTTGAGAAATCTACCTGAGTGTTTATTACTTACCCTTTCCTATAATACTTTCTGTTTTCTTTGGAAGTCAGGAAGAGCACTGCATTTAAAATTGTGTTATCTTCTGTGCTGTTTCTAACGATTGGCTTTAGCTACCTCACTTGGGCTGTCTCAAGAAAATAAATAAATAGTGTTTCTATTATGCGAAATATATTACTGAGAAAAGGTTAAAGCTGACCCATTTGAATGAATAAGAATGCACCTATGGATGGTTCTCCGGAGCCATAACACAGGGTACTTGCTGCTTACTGTACTGCTGGCTCTGCTCACTGGCTTTTCAGTGTTTACATCATATGTATGTACATTATCACTGCCATTTTTTTCCTGTACCTTACTTAGACCTTAAACTCCTGAAAGCTAGGATCCTGATTTTACCTGCAAAGTGCCCTGTTGATAGGTTACTCTGTAAAAAGTCTTACTCCTTACAATGACAAGCTGTAGTGCAGTAGTGAAGCTGAGCAATTTTCCAGCTGTGAGAGGTCACTCAGTTGACTTCCCCTTATCTCAATTCCTCTGACTGTGAAGTTACTGTTACTGTCTTTTCTCCTTACGAAGAACTTCTCTCAAGATTTCTTCATGTTTTCAGCTTTCAGCATAACACTTTTCTATGGTCTTGCTTCTTGTGGATTGGGCTATTGAGAAGTGAAGTGTATGGAAAACTGTAAAAAAAATGTGGGCATACATTTAAAAATGTCCTTTCTCTTCAATAGCTTTAGTTTTTTTTTCACCTAGGTAAATTTGCCTTTCAGAAATAGGCTCAAAAAGCAGGGAAACAGCAGACATGTGGAGGATGATTTTTCTTTTTATTTATGCAACCACTGTTTTCTAGAAATCTGTCGTAGGGAAGCAGTGAGGACTTTGATCTTCACCTCTGTTGCCATGTATATTGTCTACAGACTGCACTGGATTCCCTGGGAATAGTTACATATTCAAGTGTGAAATTAGATATAGCGCTGGAAGTATGCAGAAGTATGTACAGTCTCAAGGGAGAAGACCTGCCTGCTCTGTTTGCAATACACAATGCACTTCAGCAGCCAGAGTTTTGCAGCAAATTGATGGCACTTTGGGTAAGGCTAATGGAATTGCCATTGAATGAGCACAACACATGCTGCAGGTGTGCCTGGGGTTAAGGAATAAGGTGTTTTACAAGGACATATCGACAGGATTACATCAGTAGGTAGAAAACCTGATTTTTCAAATGCTAATGCTTAAGTTTGTAAGGCAATATTTTATTCTTCCAGCCATGACATAGTGCTGAACTCCTAGCATCTTTAAAAGAACGCAAGAAGCGGAATGGTACTCAATGCTACCATATCCTATGCTTGCTTTTATAGCTTGTTTTCTAGTCCTCTTCAGCTTCTTCAGTTCTTTAATATAGCCCTTAATCTCTGGTACCTTCGAATCTGGGAATTGATGGAGCTTGAATTAGAATTTGGTGTCAAGTGATAAGTGGCATACCACAGGGCTCAGTTTGTTGGTGATATGGACAGTGGGATTGAGTGCATCCTCAGCAAGTTTGCTGATGACACCAAGCTGTGGGGTGTGGTTGACATGCTGGAAGGAAGGGATGCCATCCGGAGAGACCTTGACAAGCCTGAGCAGTGGGCCTGTGCGAACCTCATGAAGTTCAACAAGGCCAAGCACAAGGTCCTATACATAGGTGAAGTCAATTCCCAGTATCAATACAGGCTGTAGGATGAAGAAATTAAGAGCAGCCCTGCCAAGAAGGGCTTGGCTATCCTTGTGAATGGTTGGACTCGATGATCCAGTGGGTCTCTTCCAATCTGGTGATTCTATGATTCTATGAGCTAACAATGTGTGCTTGCAGCCCAGAAGACCAATTGTATCTGGGCTGCATCAAAAGAAATGTGACCAGCAGGTCAAGAGAGATGATTCTGCCCTGCTTCTTCACTCTTGTGAGACTGCACTTGGAGCACTGCATCCAGCTTTGGAACCTTCAGCACAGGAAAGACATGGACATGCTGGAGCAGGTCTGGAGGAGGACCACGAAGATGATAAGAAGGCTGGAACACCTTTCCTATGGAGACAGGCGGAGAGAATTGAGTTGTTCAGCCTAGAGATGAGCAGGCTCCAGGGAGACCTTGTAGCAACCTTCCATTGTGTAGAGGGGGGCTTACAGTAAAGCTGGAGAGGGAATTTTTACAAGGGTACACAGTGGACTAATGGCTTTAAACTGAAAGAAGGTAAATTTAGATAAGATATATGGAAAAAATTCTTTACTTTGAGAATGGTGAGGCGCTGACACAGGTTACCCAGAGAAGTTGTGGATGCCCCATCCCTGGAAGTGTTCAAGACCAGGCTGGAGGCAGTTTTGAGCAACCTGATCTAGTGGAAGGTGTCCCTGCCCATGGCAGGAGGTTGGAACTGAATGATCTTTGTGGCCATTTTCAACCCAAACCATTCTATTATTCCACAATTCTGTGAGAGGTGAACAATGTTTTTTCAGTGTCTACTGTAAACTGTCACTGCTGCAGTTAGTTATGAGATCGCTATGACTTGACATGACAAAGATGGAGATGAGAAATGATGAAACCCTTAGCATGGTATTTATTTGTACTGAAAAGCAAAAGTCAGGACAGTTTCCTATTATTAAAATTTACTAAAATAATTGGGGCTGTGACAGATGACTGTTGGAGCATTATCTTCAGCATTTCCCATAAGTTACACAAACTCATTTACCCTGTTTGTGAGTCTTAGTACCTGATTTTCCCAATTTAGTGATGGGAACAGTGCTCTCTGGGGACTTGTGGCTGTGCTGCAGTTATCTTACTGGAGGTAAGACCTCTTGTTGCCTGCCTCTAGGGAAAACACATAAAGTTGCTAACACTCAGGGAGCCCTAATGTGCTTAAATTAGCCATAAAGGAGAGCTCAGACTGTTCAGCAGGTTTCTGTGGTCAGGAACAGCAGGTTTCTGTGCAAGTCACCACAAATAGATGTGCTTTTGAACGCTGGGGTGCAGCAGTGTTTTGGGGTGCTATCTGACTGCAGTGCATCTCTGCACAGCTCTGTCATTCCCACAACCTCCCATGGTGGAAGTAGGCATGCCACAATGAGAGACACCCAGTAAAGGTGCTTCAGGTCCTTGGGACCTGGTTTCTAGCTCCTCAGCACCGATGTCTGTACCCTTCTGTCCCAGGCAGTGACAGTAGCACTTGAGCTGTGTACTAGAAATCACTACTTTTGATTGTTTTGCAATGTTGAAAGCCTTAGTTTCTCTTTGCTGTCCTGCCAGATCTGGAAGGACCTCAGAGCAGTTTTGTCCTAGGTCGTGGCCTTAGTTAATTCTAAGGTGCAGATTCAGCCCTTGTAAAGGGTGTTTTTCCATCTTACATTTTCTTCTGCAGTACAGCCTGTGATGGAGGCTGCTGCCCTGGCACCTCCCAGTCCCTTTGCCTGCTCTGATCCTGCACTCACTGCCTTCCTGTATGCCAAGACAGCTTTGCAAGTCTCTGTGAAAAGAACAGTGATGAGGTTCTTTAAACATATTAAAACCAACTTGCAGATAATGTTTTCTGTTGGATAACGATCATCCTTTGCAATCATGCACTAATTTTCTGTGCTGTTTTCTTGGTTTGGCTGTGATTTTGTATGGACAATTCAATCTCTGCATTTCTTTCAAGGATCTATAATGACACACCTTTTACTGTTCTCAGCATGAAATGGATGGAGGGACTGATGTCACTGGGTCTCAATTTGTATAATTATTTAACAACAAAAAATTATAAGTTTTTATTAGTTTCGACAGACATTTTAAACACAGAGGCAGAGTATCAGCAGAAAGTTATGTGTGACCACTCTTATTACTGATCAAGGTTAATGAAGCCATAATTTTAATTCCAGGTCAGAGGTGCAGAAGGTTTTTTTATTCATGTTGTCAGTGGAGATTTGTAGCCACTGTGTTGCCATATGTGAAAGTAACTTTCTCCTGGTGGCAGGTTGTGCTTTATTTCCTTGACCATCTGGACTGTTGCTGCTGTGGACCTTGAGCTTTGCAAAGGTTTAATTTAGTGTACATTGAGGTACACTCCATTTCGCATTGTATTTTTCAGACTTCAAAGAGTAAGATACTTGTCCTGTATTCTGCTGGGATAGAGTTAATTTTCACAAGAAACTAGGAGGGGACGCAGCCAGGGCAGCCGACCTAAACTGGCCAAAGGGGTATTCGATACCATGACTTCATGCTTATGGCTCGATTTGCAGCTCAGTTTGTGGCTTGGTTCATGAGTCGGTAATCATGGCTTGGTAAGCATGGCTCGAGGTTGCAGCTCAGGAGTACATAGGGTATCATTTGCTGGGCAGTGAGTGGTTTGTGCTGTGTATCGTTCACTTTGTATATTGTTTTATTCTTTGTATATACTCCTTTGCTGTTCTATTAAACTGTTTTTATCCCAACCCACAAGTTTCACTTCCTTTGTTTCCAATTCTCCTCCTTATCCCACTGGAGGGGGATGTGAAGGTGTGGAGGAACAAGTAGGTGGCCAGATGGTTCTTTGTTGCTGGCTGAGGCTAAACCACAGCAATATTAGATCCTTAATGAAAGATACATTCAAACCATTTCAGCAATTATGTACTGGGAATGGAGTGGCTGAAGGATGGCTGTATTAGAAGGAACAAACATGGACAGGGTGTTATCTTGGTCCTGGGAGCTTGTGTTGCTGACTTTGGAGCAAGTTGGCCAGGCTTCTGTGCACTGCAGACTGGGTTAAAATTTAGAGGTTTACTCCAAGGTTACTCACTACCTTGTAATGTTACATGACGGCAGAAAATCCTTTGAGGGTTAGATGGAATTATCCTGTGGTCTTGCAAGCTCTATGAAGTATGGAAGAATGAAGTAAAGCAAATGAAATTTGATATAATTTCTGTGTGTTTAATGTAGAAGGCATTTTTAGTAAAGATTTTGGTGGGATGTTCTTATAGAGAGGATAATGTCTATATCAACAATATATACATCTGCAACGCACGAACCGTGATGCTCATTAAATATGCCTGAGGAGTAGTGTGAAGACTTCTGTTCAGAAGTACATGCATTTCTCCTCATCTGTGTTGTTTTCTTTAGAAGCCACAGTTGGGCTCAGTAGCATAATGTGGTTATCAGTATCTCTGTGCTGCCAGTACTAGAAATTAGCCTTGTGGTGTGCTTTAAATAGGACTTAATTCGAGTTTGAGGCAAGCTGTTTGTCTGTGTTTGCTTATGGTGAGAATGTTAAGGATGTTGTATGTTTTTGTTTTTAAATAAATCAAAGCAAATAAAAGGAAGAATTAAGTAAACAACTTATATATCTTTGTGCTCAGAATTGCTGTTATAAAGACTATTGTGATTTTAGAAAAGCCAAATAGAAAGCAAAGGTATGTTCAACTTCAGTTAAACTTATTTATCTCTTCCACGTAGAATAAGCATTATAATGGAAGTACTTACCAAGAAATTTAGGATACATTCACTGAAATGCTTTTTCTTCAGAATAAAAAAAAATGCAGAAGAGTCTAAACGCACCTCATCTATCCCACACCTCCTGCAGGCATGCTGTTAGAAGTAATGAGAACAGTTCTTACAAACAACGTGGACTTCTTCAGACTTTTGGAAAAGACTTAGCTTTTTGTGCATAGTCTATTTCTTTATGTCTCTTATAATGAGGTGTGCTGCCCCTTACTTGTGTGCCTGGGGTTTTTCTCCCCAGCACATGCCGTGCGCATTCCCACCTATCTGGTAGAGATTGCCACTGACAACCTCCCAGGTACGTCATGCCAGAGCTGCCTTAAGCAGACAGTTTATTTACCAGAAAGACACGGGGAACAGCTTGAGGTCTGTGGTTGTGTCTACACTGCTGGGCATGAGCATCCCTGGAAAGGGGCTTGATGCCAACCCTCTCTTTCATCAGTGTTGCTGCTTTGTGGGAGGGCACCAGTGGGAGCACATGGCAGGTGGTATGGGCATAGTGTGGGGCTCCCTGTCTGGCTCAGCTGCCTCCTCATCTCTTATCTGCCGTGAGTTGGTACCACAAGAACAAGTTCTAGCAGACAAAACACTGCAGAAGCCCTCGTCTTGAGGCAAAGACAGATGGGATTTGTGATTACCCTGAACACAAGCTAAATTGTGTTCAAGCTGTCAGTGCAGAGAAATGTGAACGTGTGGCTCAGGTAAGTCGAGTTGTTGTCATTGAGACTAATGAAACATCACAGCTCAGTGCTACATTAAACAAAACTGTCTTGAGATATTCAGCGAATCCATTGATGTGGAAACGTGTGTTAAGAGGGACATGCCTCGGAGGTTTGCGTGCAGCAGAGATGAGGCATGCAGTAAGCAGCTTTTGAGAAATAAAATTGCCAACTCTATTCCTCCTGTCCTAACTTCCTTATTGGGTGGTAATACACCATGCTTATACCTCAGCCACCCGTGTGCAGTGTGAACGGCACCACTGTCAGTGGAAATAACAGGGAGTAAATCTGAAGTCCCAGTATGTAAGGCAAAAAAAGCACAACAGAAATCATGTTGTCAACTACTGCTGTCCTGGAAATAAATATGTAAAACCATCGTTCTGACAGTGCATTATATCATTTTGTCAGTGGAATTTCATGATACAAGATTGTTTGTAAATGTTGGGTTGAGTCCCTGTTTACATAGTGAGGAACTTGGAACACTTCCCATACAGATACCTGCTCATACTGCACTGTATGACAGCTACAGGGAGCTAAAATCACACCTCCGTGAAATTTTCCAGGGACATCCTCCACAGGTATGTTTTGAAGCTCAGTAAACATGTCTTTCTAACAGCTGTGCTGGCTTAAGCTAGTGTGATGTGTTTGTGCACTTTTTGTAAGATTTTTTTCAAAGTTATTGGAGCAGTTCCTTGGAAAAACTAACACAGATTGTGATCCTTTGGTGGCTGCTTAAACTACTGTCCACACTGAGATGCTCCCTGCAACATTTAATGCTGCTGATCTCTTGGTGACTTTACTTTGCTGGAATTTACAAAGATGCCAGGAAAGGGTGCCTGTAAAAACAATTCCCAAAGGATGTTGGCTAAGGCCTGCTGTTAGGGTATGGGACTGGAAGCATCAGCCTTTGAGAGTCAACCCTGTAAAAGTGACGATAAAGAGAAATCCTTCAGCGCTAGGGACTTCCCACCCTGGGACCGCACCTCTGCATTGGTGGTAATATTAATCTTTGGCTTTTACATATGCCAAATATGAGGGGGTGAAAAGAGGAACAAGCTGTGATGACTTCAACCAGAGAGCTATTAAAGAAGCTTCATTATGATAACAAGCCTGAGATTGTGTAGTAAAAGACGTGTCACACTTCTCTTTTGCCCGTTACACTTCTTTTTTTGGCTCTTACACTTGTTTCTCAACTTCTTCTGTTGCCATGTAGGCTGTATCACACTGCATGAGAGGTGTCAAAAGATCAGCTTCAGGCTCACCAGGTTAGAACTCATTTTGACTCCTTTCCTATGGTGTATGTTTCAGTTCTACGGGGATCAATCTTTTTTTTTTTTTTTGTTTTATCTGCTGGTATTTCAGAGTCATTTGGCAGGAGTATTTGTGAGATAAATGTTCCTCCTGCAGATAAGGATAAATGTAGGTGTGTTATGGAAATAACTAATAGTGAACACTGCAAAGCAGCAGGGAAAGAGTGAGGACAGATGGGTTTGTTTTTCCTCAGGGAATCTAAAATAAACTTGATTTGTCTTCTTTAAATCCTTACACTCAGTTGACAAAAAATATAGGAAGTGATGTTTATTCATGTAATAGAAATATCTTAAAAACCAGTTTGCATCAACGAAGAAAATTTGGCGGGTCAGAGATTTATTTAGACGTGTGTGTAAGTAACTGAGTTTCTGGGAGGGTTGATGCTTCACTGCACTCTCTCTGATAGTAACATAATCTCTTTTATTTTTGTAGATGAATCTGTTTGGCATTCCGTGTTCTGCAAAACATGCTTCTCTCTCAGTTTAGGTCAGATAGTTTCAAAGGCATCTAGGCATTTAATTTTCACTCACGTTAATAGACTTTGACCAGTTTCCTCTTTCTTGCTTTTTGACATCTTTAATTTCACAGTTTTTGTTTCAATTGCACCTGCCTAGAAAAAAGAGGTAGGCAAAGTAGGCACATATCTGCCAGCTCTACCCCTTCTTTTAGTCTTGGTAAGCTATCGTTTTAGTCATTAATTACTGTCGTGCTTTTTTTTGGTTACGTACTACATTTCTGGATGTCCTGCAAGTAGGGTGAGCAGTAGCTCACACTGGACAGCTGGATATTCAACACCCCGAAGCAAATAGCCACTGGGCACTAGGTGCCAATCTGATGGGCTCCAGTCATGTCATTTTCACTGCATCTGCAGGATAACTTGCTCCTTATAACTGCATGGTAAATCTGACGTGCATGGTGCATAGCAGAACTGCTTCATGTGTGTGGATCGGGTGAACAGAATCCTGGACACATGGCTATGGTTTTTAATTTTTGGTAGGACACAGACCAGCTATCATCTACATCTTTTTTTATCTCTAGGATAGATTTTTCTTCAACATGTCTAAGTATTCATATCCAAAATAGCCATAAAAGCCTACACAACAGTTAAATGTTTCTTAACTTCCCTCTTCCTTGAAGTGTGCTACTTGCAAAGCTACCAAGTTGGTCACTACGTTTTTCTTCTTCTTTTTTTAATTTTCTATTTTAGTTTAAAAAATAATTTCTGTAGTTATCCAGATTTTGCTTAGCCGTCATGTCTCCCAGTAGTCTGCTGTGGTGATCAGCATTATGCCTGGCTTGAGGGAGCATCATCCGTTGTGGAGCTCGTCCTGGGCAGGATTTGAGTACCTAGCCCCAGGCCCACAGCAGATGTCTCAATTGCTTTTCAGACTCTTGGACTGAAATTGGTTCATTATTGCCAGTGCCCTATTTATAACAGTTAGAAATGAGCAGTAAAAGAGTAAATGGCTTGCAACTGCATCGCAGTGAGGGTAAATGAATTTTTACAAACATTGATGTTAGCAATGTGTTGTTTAATAATTAATAATTTTGATGCAGAAATAGATGTTGCATGGCTATAACTGATGAAATACTTTTCAGGTGTCCAAGTTACATGTACTTGCTCATGATCCAGTGGGTCCTTTCCAACCTGGTGGTTCTATGATGCTGCGCTGGCTTAAGACTGCCTCAGCTATTTTAAGTTTGCTGAGAACTATTGTATGGCAAAGGCTTTGGTTTAATTGCTATTTGGAAAAGTGTCCTTGTTAAAAAACAAGGCATGTGCTTCCTTTCTGTAGCAAAATACTTCGTGAGTGACCCTAGAGATGTGTTGTTGTTATTAACATGTTAATCATATATTAGCATATGTGAAAATTCAGAGTATTTTCAGTGAGAACCAAAGCTTCCCATCTAGCCAGGTACTGTTTGTATATATTTATGGTTCAGTTTTTAAAGAGTTATTCTGTAGAAGACATGGTCTCAGACCAAATCAGCAAATTAGTTTGCTGCAAATACATCTGTGGCATCTTCAAAAATAATGTGAAAAGACAAGCCAAGAAATCACCAGGAACCACTGTTTATCCTTAAACACATTTATACAAAAGGGGAAAAGTCACAATTAAAGGCTGAGAAAAATTATGTAAAGCATATACAGATATTTCCTGCCGTTAGCATTGGGTTTTCTTAGGTGTGTAAGGAGAGAGAGTGCAGAGGAGCTGCACGGCTGCATCTTGCTGGCAATGGCAAAGCCTTTTTGCTGCAGATTTCTGCAGGGTTGGTCTCTGGCAGCTTCTGAAGCACTGAGTTGCACTTGCCAGCTCAGAATATATTTGAGATGAAATTCCTGTTCCTAAAGTCTGTTAGACTTTCTGTGAGGCCCAAATGGCATAACATGACTCACTGCTCTTCTATATGAAGGACTGGAAGGATTTCCCAGCTGTGGCTGGAGCTCCTGGCACATCTTTCCCATTACTACCACAAAAAGTCCACCTCAGGGAGGCCAGCTTTTGCTTCAACTTACATCTACAAAATGGTAATTCCTGCCCTGGAGCTGGCTGCTGAGCACAGTCTGCCCTGTCCTGCCTTACCTGCTGACTGTCCTGTCTGCAGCCTTGATGTCATCAGAGTTCAAGAAATCTTTTTTATTAACTCATCACAGGGTGCCGCTGGATTCCTTTTCCTGCAAGTGAGATGGAAATGATACAAAAAATAACCCTCTCGCATCATATCGCTCTATTCCTGCTTCAAGTTCAGCACAAAATCAAGGGTTTGCAATGCAGTGTGATATGGTTGCTTATTGAAATCCAGCTAGCAAACAAAGCGGTAAACTGCATTTGCTTACAATATTGTTCAACATAGAAAGGCTCAATTTTCTGTGTCCTTAATCTGAAGCCCAATAATAGGCTAAATTTGATTTGAACTAAACATGTTGTCTCCAGTTTATTTGTCCATTAAGGTTTAGTGATAAATTGATATTTCTGTAATGGTTTTAATGTAAGTACTACTCTATAAATCACTATTTTAATAGAGACAAATACAATATTTATGCTTTTTACTAGCAAAACAATGGAACACAATTACCATGATTTATTTATAAACCAAAATAAACCAGGATCTTGTGTGCTGTCCAAGAAATTGCCTATTTTTTGTTTAGTCAGATGTAGTAAATATGGTTTGATCACTGTTTTATAATAAGGTTTTGTATTTCTGAAATAGCTTTCCCCTTTGATATATTAGCCAAACTAGCCAATTTAAGGATCAACTCATACTGCATATTTGGTTTTTTTTTTCTTTTTGCGCTCAAGTATAGTAAATTACACCACTTTCCTAAGCTCCATTTGTGTCAGAAGTAACAAGACTTGGAGCAGACTCTACTGGGCAAGTAAGGGACCGGCCTGCCCATCAGCTCCACAGGTTCCCCCTCAGTGCTGCCTCAGAGGTGAGGATTTCTCCCTAGACAGAGTGAGCCCAGGGAAATAAAAAGGACCAGGACTATATAAAAGTGTGATGGAGACCCTCTAAGTCGCATCCCTTTTTGTAAGCCTGGCTAGGGGTGTTCAACTGCACCTTGTTTAACCATATTTGAACCTCACAAATACAACACGTGTAGTAGCTAAGATCTAATAAAGGACAACATTCAGTCAATTTATTTTTCTGTCACGTCAGTGCTTGTTCTTCAGTTTCCAGCTCCACTATCCACTTTTACAAATGCCCTGCAGTTACCATTCTGTTCTCTGAAAGTGTCAGGAATTTCCTCCTGGTTCTTTGTGCTACACGAAGTGTCCTAAAAAGGCCTGTCCTCTCTGAGAAAGAGATGCGAGTGCAAAAATCCCGCACACCTGCCTATGTATGAGCAATTTCATGATAACTTTAAATTGCTTTTCTTTGAAACAGCCCCTTTAACTTCCTGTTAAAAAAGTTGATTGGAACTTTTTGAGGAAACCTGCATAATCAAAGAAAAAAATGTTTAATTATTTTCACCGTAACACAACAGCAGTTGAACAAAGCTATTGTAAATCTTTATGGGAGCTACTCAGGATTTCCATTTCGTTACATGCAATTAAGAAATCCCACTTATCCAGACTGCAGAGTCACCAACACTATACTTGTAGCTAGACTGGTATAATGTGAAGTATGTGAGTGATGAAACGTTGGGTTTATACACACAGCCACAGAAGAACATGCATAGATATCGCTTTTTGTTTCTTCTGTATCAAACTATGTAGCATCCCCTGTTAACTGAAAGTGCCATTTCTTCTCCTGACATTGCATTTCTTAGTATGGATGTACTATGCGTGTGGAAGGAGGCTTACACTGTTGAACCTAAAAAGAAGCTGTTAAAGCCTGAAAGATATCTCAAGGAAGACTGTTGATGGGTAGCAGGATCCTAAAGTTTTCATCATTGCCATAAATTAATTAAAAAAGTAGTGCTGATCGCAAAATGTCCAAAGAAAGTAATGAGATTGATCAGTTGTGTCTGGAGTTGATGGTCCTTCCAGTTGTTGAGGATGTTGAGGCTCTGGAGTGAGTCCAGAGAAGAGCAACGAAGCTGGTGAAGGGACTAGAGAACAGGCCCTATGAGGAGCGGCTGAGAGAGCTGGGGTTGTTTAGCCTAGAGAAGAGGAGACTGAGAGGAGACCTCATTACTCTCTACAACTACCTGAAAGGAGGTTGTGGAGAGGAGGGAGCTGGCCTCTTCTCCCAAGTGACAGGGGACAGGACGAGAGGGAATGGCCTCAAGCTCCGCAAGGGGAGATTTAGGCTGGAGATTAGGAGGAAGTTTTTTTACACAGAGGGTCATTGGGCATTGGAATAGGCTTCCCAGGGAGGTGGTTGATTCACCTTCCCCAGAGGTGTTTAAGGCACGGGTGGTTGAGGTCCTGAGGGACGTGGTTTAGTGTTTGATAGGAATGGTTGGAGTCGATGATCTGATGGGTCTCTTCCAACCTGGTTGTTCTATGATTCTATGATTCTGTGATTCAAATGGGTAGTGATGCTCTCACGGACAGTGCAGTTAGAGTGAAGGAGGGAGTGAGTGATCCTGCATACTGGAATAACCCCCCTGCCCCTAATCTTCCCCATTCCCTTCCCTCCAGGTACCTAAGGGGTCTCAGGTTTAAGTTTCTCAGCTTCTAAAATGCTTAGGAAAAAAACCATAAAAATCATAGGCAGGGACCCAATAGATATGTACATGTAGCAAAAGCGTAAATCTGTTTCTGTCACTGAAAATTCCTTTACAAATATTTTGTAAGGATAAATTCTGGAATATTTCACTTTTGTCAAATTACTAAATAAGGATGGTCCTTAGTAACATTTAGAGGCTTATCCACAGATTTTTTTTCTTTTTAAGAGTTAAACAAAACCAAACCGAAACTAAATGCAGAGTTTGGACAACAAAAATTATTTTTATTAAAAAGTTTAGTTTTGTCTAAAACCAAAAAAAGGCCAAAACTATTAATCAGATTTGACCCAAATGAAAATTAAGGCTAGTGGCATGATCTAATATTTTAAAAGAGCATTTTTGATTTTTTTTTTCCTCTTTATTTTAGATGAATAAAGAATTTCCTAAAGCAGGAAGTCTTAGGTGAGATGCTGCTTCATTCCTCATGAAGCATAAAGTTATCCCACCCCACCCATTGCCATGATTTCCACAGGACCTCTAGAGTGATGCCTACCTTGCCGCTACTGCACACTCTTGCTACTTTTTGTTTGAAGATGTGATTTGCAAGGACAAAGGACATAGTCACCAACAGCACAACTGAGCCGCTGTTAGTTCTTGAGGTTAGTGCACCATAGGAATAAGCCCCTCTTGTTATTTACAGCCTGCTTAAAGACCGTCCGGTTGCAAGGCAGTGCAATAGAAGTTGTTGAAAGAGCCTCGCTGAGGCATGTTTTGGTTTTTATATGTTCTGTGCAGGCATTCTTTTCAAGTTTCAGTGTGATCCAGACATTTTGCTGTTGTTTTTAAACAATGTAATTTAATTGTAATAGTTGATGATAGGGAGAAGAAACCTGGGCCTATGATATTTGGGTGGCTTTTAATGCTGTGAGGCAAAACAAATTACTTGTTTTCTTTAGAATTGAAGATTTGGGCACTGAGGAAGGGCATCTCCTTGTTTTTTTACCTCCATTTTCAGAAGAAGGATGTTTGTGTAGGACTTCTCATTTCCTAGCTCAGAAACTCTTTAACAGTGTTTGGTTACCCTATGAGACTTGAATCTGATTTACAGATGTTTTTTCAGTGGTATTAATACATCAACAGGGCCTAACAAAGCTATCTGGCAAGGGCGAGACACTATCTTTGTACCTGGTGCTCTCATGTTACAAACAGTTCGTGATGTCTATTGTAGGTCCTTTGAAAACAAAAAGCTTTTGAGAAATGTTGAGATGTCTGTTCCTTTCTCTTCTGCCCTGCACACAAATCACCCACTGCAAGATAGAACTGGAGTCTGAGGAATCATAATTTAATCCTCTCGTGAGCTGGCAATCTGCTTCAGCAAGTCTTTTGTATGTTTCTTCCAGGAGCCTACCGACCTTCTCTGAATGACACATTAAAAAACAATAGAGCCAGCAACAATACCTCTGGAGTTGCTGCAACTTTGAGGTCAATTAATTGTCACTTAGGATGATATATCTGAGCTCATCTTTAGTTTCTCAGCACACCAGTGGCTGAGGCAGGCGTACTTGCCTTCTATGTGGCTTAAAAGCTTAGGCATCCTTGATGCTGAAGCAAAGACAGAACCACACCATCAGCTTTATAAAGAGCTTCCCATTGATTTCAAGGATCTTTATGCTTCCATCTTGTTGGTTAAAATCCTGTGCAAAGGCCACTGGGAGCCATTTGGGCAAACAGTAATCTAGTGTCCTGACCAGCTAACTAGGAGATGGGCTGCCAGGTATTGAAGAACCTACTGAAGACCAAGCTTTTATCCGCTTTTTTCCTTAGCAAGTGTTTAGAAACTCAGAAAGCAAATATGCAGCCCAGTCTGTCCAAACTAGGTTGTTCTCAGGGATTTCTTGATACTGGTGAACACCTGAAGATGGTTGAAAAGCGTTTTTTATAGAAACAGGAAGAAAGTAAATCAGCCATTCTTAACATTGTTTTGGAATAGATGTTGAATATCTAATACAGAAAGGGGTTGGAATGGTGGTTCACTGAAGAATGACTTATAAGAGACATTGCAGATGAATTTACAAATCATTGTCCCTGGCTCTGTGGTGGTGGGTACTGCAGTCTGGGACAGCCCTGGGAGGCTGTCAGGGACCAACAGCAACAGATCAGCCATCCCTTCGAGTTTCCTCTCCTTGCTGCCTCCACAGAGGACAGCAGCTTCATCTGTTGTCCCTGTCACAGAAGTATATCCAGGCTTTGCGTCAAAATGACCACTGCCATAGCACGTTGGTCTACTTTCTAGGAACACTTTTGGTTTCTGTGCGGCTGTGTGTAGTGGGTGCAGAGGAAAGGAGGAAGGAACATTTACAGCAGCTCCTGCTGCTACAGATTTCAGGGGTGGATTAGCCTGGGGAAAGCCAGAAAACTAGAGTATTTGTCTTCTGCTTCACTAGCCAATGAGTGGCTCATGAGCGGAGCTCTACCAGTTGCATCTATTTTTTTCTGCCCCTGGAGGCACTGGTGCTGCTGAGTTACTTTCCTCACAAAATAAGGGATATTTGGCTACAAGGCAACAGCTACCAGTCCCTTGTCACTGTGGGGAAGGCTGTGACATCATGCATGTTACCCATGAGGCAGGAGGTTGTGCATGTGTCCTGCAGACAACACCAGATAATGTCACAGGCTGGGAGACATATTCAGGTCACACATGGAACTTGTGACAGGTGCTGCTGCTGTCAATATTGATGCAAAATGATTTTTTGAGCCATTTGGCAAGACTTAAGTGCTATCCCTAAAGTCTATATCAAACTAAAAGAGGAGAAATCTTTCGGGTTCTTTTTTTTCAAAGTGGCAAAACAGAGCGTTTGCATTTCTCTGAAATATTTTGCAACATAATATGTCAAGTATTTATCAGATTATTGTCTAAATTAAAGTGGATTTTGTGTATCCTTCTAATGATTCGGAAACTGCCTATTTGTCAAATAAACACTTCATCCAAAAACTTCAGCTAACCATATTGTTAGCACTGTAATCTGTTTGCATTGCTTACAAAATCAACCCATCCACTAATCCCGACGCTTGCATACATTTCACAGTGAGGCAGCTCAGTTTGAGCATAAGTGCAGATAATTCAAGTTGAGTCTGCTGCAAAGACAGAGCTGCAGGAAATCAAAGCCAGGCTAGAGCTGTGCAAAAAAATTACTGTTGTACTGGCTTGTTATTTTCCAGAAATGCAGTATTAGGGCATCTGAATCTGCTTGCTGAATAGTTTTCACTAAGTATAAAACTAAAGTAATAATTTTGTATTGTTGAATCATCTCCTTTTGAGATTTTCAAAACAAAACCAAATTCACTTCTTACTTTGAAAATACCATTCCAAACTTCCACTTGAATCAATCAAGAAGGGGCAGAAAACGTTTGAACTGAAGCAAAGATTTTCATCAAACCTCCAAATAAATTGCGATAACTGGAAGACATCCAATCTTGATTTGTGGTGTGTGGCTCTTCACTGTGCCCAGAAGATCAAGACAGACCTCTGTAAGTGGAGATGTGACCCAGGTGCTCAAGAGGAGATGGTTTGAAGAGGTTCCACAATGAAATGTGTCTTCAGTAGAAATTCTGATTTGTAAGTGCCATCCTCTTTGCAGAGCCACATTTGGCAACTGGGAGCCATATCTAATGGTGTCATCCAGTGTTTTCTAGCTTATTTTCCTGGTGTTATATTCTAGATCTGCTGCTGCTGCTACAGGCCACCCAAGCCCTGTGTCTGGGTAATTCTGCCTTTCTCAGAGAACAGGATCTCTCTCTGGCTGTGATCATCTCAATTAATCATGTTTTTAGAAGCCCATCATCTTTCACTTATGTCATTCTTTCTGCAGATACTTCTCCATGCTTTTCCACAGTGGTTTTCAGCCAGGCCACAGCACAGCAGAGTCAGAAAATGTAGCTGTTCTCACTCCAAAATTTCCATTTTTGAGTCACAGGGCCTGTCAATAATTTTAAATGGATCATTTAAAATTCAGATGTGAGCAGATATGATAAGAGCTTACTTTTTTGATGCCACACCACAGTGAAATTTTTGTGTTGTTTGCCCAAACATGGACATAATTCAGGAAAACTGGTGGGAACTGTACTGAGTGCAGAAGTCTCTCCAGCTGGAAAAACTACTGCCAGCCACTAACCAGAGTCTCCTTGTCCTCAAGTTGCAAGCAGGTACAAGTCCTGTTGCATCTACCCTCGTGGACCTTTGCATTGGAAGCTGGAATTACTTAGGGAATGTAACAATTTTTACCCCAGTTTCTGTGTTAGGAATAATGGGAACAAAACAGTAACAGCTTTCGCTTGCATGTAGGAAGTAGTATTTTGATGGTGACTGCTATACAAGATAGAAACAGAACTGATCAAAACGCTATGATTTCAAAATGAACTCAGTAAATTATAGATAAATCTTCTCTGGAATACATTACATAGTTATCTCTCCTCCACATATTGTACCCTTTTATGGGTTCTTATAAAAGGAATGTAAAAAACAAGGTACGTGGGACAAATAAAACAGGAAAATGAATAATAAACATAACAGTCGATAACTTGCCATCTACAGAAGGACAAGATTTAAGGATTCTGGAAAAGACACCAGAGGTTGCTACAAAGAAATTAAAGAACCACCCAGCCTTGCTGTAATCCTTAGCTATTGTGAATCCCTTGCAGTCTGAGAAAAGAGATGACAAAGTCTCTTCACAGATAGGAAAAGCTTATTTGAAAACAAAAACCAGACAAATCCTGGACACTGAGGTTTTTAATTATTCCAGTATTGATTAAAAGAAAAACTGAGAAAAAAATAAGAAGAGATTTATGTTCTGCAGAAATCATGCAGAACTGTTTTTGTACATAATATGAATAATAATCCAGCACAGGCTAGTGGAGACATCATTCGAGAAAACAATGTAGCTGTGGTCGCTAATGGTTCCTCTCTTAATTCTTCCCACACAGTTGTAGATGTAGGATTATCCACTCTGCAGTTGGAAGGACTGAAGAACAGTTGACACGTTGAAATTGGATTATGTGGTGATAGCTCTGAGAGAGCGTGATGTCAGATTCACAGACTTCTGTCACATTTTGATACAATCAACAAATGGGTTCTCATCGTAACGTATACAAATGGAAAAGGTACAGAGGTTTTCATCCCCAAAATCTTTGCAAGTAAGGAAGTATTAACAGGATAGTTGTTTGTTGATGTTTTTTTTGTTTTCACACCTAGGGAACTGAGGTACAGATAGGTTTTTGCAAAACCTGAAATGTGGGCTGCTATGTTAACCAATGCATTCTCTGCAGAGAAAAGGATTTTACAGTTTCTTTGTAGAAGTTGGTATTGTTAAAGGTTCAATGTTAGTGACAAAGGAGTACTGAAAGAGGTCAACCAAGAAAGGGGATTCAATCTAGATTTGTTGTGTGACTCCTGATAAGCAGTAAGGAACAATGCTTACCAAGAAGCACGAAAAAGGATTCTAGGAGCTACTAGCTGGAAAATGTGCTTTGAAATACTAAAAGCCTTTCTTATTGGCAGAGTAAATGAAGAAGCCTTTTCTCTCCTGGACCCAGTGGACTAACATAAAAAAAAGTGGGGGACTAACCTCTAGCCCTGAGGCGAAGTGGCATGGATTGGGTTGCATCCAAGTTGATTATAGAGAGCTCCCTCCAGAGTAGACTAGGTGCATCCACCCACATAGTACTTAACCCTAACTCTCCCATGGGCTTCATGTAACACTCCAGTAGCTCTGAGGTATAATTTAAAAAAAAAATGTTTTTCTCTTCTATTCAGAGTTTTTTACTGTCTGTTATAAAGGGGTGGGATTTTTTTCATGAAGCTGAAGATACATGTTACATGACCTGGAACATGACACGGGGTTGTAAGACCCAGACTGAACATAGCAAACCATTGGGATAATGTTACAAAGCTGTGTAGGGTGCAGACAGCTGTCTCTGTTGTCTTCATGCTTTGGGGGAATGCTCCTCGGAGCAAGCTATCCCCAGGAGGGTGCCAAGGCACTTGTTCAGGGAGAGCTAACTGGAGAGAACTAAGTCAGTGCCAGATGGAGCAAAAATCAGGCACTGTGAATGATCAAAACTCTTATGATTGACCTCGCTCAACATGTATCCAGAAAAAGAGGGAATAAATAGTAGTTAATAGAACGTATGCAATAATAAAAGAACAGATGTCTTCCTCTGTTAATTTGCATTTGTATTCACAGAAGGGCCAAAGAAATGCTCCTCATTAGAGGAGCCTCAGGTCACTCAGTGCTGAAAATGTCTGATACAAACTAAGAGTAACCATGCTTCCACCTCAGCACCATACCAACCTCTGCCTTGTACCTCTGAGTGGAGCCTCAGGTAGTTTTGTACAGAAAGAGTGGGGCTGCCCTAACCCCAACCCCAGGGTTTATTACAGCTCCCCACTAGAGATCTGTGACAACACCTGTGGGTATATGCAGCTTAGTCAGGCCACAGGTGGGTGCAAGGGGGCATCTTGGGAGAGTGTGAGTGAGAGGCACAGGTCAGCCCATACCCCCAACACATGCCTCTCACCCTCAGCCTGCACCTACATGTGCTTTGGGAAAGGGAACAGCTAGAGAGCTGCTGTGTGCTCATGGGAATTATCTTGGAGGATTGCTTCCAGATGGCACAGAAAGCACTCCGGTGCCAGGGCAGGCAAGTGCTGGGACCAGCTCAGTCAACTTGTCTCTCTGCCCTCTTGCTTTCTCACAGAGCCCAAGTTAGTCTTCCAGGCTGAAGAAGTTGCAAGGTGCTAGAAATACAATTTCTGATGGAATGCCAGTTTTTGTGCAGTTCCGTGCATCCCTCAGGTTTATATACTCTCTAGTTTTGTCTGGATGCAATGTGATGGGAAGGTGAAATGTCCAATAGTTTGCTTCCTTATTATTCTCTTCAAATAGGTGCTGTGGGTGTCATGGCAGAGCCATCAGAAAAGCAAATGCCAAAAGAAAAGCATGCTTACTACCTTAAATTTTTTTTTTTAAAAAATGTTGATTTATAGGGATTAATAAATGATGATAAATGTTCTTAAAGCAGATTTCTAGTGGGCAGATGGTAAAAGACAGATTTTTGTCACTCAGAATGATAGTGGTTAATTGAACACAAAAGATAAGGAAATAACAGATGCATTCATCAGTTAATTTGCTTTTCTATTCAAAGACAAGAAAAATTATAGTGAATTTGAGTAGGAGTTATGTTCCTGGTACAATAGGAAAGGACTTACTCCAAAGGCAGCAAGAATAGAAAGAGGTATTGAAGATGTCTCTAGGAGGATGACAGAAAGCAATAACTGGCTATGTGTGCTGAAGTTTTACATTTTCATTGTTCTATTATGGAGAGTCAGATCTCTGTTGATGTAAGAGGATGAAATGTGTTTGTTAATTATGTTTGAATAAGATAACAAACTGTGATCTCAAAGCCATCTGTAAATGGAAAACCAGGTGGCTGAGTAGGAGAACTACGATTGCAAGTAGAGGACCATTAAAATTTGGGGTGTAGGAACCATTTGTACGTCTGGTCTGCTTATGAAAATTGAAAAAAATGCTTTAAATGCTTTCTGTATTTTTAGGCTTTACCTAAAGCAGAGTATGGCTGGGGATCCCCCTTTGCTCCTCTGGACCTTATTTTTATTGAGAAAAGTAATTTTTTTGCAGGGTCTGTCATGAGTGAATTCTCCCTAAAGTGAGCTCTCTTTAGTAGAGGTAGGTGTGTTATTACCCTGATGTGATCTCTCACGCTTCACTGAAGATGCCAATTGAGATCCTTTTGTTTAACAGTCCTGTCATTCCCTCTGCAGCAGGGGGGCAGTTAGTGTCACATATGCACAAGTGTGGCAGGAGATGAGACCTTCACACAATCAGTTGTGAGGCTCATGAAAAAGGATGCTTTTCTCGTTTCTTCTTCTGACCTAGATTTTAGGCTCTACTCCCCTCCCCCTTTAATTTTGGTTTATTTTACTTATTCCTGTACTTGTGCTATGATGATCTGCATTATGGAGGAATGCTTATCCTTCCAAATCTGAAGTCAAAACTCAATTTATGCATTAAGCATGTTTTCTCAGTATCTGCCCTTCTCCCTACTTAAAGGCACTAAAATGAACTAATTAACATGAGACTTTGCACACCATAACTTTTCATAATACAGAATTATTTTTTTATAACAAGTGGGCGAATCACATAGATTGTGAACAGGTACTTAAAGAAATTTGGAAGATTTTGTTTTCAAAGCCATCTATGTAACTTTTTCTTATGGATATTAAGTGCATATTCATATTAAAAAAACTCCAAAAAATTTGCCTCCTGGCATGCCTTGTGGGCAGAATTTATTTCCATACACTTGCAGAACATGCATGAAATTAATACCTGTTCAAGGCATGAGTATGTGAAGTATAAGAATACACCCAAAAATAAGTGTGTATGTGTTCCCGTTGTGAATACAATGCGTGTATCTGTTAGAGAGCCAACCTTCATTAACTGCAGGATGTTACTGCAAATGTCTCCTTGGGGTTATAACTCTAACTGGTACACAGGTAAAATTGGGCTGCAAGTTACTTAGGGTAGAATAAGATAGAATTTGTTGCCATTTAATATAACTTCTTCATTTTGTAAAACAAAAGAATGTTCTTCTATAGCATTTTAACACATGCTTTGGAAAATATATCTTCCTTCACGAATGCTGAGAGACAATGATGTCCAGGTGTAACTTATAAGAATCTTGCTCTGTGTGTTGCAGGCATCTGCAAAGTTCTTATTATTGCAACCCCTTGCTGAAATGAGGAGCATTTAAGAGTCTCTGTGTGTGTATGTATAAACATATATATATTTTTATATATATATATATATACACACGGCCAAATGCTGGGTCCTGCACTTGGGGCACAACAACCCTATGCAGAGCTACAGACTAGGAGAAGTCTGTCTAGAAAGATGCCAGGAGGAGAGGGACCTGGGGGTGTTAGTCGACAGCCAACTGAACGTGAGCCAGCAGTGTGCCCAGGTGACCGAGAAGGCCAATGGCATCCTGGCTTGTATCAGAAACAGTGTGACCAGCAGGTCCAGGGAGGTTATTCTCCCTCTGTATTTGGCACTGGTGAGACCACTCCTTGAATCCTGTGTTCAGTTCTGGGTCCCTCAGCACAAGAAGGATGCTGAGGCTCTTGAGCGAGTCCAGAGAAGAGCAATGAGGCTGGTGAAGGGGCTGGAGAACAGACCCTATGAGGAGCGACTGAGAGAGCTGGGGTTGTTTAGCCTGGAGAAGAGGAGGCTGAGAGAAGACCTCATTGCTCTCTACAACTACCTGAAAGGAGGTTGTAGAGAGGAGGGATCTGGCCTCTTCTCCCAAGTGACAGGGGACAGGACAAGAGGGAATGACCTCAAGATCCACCAGGGAAGATTTAGGCTAGAGATGAGGAGGAAGTTTTTCACGGAAAGGGTCGTTGGGCATTGGAACAGGCTGCCCAGGGAGGTGGTTGAGTCACCTTCCCTGGAGGTGTTCAAGGGAGAGGTAGACGAGGTCCTTAGGGACATGGTTTAGTGTTTGATAGGAATGGTTGGAGTCGATGATCCGATGGGTCTCTTCCAACCTGGTTGTTCTATGATTCTATGATTCTATAGTTCTAATGGTTGGACTCGATGATCTGATGGGTCTCTTCAACCTGGTGATTCTATGATTCTATATATATGTATATATATTCATGCTTAATGTTAAATAAACTGTACTGGAAAGCAGATATTAGAGTCAGCTCTGGAGTTTGATATGGAGGGAGGACCTGTAGCTCTGTTGGGAACTCCAGGTTGTTTTTAATATAGCATTAACTACACTCAACCACAGTAGGAGCTAATATCACAGAATAATGTAAGCAAGCCAAGAGCACCAAAAAATTGAATTAATTACATCACCATGTGAAAGGGTTATGGGGAAAATCTGAAGGGTTTTGAGGGAGTAAACCCTGTAACTTTGAAAACATTATATTTTAGCCTTGTTGTGGAAATTCTAGGTTTTCCAATATTTAGCATAGTTTCTTGGGGTTATATAAGGTTTTTTTCCCTTCTGAAATGTATGAATGAATTGATCAACCCAAATTTGAGTTTAATTAAGCTTTTGCCTGTAACTTATTCTTTGATGTGTGTAAATATATTCTGTATAACGCCAGCTTTTTTTTCGTGCTGATTTTGAAGTTCTTTAAAAGTTAAATTGGAATACTTCTAATTGAAGCACTGGCTCTGTGTCTCCAAAGTAGGGTGCCTCCTAATTATTTACTACTTCCCTCTAGAGAAGTATGAAAGTGACACTGAAATTTCAGAATGCATGCTTTATAAAAAATGCTTGAAAGCTATTTGCAAGATCTGTTAAGCAATCAGAGCCCTTTAGGATGATTTCTGAATTGGCCATTACAGTATATGAAGCGCACAATGAAGTTAAATTGTCATTATTAAAAATTAGCAAGTAAATATGAGGCAGAAGCATCTATATAGAGTGTTTCATTGCTGCAGACTCAGAATCTGAAACGCCTATCACATCTGCAGCTCATTATGACCTGAAATGGGAGAGCGCCTGGTACATCTGCGAGAACAATGTCAAGTGACTGCTGGGGCAAGTGGATGTCATTGGTGCAGGGTGCCAGTAGCTCTTTATCCTCAATGTCACATTTCACATGGCCTCCTGACAGCTGGCAGGAGAGGTCACCATCGCCTTTTCAGCTGTTTGTTTTCACTTGCATTGAAAGCAGTGAGGAGCCTCATTGATTCTGGGGCTGGAGCACCTCTGCTATGAGGACAGGCTGAGAGAGTTTGGGTGGTTGAGCCTGGAGAAAAGAAAGGGAGACCTTATAGTGACCTTGCAGTACCTGAAGGAGGCCTAAATGAAAAC
Organism: Coccyzus lansbergi; assembly: GCA_033558105.1. Lineage (NCBI taxonomy): Eukaryota > Metazoa > Chordata > Aves > Cuculiformes > Coccyzidae > Coccyzus > Coccyzus lansbergi. The sequence goes on along the minus strand of JAUMJK010000260.1, from coordinate 837,086 downwards.
TGGGGAAGGACTTCTTACAAGGGCAAATCTCTCTTCTTGTGGACCCCTCACCACAAGAAGGATGTTGAGGCTCTGGAGTGAGTTCAGAGAAGAGCGACAAAGCTGGTGAAGGGGCTGGAGAACAGGCCCTATGAGGAACAGCTGAGAGAGCTGGGGTTGTGGCTGGAGAAGAGGAGGCTGCGAGGAGACCTCATTGGTCTCTACAACTACCTGAAAGGAGGACAAGAGGGAATGGTCTCAAGCTCTGCCAGGGGTGATTTAGGCTGGACATCAGGAGGAAGTTTTTCACAGAAAGGGTCACTAGACATTGGAACAGGCTGCCCAGGGAGGTGGTTGATTCACCTTCCCTGGAGGTGTTTAAGGCACGGGTAGACGAGGTCCTTAGGGACATAGTTTAGTGTTTGATAGGAATGGTTGGACTTGATGATCCGATGGGTCTCTTCCAACCTGGTGATTCTATGATTCTAAATAGTAATAGGACTGGGGGATGACTTTAAATTGGAAAGCAGAAGATTTACAGAATCACAGAATCACACAACAACTGGGTTGTTCCTCTGACATGAAGGTCCTATTTTCTGTACTTGGGGCTAGCAACTGTCTTCAGTGGGGAGGCACAGGAATAGGGTCACATAGCTTCTGGCATTGGAAAGGGTGGGTGCAGCCTGTGGGCGGGATGGGTCCCTGTGCCTTCTTCTTGGTGTTGCAGTGGAGGATCGTGGAGTTTCCACCAATATGGGTATTGCTCTTCAGCACCTGTGGATGGAAAGGCTAGGGGGAATTCAAATACTCAAACTCAGTGAAAAGTTCACAGGAACAGAAATAGGTATGTCTTTCTCATGCAAATGTATCTGCCTCCTTCTCTTTTTTTACTCTGGAACATAAGAAAATTAGAAAGATTTTGGGTTTAGTTCCCACAAAGACTATTTTCCCTCATCCTTGTTTTCAGGAGTAGAAGGATCGTTTTAACAAGCACTTACAACAAAATCACAGCACACTGCTCCTTCAGTGGAAGCCAAACACCCAGCATGAGGCACCGAAGCCCAATCAGTTAAAGTCTGTCAGAGCCATAAGTGACTGAAAGTGCGTGGGAGGCAGCACCGGGTGGCTCTCCTTGTGGAGGGCTTGTGCCAACCCTGGTCCATGCACCTCCTGCAGCTGAGGAAAGGCTTGCAAGCCACTAGCACTGCCATGAAAATTCCCACTTACCTGAGTCACAAGCCCTAGACCTCCCTTCAAAGCCCATACCTGGATTCTTCACATGCTGCATGTGGAAGCGCTTTAGACAGGATGAAGGTATTTCCTTCAACCTGTTGCTTGCCAGAGTAATTGACTCAGCAGTACACACGGAGTCAAACTGAGCTCCGCTCTGTTCATCCATGTGCATGTAAACAGGAAAGTAACAGCTAAATGGAACAAAAAATTGACAACTGATTAAAGGAGTTTTCCTGGGTGTGCAGAGGGTGGTGCAGGTGAGGGAGAGGAGTCGGGGGTTGTTTTGCAGGGATGGTGTCAGGCAGAAAGGAGGCAGATGTGTTTACAGCAGCTCACTTTAGCAAGCACAATGCACACAATTACCGAAGTAGAAGATGTTAGTGAACAAATGCATTTGACAAACTATTTGTGCTTAATCTATGCTGATTTGTGAAGTCTCTAGTGCTTTTCTTTGTCCCTTGGGAGAAAGGATGGGGGGAAGATAAAATGTCCGGTTACCATGGTGACAGAGCAGGGCTGAGAAAACACTTAGCATGGTTTCATTTTTGATGGTCTATATAAAATTTTGTAGGTAATTACACATGTAGTGATTTGCCATGAGGTAAAGCAGCTTCTTTTCAGGACAAGACATGTCACACAATGTTATGCTGAGCCCCTTTTAGAGCAGAGACACTAACATATTGACATTTTGGTGGGAATATTGCTGACGAAATTGCAGCAGCAGGAAAGAAAAAGGGCGTGACAGCAGCCCTGCTTTCCTTTAAGAAACAGAATAAGATTCAAATAACAAGTTGCCAGTGGAAACCTGGATATAATTATAGCTCTATTATGTTGGCAGTGTTGTTTTCCCATAGAAAATACAGTTTTTAATTAACTTGTGGATTTGGCACCAACACCTACGCACGCCCTGTCAAGAACGAAGTCGGTGTTTCCCCAGCCAGGGATTGGCTGGCACTTTATAATAGGTAAAGATGCCAGTAGTGCCTACAGACCTGCCCTTGAGCAGGGTGCTCTGGGCATGGCGCTTCCCCAGCCAGGGGGAAGCAGTTGTAGCTCCTCTTCATGCATGGTATTTTGTAGAAAAGAAAGCAAAACCAGGCATGTTTTTCTCCATGGAAATGTTATCCTTCCTGGAGAATACTTAAACTGGCAGGTCAGCTGCAGAGGTGGAGGGAACGCTGGTGGGACAGACCATGTTTCTAGGGAAGTAGTGGGGTTAAGATGGCTCTCTGACATGCTCAGAGGTTATCCCCACACAGTTAATGAGATGCTCAGTGCATCCAGAGGAAACAGGGGGAGACTGCAAAGTCTGTCTAATCTCCTAAACAGGATGGGAAAGGACTGATTCTGCATCTTCAGGAGTTGGTAGGGAGGAAAGCTCTGCCAAGTAGACATTGCCAAGGTACCCACATGTAAAATCTGTTTGGGTTTTAATTCTTCCACCTCTTTGCCTGTCACTTTTATCAAGACAATCTTAAATTACTTGAGGGAAATAAGAGCATTTCAGATGTGGCAAACATGCAGCTTTTAAAATGCAAATGAGTTATAGATGTATACAGCCAGCACTGCTGTTGCCTTTCTTCTGGTATCATTGCTTTGAGAGTAGTTCAGTTTTTGAGTACAATGAAAAACCAGGAGGGCTTTTCCTACGCAAACCTACTTCATGGAGTAGCTTGTTTGTAATCGTGGCCTGCGTGGGGTGCTCAGGGAACAAATCGAAAATAGAAGATATTTTTAAAGCAATCCTTCTCAGTGGTATGTTCTGCTGGCTTCTGGCAGCCAGCACCTTGGGAGTTTCCCGAGCTGGCTATCATGCGTAACTTGATGGTCAGTAATGGATTTATCTCTGAGAAACCTTCTATCATCTCTTTTTGAATCTGCATAAATTTAATAGTATTCAGATTCACGATTATAACGATGTTTTCTGTGAAAAGATAATCCTTTGATTTGTTTGAGGCTTGTTGACTGATAACTTTTCACCACACAGACCCTAGTACTAGTGTGATAAGCAACTGTGAATAGTCATTAGATAATCAATTTTTCCTTAAAATATCTGATTTTACTCAGCTCCATCTTATTCTCTTTCTTAATGTTGGCCAGGCTGAGTTGGTTCTGTTTCTTCTCTCATGGAAGGCTCTCCAAGTCCCTGCCCAACATTCCCCTCTCAGCCCTCTCTTATTCCACCATGTTGATAGCTCAGTAAACTCCAAGTCACTACATACAGAAAATACTGAGAGCACACAATTATTTGAAATGTGTGACCCTTAGATTGTTAAGTCAGAGAAAGCCTGTTTTTCTGAAACAGCAAGTTGAGAGTTAACAGTAAGATAATAAATGATGCTCTAAAAATAGTTGCTCAAACATTACCTCAGCTTTTTGGGTTTTGTTTTGGTTTTTTGTGTGTGTGTGTTTGCAGCCAGTACACTACAAAAATGTGATGATCACAGGCACACCAATGGGTATAGAAAGCTGACGGATAATAACTTAGTATGTGTTGACTGTTTCTCCACCTGGAATGCATTGTTTATTTCATTTAAGATGTTGTCGGCCTGTGTCTTTGAGTTGTCTGTGCTATTATAACATCTCTCTGTGAAAGAGATACACAACTAGTAAACAATAAAGCAAAAGAAGAGCTGTGACCACCCAGATGGCCAGGAGCAGATCCCTGTATCTGTGCAGACTCACAAACTGTTGAGTTTTTTTTTTTCACTTTTGCAATGATAATCAGAAAGAAAATAAAATGCAAAATCTGCCCCATGGTTGTTCTAGGCAGTCAAAAGTTGTATCGTGGTTATGGGATTTCCTGAACCATTCACAATCCCCTTGCTTGAACAGCCAAGATGGTCTGAGGATGGAAATGAGCACATACCCTGGTCTAACCAGCCTCTAGCCTCCTGGTCTCAGAGTGGGTGGATAATCAGTCCAGCTCAGGTGTAAAATACAGTAGCATTAAATAATGCAAATATATCTTCTCTTCTTCAGAACGTATCTGGAAGAAGTCTTAGCAAGGTGAACCTCAGCTGCAGCAGACCACTGTTTTTTCACCGCAAAGCTTTGAGATTTGCTGCTCACAGACCTGAGTGTGCTTTTGGTGTCTAATGGACTGGCCAAGGAAGAAGTACACTGTACAGTATTTTCATTGGGACTCCATGTGTGATCACAGAATGTCACTGGAAATGCAAAGTGACAATTTCAGGTGTTACTTCTTCCAATTTCATGTCAATAATGGAACTGCCCTGAGAATGGTCAAACTTACACAGGGAAGTAGTTTGGGAAAAAAACAAACGTTCTTTAATTTTTTTTCTTTTCACCCTGGTATCTGGAAATAAAGAGGAAATCTCATGCTTTACAAGTAGCCAACAGTGTGTGGACTGCATTTTGCAAACCACCCGATGTACTGCATTCGCAGTACTTTTGCTGTGATTATTGTTGCTCTTGCAGAAGGCAAAGGTGCTGGCAGTGTCCTGAAGTAATTTGTGAGCAGCAGGGTTCAGGTGCCTGGCCTCTGCAGCTCCCCAGGTTTTTCTGAGCCTGGCAAGGCTCATGAGAGTGACAGCAGTGTGCTGGTGAAGCTCTGTTTTCCTAGGGCATGCCATAGACGTGATGTTCTTTTGATGGGAATGGAGAATTATGGTGAATGAAGTGGCTGTGTGGCCAGGAGGAATGGTTTGTTTTTTTCATTCACAGCATACAAAGAAATTAAAAAAATGAAGCAAAACAAAAATGCTCCTGGTTCTGTTCTCTATGTTGGGGTTAATGCAGTGAAACAAAGCAGAGTACAGAGCTTTTTCAGAAACTCTTTTCCACCTGATGGAAACACTTCAGTTATTTTAAGTCAAGGAAATCCTGTGTTTCCTCAGCAGCTGTTGCAGTAAAGATGGTTGGTCATTTTGCATATATATTTGTATTGCTGGAGGTGCCTTTTCACTTTATTACTGAATGGCCCTTTACAAATAACAGATCCACAGATGGTAAAGTGGTTGGACATTTGACATAATGTTTCCTGAAATCTCATATGAAAAGATACTTGCATAGGATGGACATGACTGTTAATACATGGGTAGGAAAATTCTTGAAACACCAGAAATGTTTAATAGAAATGGCAGTAAGAGAGGTGCCTGAGATTACGGCAAAGTTTGATACTGGGCACGTTCAGGTGCAAGACACAGAGGGAATACGAAAATAGACCACACGTTCTGACTTTTAAAGAAGATGCTAAATGGAGTGATCACAAATGGAGCAGTAATGGTACAAAACTATACAAAGAAAAATCGTAATATTTTGCCAGAATATAGAAAAGTGGGATAGGGCCTGGAAAACATCGGAGTAATTCATAAAAGGGAAATAATATGAAGGAAATGACAAAGTGAAGGAAGATAACAGAAAAGAGAGAGCAGAAAGAATTAGATAGTGTTGTGATTTTGTATTTGAAAGCTGAAGAATCCTCCCTTTCTTCTTGGATTCTGGAGGATAGGTGTATGTGGCACAGGACTTGTCCTTGTCACACAGAGTGAGGGATATTTGGCATCAGTGGCACACACTTGCACCAAGCATCAGTGAAGAAACTAATCTGTGGTGGCTATAAGGTGTTTTCTGACTGTGCTCTTTGAATTTTCTTGGTTACAAAAAGAAGAAAGGAGTAGACCTTGTCTTTTGGGCAATATCTCTTTTAAATAGGAATGGTTCTGACAGAGTTTGTGTACATTTTTGCCAAGACTATTAATTTTGAGCTTCCAGGTGGGACTGTCTGTTAAAGTCAAAATGCTCCATATTCCAGTCCTTGCAGCCAATGTGTTATACAAGAATGAAAAAAGCTTGTGCTTCGCTCTGTCCTTCTTCTGAACTTAAGACTCCAAATAACTGATTTTCAGGACACATGTTTTATACTTGTTGTATTTGCCATGGGCCAAATTATGCCTTTGGGGCCATCAGTTATTTTCAAAGTTCAACAGTTTTATTTATTATTCTGCTTTATGTTTCTTGTTTCTGTGGCTTCTACCCTCCTAACTGACTCTTTTCCAGGGACTTTGAAGACTCAGCAGGTGGCCTGCCACCTTTGTAATTCCACTTCAGGAACACAAGAGGATCTACTAGTAAAGTACATACTAATTATTTGAATAGCTATGTGATTCATCCTGTCTGTCCTGTTATGACAGAACTACTTTTCTGGGTTTTTTTTTCTAGAATGAATGACAAAAGGTCAAATTTTCTTGTGATTCCTTGTGTGAAGTTCCTGGGTCTTGGTTTGTAGTAGGTAGTAGCAGGTGTCAAAAAGATAAGGAGTAGAAAAGTTACTTAATTACTGTAATTTAATTTCAACTAACTTTTCTTTGCTATTCATTCTCTGTTTAGTTGGTGTGTTTTAATGAACCTCAATGATATGATAAATGCTTTTTGGGTCACTGTGAAACAAGGTCTATGAATCCTGTATGCAGTTAGGAACGGTATAATTGGTTTTATACATACATGAGATGGATTTTGTACCTTCAGTTGGAATATAGAATAAGTTGTATTCCTTCTGTATATAGATGCAGTGAGAGTTCCTGAAGCTGGTGTGTTCCCTGGGAAGCCACAGCAACCTACCATGGAGAAGGGGGTTGGCAGAAAAGGACGTGTTAGGAAATGGGAGAGGTGAACCCCAGGGAAAGAGGACAGCCAGCCTTTCTGCTGTGGATTGTTCTGTCAGGTGTGTCCAGTTTGCAATGACCATCCAACAATTTCAACATAAAACTGAGTAAAGTGGTTTGGTCCATTATTTACCAAAGCTGCAGCTCAAGGTAAAACAGAGCTACTGATTAATTGGTTCAATGTTTTCAAAACTGTTTATCTTAGTATAAAATAAGTGACAAAAAAAGTAAAAGAAAAGGAAGAAAGTGAATTGAAACTTTTTTTTTTATTCAAAAGGAGCACTTCAGAAGAGAATGGAAGTTTTCTTTTTCCTTATTTTTTTCCAGGGAGGCTCATTTTTCTTTTAAGGGAAGGGCTCGTGATCTCATCTCATTTTTAATGTCTGTCTCTTTAATGCTTTTCTCTCTTGGTTAAAATAGCATTTCTCAAATCATACTAATGTCAAAATTGAGACATTCTGTTGCTCCATGCATGGTACTGTCAGCTGATGAACATGAAATGCTTTCATAAATCTAGATATAAATAAATGTATATGAATTCCTGGAAAACACTACTGTAAAAGTGATGTACTGTAAAGTGCCATAAAAATTCTTCAGGGCTGTGCAGACTAAAGTAGGGACGTCATGTCAGACTCAGGGCACAGCTGTCTGCACAGTATGTTATTAGGAAAAAATTGCTATCAAATAGCTAACTCTCAGATACAGAGATATGGTAGTCTGCTCTGCAGAGAGGTACTTTATATGCATTTTTCTTAAAACTCTGGCGCAATGTCAAAATAACTTTTTGTAACTGGAGCTCAAACAGGTGTAGCATAAGTATGTGACAATGTCTGAGGGTTTCTTCCAGAGGAAGGGTTTGCTATCCAAAGGTTAACAGTTACACTGGGGTGACTTCAGAGGTTAGTTTAATGCCTTATTTTGCTCAAGCGATGCTGGCAGTCGGGAGCCCTGTGACCTCCAGCATGGTTCTGGTTCTGAGCAACAACTGGCTATGTTGCAGAGAGCAAGTTTTAAATATTTCATGTAAGCAATCAGCTGCTGAAAAACATGCTTCTATTTTCCATATCCAAAAATGAAAGAGGCATTGGTTTTCTGTCCTCGTTTTTGTTTTCCTTTCCACAGTTGTGGATTTGTGTTTTGTCCACAGGCCAAGTCTGTGTGGTTCTTGGCAGGCTGCTTGGACATTTTTCTACAAAGCTTTTATCACAGCATCTTAGTCTGGGTTATGCACGAAATAATGCAGAAAGGCTTGATAAAGAGAACCTGTATTACAGCCTTACAATCTTTAATTAATGCTATGTGTGTGTGCATGTAAGTGATAGGTGATAGGAGAGCTGCAGATGCAGTGTGTTTAATTTTGATGCTTTATTGCTTTCTTGCACTGCGGTGACATTAATAAATTGATGCAGGCAAGCATTTTAGATTTCATTACCGCCTGAAACGCCTTTACTTTTTGGCTTGCCCCAATTCATTTATGAGGCATCATCATGCTCAAATTAGAAAGAGACTAAGCTGTATGTGGCTGCTGAGAATTATTGGATTATTCAATTACTGTGAACGGTGCTCAAGGAATATAAAATATTCAAGAAATATTCAAGGAAAAATCCCTAGATAACGTAGTCACATAAAGGTTACGTGTGCAGGGGTGGATATAGTCCAAATGTAAGGCCAGAAGGAGGAGAGAAAAGGCAGTCACCAGGCTGTGAGTGTATAGTGTTGTGGCTGGCATTACTTGGAGTGATTAACACTCCCATGGCCCCTCTGGTAAACTATCAGCACGATTTAACAGAGGAAGGGAAAGTAGTCTGTAAAGCTTTCCAGGCTGAGATCCTCCCAGCTGGCAGGGGGTGCTGCTGCGTGCAAGGTGGTGTTCCCACCCCACCAGGGCTGGGGCTCAGGAGGAACCTCTTAAGCCTGCATTGCCATCTTTTTCACCTGCCAGCTCTGGGAATTGGAAAACAAATGGTGTGTGGCCAAGTCTGACACCTTCAGTGCTGCCTCTCTCTAGAAAATTAACACTTTTTTTAGCTGAATGACTTCAGGTAGGAGCTAGTCATGTTACTCATGCCAAACTGAACTCTAGGTTACCTGAAGCTGAGTATCTATATTATTTATATTACCGGGGCTGCACTGGCATTAAGCATGAGATTAGCTTGTTTTGTTTAAGCGAAGATTAGAGCCACTGATTTGAACCAAACATGGCCTTATTAGGATTATATCTCTGCTTGCACTTCAAAATTTGGCTATTCTACTCCCAAGGAAACTTGTGTTTGTTTTATTTTAAACATAGTTCCTTCTTGGCAATAAGCACTCCTATTTGGTGAATAATTTTACTTAACACAGAATTCTCTGGATGGTGAAAATTTGCCTTCTGTTGTCTGCTAGACTGTACTGAAGAAGGTAAGTCAATCTACTACAAAATAACTGTTACAGCAAACCAAAGCATGAATTCATTAATTTTAATGATAATGTTGCTGTTTTACTCCAAGCTTAAGTGAACATAAATGTAACTTATCGAAGAGTCTCTGGCAAAACCCATCTGTGCAGGTTTTTTAATTGCATCTGTCCTTAAACTAGCTGTGCATTTTAAGAAGAAGGAGCAGCAGCATCTGACCTAAATCTGACTCCTAGCAGCATTTCCCCTAGCAGCAGCAGCAGCGAGGTGCAGCTTGTAGCGCTGCCATAGTTGTTGGGATGGTGGTAGCACATCATACCATTTCCTTTTACCACTAACATGGCTTTCCGTGTTTTTAGCAGTGGGCGGCTTAGCAGGATGGTTACGATTTGGTGCTTTGAGCAGAGAAACTGTAAGTGAGATGAGCTATTTCTTTATAAGGCTAGTTATCCCTTCAGTGTTATTTGCAGTACTGTGGTTAATAAGGCAACAGTACTCACTCCAAGAAGTTGAAATAATGAAACAAAACCTCCATTGTCTCTGTAGCGATGAAGGTAATTAAAAGAGAACAGTGTTGAGAGGTTCCATATGATGTAAATCATTATCTTCAGACTTTTCTTACACCTCAGACATTTTTCCCCAAATGAACTCAACAAGTATTTATACTTTCTAAATTTGGTTCACTACTCAGTGATGTTTTCTCCTTCGTTGAGGGATGCAGAAGGTTCTTGTTATGGTCACTGATTTTCCAAGAAGCCTTAATAATTTGCAGGCATCCAGATTTGTTTAGATGCACACAAGGAAAAAAACAATTTCATCCTGCTTCTTTTTTTTGATGGAGTTATATTTTTGTTATAAAAAAAGAAATGTGTCTAGGGAACAGATCCTTAGGAAAACTACTGGAAACAGTTGCATGTCGAATTTATGGCTCCAAACATGTTATCCCTGGCCTTGCTTGAAATGCTCCTGTGGGGTCTGTACATTAATACATCCAAAGATAATCGTACGGATGAAGTTAAAGTCATATGGAAAATTGATTGGTGTAATTAGTCATTAAAAATTGTTAAACCTGCCTTGAGCATTTCATCACAAGTCCTTCTAGCAGCTGCAAGACAAGGCAGGAGATGCTGTAGTTTTGAGAGGTACTTTCCAAATGATGTTTATTTGACTGAGAATAACGTTATTCAAAGTTGTTGTGAGCATCTTCTGAAGGATTTTGAAGAGAGAGTACTCATATTTATTGCTATAATTATCACTAAACTTGACCCAGATTGACAGAGATCATTAAACAGATTTTTAACGTTGCCTGGATCCCCATGTATTTCAAAGTCAAAGTCAGAGACTGGACAGATAGCTGATTACTTCATCTCCCACCCTACTGCAGTGTGGTGTATTAGAGCAGCACTAATGTTTGTGCTAAGATTAGTAGCAAGCCATTTTTAATCTTAACTTGTAGTTGGACATGTCTGACCTATAAAGGGCAGGTGATGAGAAGTGATGTTAGATTTAGTGGCTTTCCTCTGCAAGACTGGAGACTGTCAGTTTTCTGGCATTTCAAAACTGTTTCTTCTCTCCTGGGAGCAATGACTGAAGGCAGCAACTAAAGTCTACAAAAACCCAAACTGACCAGCGAACACTCGTCAGCAACCAGGCAGTTCCCCGCCTTAGAAGTGAGCATTTTAAAGGAGGAGACATTCCCCTTTATTGAGGGCAAGGACTCAGCTCTCCTTGCTTGTGAGGATGAAGTCTATCAGGGTCAGTAAATACTGATGTCAAATGTGGCTTTTAAGACATAACTTACTGAGTCAACATATCTGGAGAGTATGTTTTTTCCTAGTTTTCTTTCATACCACTGCTAATTATTTTTTTTCATCAAAGACACAAGATAACCTGTTTGGAGCCAATGAACACTTTTTATGAACACTTTCTTTTGTCTTCTTTGTGTCCATAACTCCTGAGCTCCTGGCTCCTTTATCTCAGATACAAGCAAAAGTGCAGGAGGGGTGTTTTCACATGATTGATTAACAGAAGTACTGTTATATCTAACAATTACATTAAATACAATTTTTTATGTTAATTTTGCCATACGTTGCTATATAATCTTAATATCTTGCTTCCTTAAAAAAAAAATCTCAACATGAAATGCATGATAAAATTTCATTCTGTCACCTATTTAATGGCATCACTTGAGAGCCTGAGAATGTTTCTCAGTGTGCTGCTGAGAACAGCACTGAAGGGACAGTTTGTCAATAATATATCCACGCTTTAGATCAGTCTTACAGTAACCTTCACCTTGTAACACTCTTATTTTTGGGTAGCTTCAGGCTTCACAGCCCAGGTCTCTCTGTACTGAGCTGTGTGCGCAGAAATACTTTCCATATGTATCCACAAGACTGTGCAAGAGTCATCAAGCATTTACTGCAGGAAGCCTGTTTAATTGTCAGTGGCTCTCTCTGTGTCTTTTACTAAAGCAGGGTTTCCTGTCAACTACCTACTTTATTTTTAAAGCTTGAATATTTAGCCAGATTCTTAGCGTGGCTCATACATGATACTGATTCTTATGTAAAGATGCTGGCTGTAGGTAATCTCCTTCTGAGTTAGAAATTCCAGAGCACGCGGTGCAGGAAAGGTCAAACTCATTTGCAGGGAGTTGTGTTTAACTGTGCGATGCAGAAGTGCGCTTCATTACTTGTAATTAATCCTCAAGGTTCCTGAATGTCAGTTTACTGACACAGCCATGAAGGTAGTTCATGGAAGTTAATTAATATTTGTTATTACTGACTTCGAAAAGACTCGTCATAGTAATGTTTATAGGTCTCTTCTACTAGGAAAGCCTATTAAGAAATTCCCTGATTAAATCTTCAGTATTGTGGTCTCTACCTTTAACTGCTGGTTTATGATAATTGCTACTCTTTTACAACAGAAAGGCATGGGGTCATGTGGTGGAAGATGCATCCTAATATTCTGACACCTTGACAGTTTTTCACAGTTTCAGAGAAAAAGTCCTTTGAGGAAAGGTTAATACAGTTATTGGGCAGGTTAATGCTCTGTCATTCCCTGAGGGCTGTTCATTGATATGGGCAGGGGGAAACCTTTATAGTGTTATTATCTCAAAACTGTTAGGCTGCTCAGAGAGACTGAATGAAATCTAAAAATACAAACAGGACACTTTTTTCTTAGAAAATGTAGGACATTTTCTCCACAGTGGTTGCTGTAAAGGTGGAATAGCTGATTGTAGGTGAAAGCAGAAGATATTCTCATTTCCCTGAATTTCACCTTGGGTTCAGATTATTTTTTGTCTCCCAATTTGTAAATTGGCCTCTGCATACAATTTTACCATTTTTTATCTGTATTATATTGTATACGGGACTGAAAGTAGGTTAAAAAAGAGTGATTTCCTTGCTTTTTAGATCCAATACCAAACTAGGGGCATAATCTTATTTTCTGTTTTGATGTTGATATGGAGTGTCTTTCAATTATTTTATGTAAACACAGCACCTTAAAAATATTCATGAAAACTGATTTTTGTGCAATTTTAGCATCTCCAAACTGAGAGGCTGTTCAGTGTCTTATACAAAATTTGCCTTTCTACAGTCCAGCTCTTTAATTTCTTCCTTTCTGCTGTCTCCTGAAAGAGAAACTAACACACAAAAGTCTTCTTTGCATGCTAGAAACATTAAGAAAATGTTTCTGGATTAACGTGGATACTCGGTGGTTTGTAGCTAGTTCTTAAGATGTGTATTTTTCTGGGTTTGAATCACAACTTTCTCTCTTTAAAGTGACTTTAAATTACTATGGAAAAGGAGTTAGTGACTTTTGGGAAAACACTTCTGTTTTAGTGAAAGAGCTTTTTGAATATAAAATAGATTATTTGATATAATGCCGTTCTTTTATATCGTATTGGTTTATGAACTAGGGTGAAATTTCATGGCTGTGAATTAGAAATTTAACTGCCTGGATTTTAGTGCGATCTTTCTGGCAAGCGTTCAGTGATCCAGTGAAAAAAATTAATCTTTTTTTTCCACGTCACTGGTTTGGCCATCATAAGCAATGTTATTAATTATAGACTCCAAAGTAGCAGCGCTCTGACTTTTGCAACCTAGTACTCACATTGTCTAAAGTGCTGCATTTGCCACCTTCATGGTACTAATTAGTATGTTTATAATGAGCCTCCACTCCTGTACTGTAATCCTCATTAGTTTACACAGCTGATAGCAGCTTGCATATCTCAGTGGCAAACACAAAGCCAGGAGCTGTATTCCCTGGTCTGTGGAAATTGGTTACAAGAATCCACCTCTCTATAATGCTGGCCCCAAAGGTACTGGTGCTTTATCACTACCCTTACTTTATGGGTAATATTTTCCAAAAAAAAAAGAGTTTTTGTAAAGAGTTTTTAAGAAGCAAGGAATAATAGTTCTGAGTAGTCAAGGAGAGAAAGGGGTAGACGTGGACCTTAGTGTATGTATTCCTAAAAGCTAGTAAACTGTCTCCAGTTATTTTAAGAAGTGGCATAAATGGAAAGATGCAGTTTTCAAAGCTCAATGTAGAATTTGCTTTCAGAGTCGTATGTCGGGCATAGGTGACAAAGGGTGCAGAGTTGTAATTTCTGCAGAGAAGTCATGCTTGTCAGCTTGCAGGAGTCTCTTGTTTGCCAAAGTGTCAATATACTTTGACACCTAAAAGCTGACAAACCAAAATATTGCATTGTTGCACAAGGGAGACATTTGGAAAAGGTGCATGGTGGAAAGTGACTGAGAAGTGGAAGGGAAAGGAGAAGGCTTGATGTGCGTTGTGCTGGGGTACTTCTGCCAGTGATAACATTCAGGTTTTGATGGTCCTTTTTACAGGATGGGTTGTCTTGCAATGAATTCAGTATTGCCCAAGCAAGGTGGAGTGGGTGTGTGCTGAGTGTTTGGGATGAAGACCCACAACCGAAATTTTGGGGTCCCTCTGCATATTTACGCATGTTGCTAGTTTTCCTCCATGCTCTGACAGTTTGCTGCCGCGCTCTCTGTGCCAGTGGGCATTAGTCAGGCCTGCAAGGACAGCTGGTCTGGTCCCGCTTTACCACCAACTTTCTTCCTCCCCTCCTACCATCTCCCTGAAGTTTACTTTTACTGCTTTTGTATATAAACTTCCCACCCAATTTTTTTCTTTCTGAGGATTTAGACGCATAGGACCTGAAGCTTCTTCTGCCTCAGAGATTTAAATACTTTTGTTCTCATCCTGCCAGACTGCTGCTAGGTAGGAGGTCTGGATAACCCCCCTCTGTGTGTTGCCCTGCTTCTTTTTTTCTCATTTTTCTTCCCCCCTCATGCCACTGCTGGGGTTCACAAACCAAAGGGAAACGAACTGCATTTCATGTCAAGTTCGTTTTCAGCAGGGTCACTTCCCTCTCTGCACAGCATCCAAATATTCATGCTGTCAAGAACAGACGGGAAAGGAATGAGCAGCTGCAGGTGGTGAGGAGGGCCAGCACATCCTCTTCAGCAGCAGCATTGGTTTACGCTGGCTTGGTACACCTCCATCCCAGCATGTTAGATAAAACAACCTGAGAAGGGAAGTTTCTCATTAAGACATTGCACCAAGAACTGGGGCAGCCAAGGCACGGAGATTGCAGAAGGCTGGTACTGTCCTAGTCCACCTCACCAAGCATTGCCAGAGATCACCATTCTTCCAAATTTTTTTTGAGTGATAGAGGGTGTAGATAAGTTTTTATTCTCAAGGAGTTTTAAAAGAAGCTCCACTTGGGAGAAACTTCTGAGAATAAAGTCCTGTCACTTTAAAAATTCTTTTTAGAATTTTCCAAATTCATAATAAAAAGAAAATCTGCAATTTCCCCTAATAACGACTTCTATATATACACCTTATACCAGGTTATTATACATGCTTTTATGTTCTTTTACTATGTGAATTGCATTTTACTATGTGTCACCTTTTATAAAAAAATCTACTTTTTCTTACATTTTTGTGCACAATACTTCTTGAGTTTTATGGTTCCCTGGAGACTTTTTGAGTGTTTAAAAGATGAGTTTGCTGTCAGCCTCCATACCTCTGCCTTTTATTTGAAGAAAGTATTGACATCTTAGTGTCTAAGCTCAGGTATAGGAATGCATTCATACAAATTTCTTACAACACTTATGCTAACATATTTTGGATAGGTAACAGTAATGACATTTTCCTATGTAAATAATAGGTAAATGGAATTGCTTGGGAAGCGCAGACTTGCGGGAGTTTCTTAATGAATGTTGATTTAATGGGATTTGCTTATTATTCTTATTCCTGTAAAAAGTGCAAGGCTTTTTGTTTCAACATCAGGGCTTCTATGTGCATATATATATGGTGTGCCTGAAGCACATGACTGGGCTCAGCACTCTGAGATACAGGCTCTGCCCCAAAGCACGTGTTGGGTTTGGCTGGGTGCTGGCGAATGAGCTCCCTGGGGGACAACAGGGGACTTGCTGAGATCTTTCTGCCCATTGAACTGAGGACAGGTTTGCCCAAGGGCTGGTGGGGCAGGTATCTGGGTTTAACTTGTGGAGTGACTTGTTGGATGGGGCTGGAGGGGAAGAGGGGCCCCGAGGGGAAGATGCCAGCTGGCCACCTCCCGTTGCTTCAAATGGCTGGTATGTCTTTGCAAGACCTCCTACCAGCTGCGTGGATAATATTTATGTATCCTAAGGCCAGACTAGCTTTGCAGAAACTCTCTAACCTATTATTTCCTCAGGCAGTGGTGCATTTATGCAAAGTGCATGCATGGCAGTGCAGAAGGCTCCTGACCCGCCTGATGCCTGGCAGCCAAGTTAAGCAAGCATGAAGTCATTAACACAGGTTTGCGTTTGTTCAGACTCATCGTATAACTGAACACTCTTGTGGTGACTGTAATATTAATGAATGTAAAGACATTACTGGCTTGCAAGTGCTCGCTGGTGCGACGTTTTCAGATGTGTGCAGTGCCCTGTGCAGGCAGGGCCAGTTCCTCAGGCCAGGATGGTTAGTATCAGAGGCAACAGCAATGGCCTCACTTTCCCCAAGCTGTTTTCCTGAAGAATAGCCTTTCCACCCACATCAGTTTTTCTCTAGGTTTGGCAGCCATTTGCCATGATTTATATCTTTGTTTCATATATATCTTGCTCTTTTTCATGGATGAGTTTGAAGCTGACCTTCTGCTGTAATTCCACTTTTTTATGTACTTGAAAATAATGTCATCAAAATAAAAAGTCTTTGCAAAGTTTTGGGTTTGCACTTGGTCTTGGAGCAGCCCTGTTTGAAGCAAGTTCTACAAAGTGTTTTGCAAAGGTCTGAAAAATGAAAGTACTTAGTGAATGTTTTCCTTATTTAAAAAATTTTTTTGGCTTGTCACAAATCTGTGACTTGGTCTTAAAACTCCAAATTTATTTGTCTCCGTTGGTCTTGGCTGCAGTGTGCATTTTCTGCTAATCTTGTAGAGTTAATGAATTAAGTGCAGTTACTTATTAAAGTAGCTGCACAGCGTTGACATTACAGAGAGCCTTGCAGCCATGGTGCCGACCTCAGTGGGTGGGAGGGTCGGAGGGAACCAGTACTGGGATTGCAGAGGCAGGTGTGGGACGGAGATCCACACCAAAGCCAGTGAGGACCATTCTCCAGCATACGTTGCTGTTTCTGCCCTGACACCTCCTTTTTCGTCATCATTCCTGTGATTACCGCCTTGGTGTGCTCTATGGCTTACCTTTCACTTGGAAAAGGGGATTGTGTGCCCAAAATTGTGCATGGTTTTTTTTTTTACTAGAGGCACTAGTGAAAAAGTATTATGGCTCTCTACAAATTCTACCTGTCCCACATCCTTAGGCAGTTGTGTTACTACTACTCAAAACCCCAATAATAAGCATTTAATTTACCTGAAAGACTTGTGATTTCCCAGTAGTGATGGAGAACTGGGAGCTGAAGGAGCAATGGGTGAGTCCTCCCCCCATATCTTGTTTATCTCTGCTCTTCTCCTTCAAGGCCTTAGTGTATGGTGCTTGGTTTTTCTTAGGAAACTGATCTTTCAGCGTGGTGATTCAGTCAGTATTGCCTCTTCAATGAAGCCTTGAAGAAGTTTGTATACCTATAAAATGGAAAGTGTTGGGGTATTTTTTAAAATGTTTAACTCAACAATTTTCACATCTAACAGATATGTGCCCCCCTCCAAGGGTGTAACCTCTTGCTTTTGTTCAAAACAGCAAAGCAAGCAAGAAAGTTTTTTACCTGGGAAGAGGTCTTTATATTTTCAGTATAGCTTTTTAGTGTTGAATTCTGCTTTTTAGTCCAAATTTAGATATGCTGTTAGATACTTCTGTCTTTTCCCACTAGGTTAAAGTGCACTTTATCACTGGGAATCTCTTTCCTCTGTAACTGCAAATATTGCTAATGAGTCATCTCTAAACTCTCTAGTGTAAATAAGAAAGTTTTAAGGTATTCTTTTATTTACTCATTCTCAGATAAATCTTGTAGTATTTTCTTGAATCCAATCCTACTCCAATCTGTTGGTTACTTACCCCAAAGGATGGGCAGCAGTTAGGATGGGAGCTCCCAAAACAGGTTCACCTCTGTTGTAGATCCTCATCCTTTTTCCTTTACACTTTGCTAGTACAACAGAGATTTTTCAGCTGGCTGCATGGGTTTAATGTAATCCAGAAGAACCAACCTTATCGGGCGACTCAAGATGACTCTGACACAGCCACAGTTGTGTTTCTTCCCCTCCTTCATATTTCCTTCCTTCTGCAACCGTTACCAAAAATTTATTGATGCTTTCTTTCACATCACTGATGAAGATATGAAGTGGGTTTGTGTCAGAAACCAGATCCCTGTAGGCCCCATTAAAAAAGCTACTATTGAATAATGAATCCCATTTATAATTAGAGGGGTTTCATTCATGTGTGAACTCACTGTCAGCTGCTTTTTAATTGATTTGACAATGACTGCATTGATTTTGCGCAAGTGCTTTTAAAAAGTCAGGATTGCTTGCTGCGTATGTCCAGGTGCCATATGGAGGTCTGTCTTGGGACTATAGATGCCTTCAACCCAGCAAGCTCAGGATTCTGTCAGAAAAGGGCAATAACTTCGCTTGCCCAGACCTGTTTCCCGTAAAACTATCTTCTCATTAAGAACATAATTTGGATCACTATGTTTACAAATTAAGAGGAATATATTTCATTTGTTTTATGCAATACTTAAGATGCTGAGCCCAGCCTGCAGTTTATAGTATATAGGAGACAATTTATTTTTCCCCACAAGCTTTCATCCATAAATTCCAGAGTGTGTGGAATGATGAGCTGTGATTCACAGGCCAAACCATTCCTGAGTGTCTGTCTTTAGTTTACTTCTCAATTGACGTCCTCCAAAAAAAAAAAAAATTGACGTGACATATTATAGGTTTCAGAAGGATGTTTGTGCGTGTTCTTTACCCTAAGTTCTCTCTTCTGTCTTCTCTCTACTAGAGTACTTGACAGGCTGTTTTAGCATTACTGATTGCAATAACACACCAACAAAATTTCATTCATGAAACACGACTATATTGTGCTGATTTCAAGGGCTTTAACAAAAGGCGTCCCATCTGGAGCATCTAAAGCTCTCATATGGTTTGTTGTAGAGTGTGAAAATTGAAACACTCTATTCTGAGAACTCGGAAGTAAAATTGGTTTTGATGTATGATGTACTCAACAGTTGTTTTCCAACACACTTGGCTTACCTTTTTTCTTAGTTAGTATTATAATTCATAAACAAATGAGGATGCCATTCCATTCCTGACATTTTTCATTTTTGTTACCTTGCTTATGCTGTGTTAAACCTTGAATGAAAACATAATTTACAGTGGTGATGAGAAGCAGCTTTGCATTTGATACTTCTCCAGACTATTGTGTTTTATTGAGACATTTATTTTCCATTTCTTTGTCTAGTTACATGGTTACCAATGACATATTCTGTTTGACAGACTAACAGAGTACATTTCTGTGGCACTTGCCATATATTGATCTGGAAGTAGTTTTCTGACATTCCGTGTAGATGGAGGAGGCATTGTTGTCTTGATCCTATCAAAGGTGAAAATTAGCTACAGAGAGGTTAGGTATGTGACTCAACAGCAGAGGAGGGTGTTCGTTTCTCTTACCTCACAGTCTGTGATCTAGTGAGAGCACAACAAAAAGTCTTCAACTCACGGGCGTATGAGAAAAGATTAACAAAGGAAACCATTGCAAGCTAGCAGGTCCAGGATCTCCAAAGGCTTTGATCTCATCAGAAAGTTGTGTGAAATCTGCTAATTTTACTGGGAGTCTTGTATACTAAAAAGCTGCACAGTCCAGCTGTTAGATCAGATGTAAGGTCCGTCTTCAGCTGAAGTGGTGTTTCATAGAATAACCAGGATGGGAGAGACCCACCAGATTATCGAGTCCAACCATTCCTATCAAACACTAAACCATGCCCCTTAGCACCTTGCCCACCCGTGCCTTAAACACTTCCAGGGAAGGTAAATCAATCACCTCCCTGGGCAGCCTGCTCCAATGCCCAATGACCCTTTCTGTGAACATTTTTTTCCTAATGTTCAACCTAATTCTCCCCTGGTGGAGCTTGAGGCCATTCCCTCTTGTCCTATCCCCTGTCACTTGGAAGAAGAGGCCAGCATCCTCCTCTCTACAACCTCCGCTCAGGTAGTTATATAGAGCAATGAGGTTTCCCCTGAGCCTCCTCTTCTCCAGGCTAAACAACCCCAGCTCTCTCAACCATTCCACATAAGGCCTGTGGTGTGGTTTTGTGACTTGACAGTAAAACAAAGTAAAAGAACAATTTTATAATAGAAGTGTTTGTATTCCCAGAGTTTGAAAAAAAGGCAAACGAAGCTGCAGGCTCATTAAGACAGCAGCTGCCCACCTCACCCTGGGTTTGTGTGGATTGTTCTGGGAAACTGTGCAGGCACAAGCAGGCTGAGAGGGACAGTCAGTGATAGAGAGCAGAGAAGACTGACAGTTCAAATGCTGGAGACAGCAAAGAACCTGAATAGTGAAGCAGTTAAATGTTGCACATTTTTGTTGAAGTCACGGTAGCAAAGCACTCTACCAGCCTGGAGTATCAACACTGTGATTCAGTCCTCTGAGAACAGTGAAATGAAACTGTGAGCCTGATGGTAATTTGGTGGTTTGTGACTGGGAGGAAGTTTGGCTTTTGGGAATGTATTTGGACAACATGACTTGGGCCAGGACTGGTGAAGGTAAGCAAGAGCGAGGCACGTGCATCTTCCTACAGCCAGTGCTGATGAGACCCAGTTTCTGAGCAATGTCTTGCTGTGGCACTCTCATATTTTTTAACATGACCCAGGAACAGAGAGAAGAGACTTGTGACATGAGAAAAAGGTAGCTCTGGGGTGACTGGGAGCAGCATTCATTTCAGCTGTACAGAAGTACTTCTGCCAACTCTATGTCTTTCCCTGCTGTGCCTGACAGTTTTGTTTTGCTATGCACGTGGCTGCATGCCCTGTTGCAAAGCCTTTCTCCCTGCAGAAGAATCCTCTCTGGCAAAGCTTGCTAGAAGCAAGTTGCAGTGCCTTTAGGGACACCCTTGGTTTTCAATATGATGGTAATGCACAGACGGCACAGGAAAGTGGGAAGGATTTTGTCTAAGCATGCTCTGCTGTCTAATTTACTTGACCAGTTTCTTCTTTGATGTTGCAAAAGAGGGAAATAGCAAGTACGATGTGTAGATTATTTCCTGTCTTTCTAAATGGAAGAGGACGTGGAGTAGATTTATGTCAACAGAAAACACTCCTGAGCAGGTCTCCTTTTTAAGACATTAAGACCACAGAAAAAATATGAGTCTCTTTAAAATCAATCCATTCCAACCAGAATTTTAAGGTATTTCATCTTGGAGAAAACTGATGGAGATACGTCCAAAGAAGAAAAGACTTGCAGAGTCATCTGCGTTGCTGTCTGTCTTAGTGACTGTCCTGAAGAGAAGATAATTTTTGTGTTAAGGATGGTTGTTTTCACTCCCTAGCATGCTGTTTTCCCAAGTGTTTCTCATGTCTGCAAATATAGCAAAGCTGTTAATACCAGCCTCGATGAAGGAAAAAGCTGATATTACTCTTTTACGCAGAAGTGATTCCCCTCTTCTCCCCTCCCTTCAACCAGTAGTAGAAGAGTATAAATTACCACCTGGAAAGATTTTAAATGCAAACTTGCACATGGTTTTAAAAGGTGGGAGATTTCAAACTGATACCTTTCCGTCTATGAATATCAATGAACAGATAGCACTATATTTTTTTCCTCGCAGCTGTCATTGAAAAGAAATGGAGGGGAAAGAAGGTCAGCGATTAGAGAGGAATGTCTTAACCTCTGTTCCAGACTTAAGTAAAAAAATATGAGATATACCCCTAAACTACTGAAACCACCTGTGGGTAAGTGGTAGCTGTGGTAGTTAAGCTGTCATTCGTGAAAACTGAGGAAAGGCAGAGGGATGGCTGTTTACTTTAAACATCTTGGGGAAAGAGAGGATTTCCATGACAACACAGAGTTCGGTGCTAGCACTGTATGATAACAAAAAAAGTCTCTTTCAAGATATACTGCTGAATCTTCTGACTGAGCTCCTCTGTCACCTAAATATTTTGGTTTAAAATGTTGAGCAGAGCAGGTACAGGAAGAGTTAGGAGGAAAGGTTTGAACTGGTGGAAATGCACCACAACATCAGTACTTTGCCTTTCTGGTTAACTGCTAGTACAGCAGGATCAACAGTTTTTGCGAGTGATATACAGTGTCATGCGGACATGTCTGCTCCAAACCCCCTTTTCTGCAAAAGGCATGAAATAGTTGTTTTACAGATGTTACAACATTTGTGTCAAACGATACTTAATTTCTCAGATTATAAACACTCTGCAGAATGACCACTGTTCAAAAAAGTTAGCAATTCCCAGCCATGCTTGTATAGCGGTTTTGAAGATAACACATCTATGTGTTTTGGGAAGTAACTGAATAACTGAAATAGGCAAGGAAGTAAAAATCCACAGAGTGAAAAGTATTGGGTACTTATTGTCCGTTCTGTGTTATACTAGCCATCATCTGGATAGAAAAGTATATTTTGTAGGAAAAGTGGCAGTAGCCTGATCTGTGAAGTATAAATTCATTGTCCTCTGATACAGAGAATTAACCAAATGGGAAGTTTTCGGCATTTACATATTTTGGAGGACCGGTGAAAATAAACTAAGACACAGTTATTACTAATCAAAGCGAGAGTCTTTTCCTGTCAATGCTTTTGCACACTGTTATTGTCAGCCCCTAGAGTGAAGGAGTTAGACCTTGATGAACACCTCTCATTCCCACATTGATTACAGTAGAAGCAATGAGAATTGGAGTTTTCAGACTTTAAAATGACTAATATGTGTGTGGGAAGACTTGCTGTATGTGCAGGACACCTTGTTCTTTCTGTCTAAAGCTGCGTCTATAGAAACCTTTTCCCTGCAATTGCTCTCCCAGTATTACCACTGTTTCATCCTCACATCAGTGCTAGCAAGATGGAGACTGTTAATCTGGAGAGCTCATTTGTAACACATTTAACCATCATCAAACCATTTTCATGTCTGGACAACTGAATTATCATGAAATGTTGTCAGTTGACAACATTTATTTGTTGTCTGTCATTTATTTGAATCCCCTTTTTCTCAGGGAAGGATTTCCTGGAGGGTGAAGGGTGATTTTTCTTTTGCAGGTGCTTGCAGGGCTGTGCAGCCACTCTTCTCCCTTTCAGCCTGTCAGGTGGCTGCTGCATCTGGCCCCATTCTCTGTTCTCTCCTCCTTCTCCTTTTTGTTCCTCCTCTTTCCTATCTGTTACTCTATTTTAATAGTCTAGTGTAACTAGCCAAGACCAGCAACGTGACTGTAATACAAAGACAAATTAGAAACAGCGCCATCAACTTTCTGCTAGTGAAGTTTGCCAGGTCTCACTGAGACAGATAAGCCCATATTAACTCGCTGTAATGACATTTGCCAAAAACTAAATTGCAAGACAGAAAGGTGCCCAAGGAGAAGTTTCTTTCTGAAGGATTCTTTTTCCCTTTATGCTTTGACTTCAGCAGATTACAAAAACAACTTAAGGTCATCTACAATCCTTTATTTATTCCCCCCAATAATGTAGTATCCTTAAATACCATTTGAACTGTGATATATGGATATATGGTTTCTCCTTTAAAACAGTGATATTAAAAAGAATATACTGAGCATTTTTTAACTTGCACCTTTTACATTCCAATTATTTCATGTGACTTTCATTTGTAAATTTATTAGAAACTTCATGTGTGTGTGTGCATTGCTTGTTTCGTAGAAAGAAATGAGGAGAGCTTGATATAAAATCCCAAACTTCAATTAATACCACAGTTATTCATTCTTTAGTGTTCTGACCTAGTGCAAGCACTTGGGGGAAAAAAGGTGGTTTAAATCAACCCAAAGCAATTCTTTCTTGCCCAAAAAGAAAAACAAAAATCCATGCATCCTGTTCCAGTGTTTTCTTTCTCTCTGTCACATATGATCTTCAAGCTCTGCAATAAAAACGAATGAGATAAAAACCTGGGTGAGAAAACCAAAGGGGGAGGGTGAATCCATTGCCTTTTTACTCTGTTGTAGGTAATTTTACCACTAACCTGAGATGCTAGAGGCCCTTTCCTGCCTGGGGTGACTTGAACCTATTTCCAGGAACAGATCCTATAAATGTGAATGGGAATGGCTGATCCCAGAACACCCTTTTCGCTTTGCCAACGGTGTTTCCACTTTGCACAGCTTATTTAAATATTCATTTAGCTAGGAAAAGAGTGAGTTCTCTGCAGTGGAGCCAGATGTAGAGTGGCATCCAGGGAGTTTGTGGTCCTTGGCTCATTAGCCTGCTGCTAAACAGCCACCTCTATTGCAGAGGGGGCTGTAGCATCACCCAGACCCTGAGCTGTCCCACTTTTGAGGACTGGAGGTAATGTAGTTCCTTGTGCCTGTAGACTTCTGTTTCCTCTGAGATAGTTTGGGATCCATAACGCACATCCACATTATTACTGTACAAGGATGCCATAAGAGCTGTGACTGGGTGTTCACCTGGCTTCCTGACAAGAGAGATAGGTACACCATGGTTGTATGGAACAATCTCAGCAGATGGAGGAGGCTGAAGGCAGCTTCCCAACGAGTCTAGTGCTGCCTGGCTATGGAGTCTTCAATTGAGACGATGGCAGGTTCTGACTGAATCCTCGCTCAGGGGCATGAAATTGGGTGTCACAGCTGAGAGACACAGCTGTTCTACAGAGAGGGGCTTTCCTTGTCTGCCCTTTTCCCACAGCATTTCAGGAATCTATGCATTTGCTTGATTAATTTTTACTAAATGTACCTGGACACCAAAACATTCTGAAAACAGTACTGTTAAAACCTGGGGAGTGGTTGTAATTTTCCTTTAAGGCACCTTGAAACTTCATTTCCCGGCAAATCGCTACATGTGTCCCAACTCTAATTAACCAGTTAGTATTGCAACAGTGATCAAGGCATTTAAAACACTCTGGGTAGGAGATATCTCCCCCAGCATTATCAGCAAAGTACATCATCCAAGTCTAACCTTATTTATTTGCTTTTAATAACTGTTTGTCTGTTTTCCCCGTAAATACCTAACCCCTTCCATCTATTCAGTCCCTGTTACCTGGGAAAAAAAACAACCCTGTGAAAGATAGCATCTTGTTACGATGTAAATCCATTATTAGCATGAGCCCTGCAATCCTTGCTGCTGATTTCTCCTGGATGAGTGATCACTCCTGGCTTCTAGGACCGCAACTCTAAGTAGGTGCCTTGTTTCACCGTGGCATTATCCTCACTGCTCCCCATTTGTCTCCTGGCTCCATTGACACATTTTAATCTTGCTTCTTTCCCTGATTCTGTATCTAAAAGGAGCCAGATCCCTGCCTTGGAGTTCCAGATGGTACACCAGTAAAAATATTTCATAATATGTTCTCCTCTACATATACTTAACACAATGAGTTAGTTCGTAGGTTTGTGCTTATATGTGATTTGCAATCTCTCTGGAAAAAAAACAATGGCTGCTAATCTCATTTATAGATAATGTGAAAGTATATGAAAAGTTCATAACCACTTTAGCTGGTGTAAATAAGCCAAAATAAAACATTTACATGTGAGTATTATGAGAATATTCCTGTTTCTTCTAATGCTATTAGTTTTATCTATATATCCAGGTGCTTTGTCCTCTGGTTTGTCACCACTATCTTCAGAGTGTTAAAAAAATAACTGTTACAAAGAATTGTTAGAGAAAAAAAAATCAGTATTTTTTAATTATAGAACATTTTCTTTCTGTTCCTTTGAAACTCAGAGAGACAAAGACTCTCTACAAAAAATTAATTTACTGCAATCTGAACTGCATACAATGGTATCTTAAAAAAATATTGATAACTGAAAAAAGCCAGATAAATGAAAAGTAGATGCATGAGTTCATAAAATAAATTATTGATTCTGTTAAGTAAATAAAACTATATTAGTTTAACAGTCTACTATCAGTCAACTCCATATAAATTACAGTATAAAGTATATAAAAATCAGAATTTAGATCTTCAGAAACTTTAAGTCAATTTATTCAAGTCAATGGAACCACCCACAGATTTGACCCTGAATATCTGATAAGATATACAGCCCAAATTTTCAAAAGTGTGTATATTAGATATATGTGTATAATGCAAATTATGTTTTGTACTAAAATTTATTTACTGGAGAATGGAATTTTATAAATAAAGCTTTCAAGGAGATAATACTTACTGCTGTGCTGCTTTACCAGCATGCTGCTCACTTTGGAAAGCTTGGCTTTTACATAGCAGAAGATCTTGATGCTCAATATTTGGTTTGGCAGTGGAAGGTGGCACTGAGACTAACCTGGAAGTGTTGTACCTGAAGGAATTTCACTAAGAAATGTGATAAAGCCTTTTGCTTTCCTCACAATTTGGTTGCAGGTGGGATGTGCTTTAAAAAAAAAAAAAAAAACAACACAGAAAAATTAATAGTTTAACAGTTTTGTGGTTGTTCCCCCCTCAGTAATTTTCTGAATTGAGCCCTTTGGTGATGCCTTCTGCTGGGATCCTGGGTGCAAGGGAGAGCATAGACAATCATAGAATCATAGAATCGCTAGGTTGGAAAAGACCCATCGAATCATTCAGTCCAACCATTGCTATCAGTCACTAAACCATGCCCCTCAGCGCCCCATTCACCAGTCCCTTAAACACCTCCAGGGAAGGTGAATCAACCACCATCCTGGGCAACCTGTTCCAGTGCCCAATGACCCTTTCTGTGAACATTTTTTTCCTAATGTTCAGCCTAAACCTCCCCTGGCAGAACTTGAGGCCATTCCCTCTTGTCCTGTCCCCTGTCACTTGGGAGAAGAGGCCAGCTCCTTGCTCTCCATAACCTCCTTTCAGGTACTTGTAGAGAGCAATAAAGTCTCCTCTCAGCCTCCTCTTCTCCAGGCTAAACAACACCAACTCTCTCAGCCACTCCTCAGTTTCTGACCTGTCTAATCATGAGGACCTTATGCTGGGATGTCATTGCACTCATGTGTCCATGGATGTCAGGCTCTGTGTTTTATGCAGCGTTGGTGTCCATAGAGAGTGTCAGGGCTTTGTCATAGCAGCCAGCTGGGGAGTGTTTGCTTGTAGTCAGAAAACACAGCATCTTCTAGGGAACTTGTCCCTGCCAGCCTCACTGCTTTCTTTCCCACCAGTCTTGAAAATGAAGATGCCTTGGTGTAGATTTAACAGTATGGAAAGCTAAATGCTGCTTATTCACCCAGCCCTGAGGGGATGAATGCATCCATGAGAGATGCCATGGCCTTTCTAATAATATTTAACTTGCTTCTCTTCATTTCTCACTCACTTCCTTTTGAACTACAATAGGATTTAAGATTGGTATGAGATAGAAGAGGAACATGACTGGAAAAATATTGTAATAAAGCTATGTACAGCCACATTGGTGCAGCTTTCCTGTGAGCTCTCTGTATGGAAGGGAAGTGTTACAGCCCAGCTGGGTTCCCAGGAGCTGACCAATTTATGGGAAAGGGACTCTGTAGATATGTTACTTCTTGGTGTTTTGCCAACAGTTTGGCATAGGTGAACTGAAAAGAGAACTTCTGCAAGAGAAGAATGTTTCTCCAGCAGCTTTGCTTGCCCATGCTTTTCCAATCAGATGTTTCACCTTGGTAGATTTTTTCTTTTCAGACAAGAATTACAAAGAAAGAATTTTGATAGCCATTTTGCCCCTAGGAAACACATTCTTTTCTTATATGCATTCTATTTTTGCACATCTAAAATACGAACATGCTTTGTATAATTAAAAAACATAATATATATGTATGTTTTATTTAAAGCAGACAGTCCTCATGGCAGACTTCAGTATACTGACCCTCCAGTTCCCATCCAAACCTTTAGGAAAAACTTGTGAGAAATGCTAAATTTGGAGTATAATCCAAAGCCGACTCATCCCTTCTTTCTCTGGGGAAGACCAAGCTGGAGAGTAAAATCCAGAGCCCATGACTGAAAATACCATTTTGAATTTATGAACCAGTTCTAGTGCACAAGACGATCAGTCACAGAGTTGCAGAGGGGCAAAGTCAAGGGAGGAGCATCTGCACAGTGTGGAGATTGGTAAGAGTGCAGACCTGACACACTCCCCAGTGCTATTTATAGACAATATGTGAGTGCTGCTGTGTGGAGACTGCCATGATGATTCACTCCTGAGGTTAAAAAGCTGGAAAGAGCCATTGGGAGGTATGTGTTGATGAAAACAAAACAAAACAAAGCCTTAGCTGCTTTTTCCAAATACAGATGTTAACAAACACCCTCTGAACACTTGCTGCTTATTTTCATGAAGACTCTGGTGATCTGTGGAGATTCCTGCTTACCAGGAGATAAAACCAGGGAGAAACCTACCCACCAGCCAACCCAGGCTGTTCTCTTGCCCCTTGTCTTTCCAAACTGGCTCCTCTACCTTGTGCCAGGGGCAATCTGAGCACATTGGGGCACCGATGAAGCATAAATATGCAGTCAGTACGCTAACTATGCTCAGTAACTGGCAGTATGTTTTCATTAGAAGGAATTTGCCTAGCTGAAAATCACCTAATTGATTTCTCATTTTTAGAAGTAAAACATGTGGACTATGTTCTAAGCTCCTTCTGCCTTGTATAAACACTTCCCATTGACAAAAAAAAAAAAACCCAAAAACCCCCCAAAACCAAAAAAACTAAGATCTTGATTAACGTTTTTCACTTACCCTTCTCTAGTTGTGTAAACTGTGGAGGAGCCAACTAATAGAGGGCAGGACTTGATCTGCTCAGCTCGTGGAGCACCTTGTCTCCATTGTGCTTGAATTCCTTCCACTGAGCCCAAATAAGGCTTTGCTCTTTAGTACAGCTTAGGCTTCTATCCAATCAGTCCAGATTGGCAAATTTCAGTCCAGATGGTTGTGATAGATATGGTACCCTCTCTTTTAATCTTGACTAAAGAAGTTTTGACAAAGGCCTGTGAATTAAGTGGGCTACGAGTAGCAACGACTGCATGAATTTCACATTTTTGCTTAGTCCATCTGCCAGGCTGAAAAGAGGGAAGGAAGGCAAACCATTTCAGTATAAATTAGAGTGCTTGAATCACACAAATCCAATTAGTTAACAGGCAGGACATTACTCTGCTATTACTACTATTAAAAAAAAAATCTCTTTGGCAAAATGCATGTCAAGTAGTAAATCTTTCCTTTTCAGGCCTGCCATCCATTTGGAACATTTGTCCTACATTTACATGGAAATTTTACTCCCCTTGAACACAAAGCTTTCCCTCTCAGTGTGTAGGCTTCATTAATTGTCAGTAATGCGGACAGAAATATATTCCATGGCATTATATCATCCAAACTGAATGGAATTAATAGCCTGTCCTGTTGTTGTAAGAAGTTTGGCACCATGTGTTTTATCTCTCAGCGAGATGACTATTTATATTGGTTTTGTGTAACTGGCACAATAGCCTTAAGTATTATTGCTTATCTGAATGCACACAATTAAAACTATTTTCTAGGAGGACTTTTATCTTGAAACTCACTTTGGTGGTTATTTTCTTTGCCAGGATGGAGAGGACAGTGCAGTGTGCTTCATGTGACATCATAGTACAGCTCCATTTGCTAAATGTGACCCTGTCTCAGTGACAACTACCTTTCAAAATAACAGGTTGTGATTTTTTTTTTTTTTTAACACTGCCATGCCAGTCCCACCCAGCTTCCTCATGAAAAGCTGGCTTGCAGACCTCTGAAGTCAGTGAAGTTCCTGAGGCTTTGAGCCGTATCACAGGAGCCTACATCCATCCCGTCTTGCTGCCTCCTCTCCAGCACAAAGCTCTGCAGCTGCTAGTCTCATCTTCAAACAGGTTTTAGCTCTTCATTCCCAGCAGCATGGCTGTTGACCTCTGCTCTTCTTCTTCTCATGACCTTTTGTTCAACTTTTTTTCATAGAAGGGTAAGTGCTGATGGAATTTGAGAGCCCACAGGAGTAGTTTTCACCTACACTGGTGTCTCCTTCAGGCACAGTCTCTGGTGTGGAACTTTGGAAGTGTCCTGTATCCAAGTTTCAGCAGGTGACTTCAATCTGCCTCTGTGTGATGGGGGAAAAAAATAGTAATACATTCCGGTATTTATGCATAATTAAAAACATTTGTTCAAATGGTTATTAATAATAAGTTAGAAGTACTTCAGCTGCACAGTGATTATTAGAATGAAAGTAGAGAAGCAATTTATATTCTTTAATCAGTAATATTATTGTAGCTGAAAGGCTGAAATGCCAAATGGATTTCACGTTGGAGGTCCATTTTCACACTTTATGAAAACTGAGGTCACACTAGTAAAGCATGAAGTTGGATGTGCTGTAAATATGATAAGTTTTCTTTAAGACTTCCAAAAGTCATGTGTCCCAGTGCCCATACAGAAGCTTATTTGCCACAGATGGGCTTGTCAGATAGAGAGTGTATTAATTTGACTGCTGAAAGTTTTCTAATCTCCTCCAATCAAATGCTTTAAGCAAGTAACAACTTAAAAAATAACTGCATCTAAAGAACTGAATTTTGTCAGCATTTTAGCTGAACTCTTGGTTTTGAATAGTTAACTCCCTTAATGTGATGAAATATAAAGATTATCTAACGGAGGTTATTTTTCATTTCAAAGAGAAAAATACTGAGTGTTGTTTCTTCTATTCCTGTCATGCACAGAAATACAGAGATATTAGTATTAAATAGTCTTTTAAGCTGTCACCTATTAATATATAGCATTCTAAAATTCAATTGGAGATCAATAAGAAACTTCATTTTAAGGATATTTCTTGACCATATTAACCTGTTTGAGCTAGTTGGTATCTTAATGGACATTAATGCAGACATCTAAAAGACTGAAACCAGAATTACTGAATTATTTGCTGAAGCAGTTGGTTATTTTTAACACACACACACACACACACACACACACACAGAGGATACAAATGGTTTTTATTACTATGGGAATAGCAGACAACACTGACAACAACAAAAGATTAAAATTAAACCTGTTTGTTAAAAAAGAAAGTTGTTTTGAAATTAAAATTAGGAGATGGTAGACTCTAACTATGTATTTCATGTAGAGCAGTTCTTCAGTTGCTGAAGGCAGTCTTGTTTTTTGGAATGTCATTTATGATGTTATTTTTGTTGAACACAATTATCTAGCAAATCATTTTGAATTAAGTCTGATAAAAGTTCTAGAACACGTTATTATTTGTTCTTGATATCACATGCCTTTCATGTGTGATTTCTAATAGTAAGTTTTGAATATGTTTAAAAACACTTGCTTGGAAAAGTGGGCATGAATATGGGGATAGGTTTTTTGAGAGATTTACGCACACGCCAAGGTATGTTCTCAATCTGTGACATCTGTGTATTTGCAGGAGAGCCATCTCCATTGACATAAACACTACTAGACATGCAGGTTTGCAGGTCTATGTATACGCAAGTGTTAAGTCAGGTGACAGTGCTGGGGCAGTGACTTGGAGATGCTCAGCTCTATGGACCAGCAGCAACACCTGTATAAGCTAAATGCCTCCATTTCAGACAGTGCTCTCCCCAACCCCTGCCTCAAACCTGAGGGGCTCTTCAGAAGACTGGCCACATCCACAGGACGTAGCCCTCAGACCCAAATCTCCTCTCAGCCCCACATGGTCTTTGGTGTTCCTAAGAGGTGATTGCTATTTCTTGTGCATCTTTATAGTTCCAGGTTTATGGAAGCATCAGAAACATGTTTTTGTAAGATGAGATGTAGGACCTGTGTTCAGTGTCTTTGGACCATGAGGAGAGAGCATAGCATCTGAGGACACTTACAATAACATGCTGATACAATGTTCATGGTGGATGCTGTAGGAAGGACACAGATGACTCTGGGGCAGTCTTCACTCCACCAACCTAGGTCATACAGTAATGTATCTTAGGACCAGAAACTGTCTTGAGGAGGCCGAAACAGAGGGAGGTGGTTGAGTCACCTTCCCTGGAGGTGTTTAAGGCATGGGTAGACGAGGTCCTGAGGGACATGGTTTAGTGTTTGATAGGAATGATTGGACTCGATGATCCAGTGGGTCTCTTCCAACCTGGTGATTCTATGATCAGAAGCTGGTACTTGGCCTCACTCCCTGGCCTGCTTTTATTTAAAAGCGTAACCAAGTGGTGCTGAATTGCAGCTAACCAAGCATACAGAAGATCTGCTCCCTGCAAAGAGAGTAGCAGAACAGCTGATGTTTGACATCCATATGTTCACATACTGGAAAGGTTAGGGTAGATGTGCAACAGGTTAAATAAATTTAGGTTTCTTTTATCCATATGCCTGGTTGAAGTTGCTGAGCTAACCAGGTTAGATTTTTCACTTTTTTCTCTGGTCAAAATGATCTCTAATCTAAAGAAGTGCATGGTTGACAGTTGGGTGTAGTTTTACAGTCCTGTGCTGCAAGATGAATACGTGTTGAATGTGTGCTTAATAAAAAAGGCTGCAAATTTCCTTCAAAATTATTTTTGTGAAAGCATTGGGATTGTGGCTAAAATGTTTATGGCTAAAACATCTATTTTCACAAAAAATGAAGATAGAAATACTTCAGATTGGAACCTGTTGCTCCAAAGCAGTCCTGTGGTGCTGCAGAGCAGCAGTAGTTTGGGTGCTTCGTGTCCCCAAACCCTTGGTGAGCTGAATTGGTGGCAGGGCTGTATTTCCCGAAAGGCAGCACAACACTTTACCATGATATCCAGGATTGCACTTATTTTAAGAATAGGCTAAGTTTCAGTATCAGGTGACAGCAATAGCATGAAGTGTATTTTTGTGCTCTTAATCCACAAGGTCTTGTCAACTCCCAAGTTTTAACCATTTTAATCACCCAATATGTACAGTCTAATAGCACAGCTCTCTAATGAGACTTGGCCCCAGTTTACTCTGGGACTTTTTGCCAGCATAACTTTGTTGAGCTGAGCCATGATAAGGTATGATTTGTGGCTGGCAGTGCTATGCCAGCCAGAGCTCCTGGTGTGAGCGTGGCTACGCTGCCAAACCTGCTGTTGGAGGGAGCTCGCCTGGCACGAGGGTAGCTTGGCCTCAGTCCTGGCTGCATCCCAGGAGAAGTTAGTTTGCTAGTTGATTAGTTTGGTAGAATAGTGCCTTCTACACCCAGCTTTCCACGTGCTACTGTGGAGAACATGTTCTGCAGTGTTTAGTTTATTACATCAAATACTGGGCTGTGATTACCTCTTTCGTCATACTACCTTCCAAGGCAGTCGTATTAGACATCACCAGCACTGGCCAGTGCAAGATGTAAAGATATCTGAGATGGAGGAGGGGTCCTTAGAAACAACAACTTGGTTGCTGTAATTTACAGGCTGATCATGCCTCTTTCGCTCAGCAGTATCCCTGACAGGTCCCTTACACTGCATACAGCTGGCCGTTTTGGTCCTGTGCCAGATGAGAATTTCCTGATGTGAAAAGAATCCTCAGTTGTCTATTTTTGAACCCTTTCTTGGCTTCCAGAATAGTACAAATCATGCTTAAGTGGGCTGTAGGGCTAGCACTGAATACCTTGAAGCAAACCAATGAATCAGAATGTGAAAACTGGGTGTTATTGTCCACAAAATACAAAATGAGATGTCTTATGTTCCCCAAATTACTCTTTTATTGAGCCATATTGCAATGATGACAGCTATTTCTGAATGGGATGCTAACATATATTTTTAACTCCAGCACCTAATGCTTCCCTATGTACTTCCCTCAGCGGAAGAGCAGTAGAGGAGTGTCTCTTCTCCTGCGTGACTGTAAATCTAGGCAGACTTCATTTGCTGGAGCAGAATTAATCCACTCTGTACCTAGGCCAGTTCAACTCTTGTTGGGTCTAGCCTCTTATCTGTTGTAAAGGTGTAATAGGTTGTGGAGAAGTAGAATAGAGAAACACAGAATTTTAACTGTAGGTATTTTGCTGGATAGACAAAAACTCAGATTTGAAAAACATAAGGCTGATGGAAGACTTCACTCATGTCTTTCTAAAACCTTCTCAGCACCTTTGCCAGGCACAAAAAAAGGGAAACTGATTTGCAGGCATGGTTTTCCAATGACACAAGAATTCCAGGGGCACTTCAACACTGCATTTTGCTTTTCTATCATATTCTGGTAACGTCTCAGAGCAAAGGTGCCTATTTGCTAAATACATAAAGCTGTGCTGCCAACTACAGGGTTTGTGGCTTGGCAAGTCCCATCCTATCTCCCAGCTGCCCTATTGAAACTAATTGGAGGTTCATCTGCAACATGGAGAGAACTGTGATCGGAGATGTTTTTGCCTTTGAATGTTGACTTTAAAGTGGCAAACGAGCAGGCTGGATTTAGATGACTCTTATGCTTTATTAAGTTTGGAAAATTACTGGCAGGAGATTATGTCTAGGACCCTTCCCTCAGAGATGTAAGAGATGAATGCTCAGATGCCTGGGTTGAATCGGGCAAAACAGGCAACTATGCCTGGCTGTTCCTTTTCTGACTTAATGTCCTAACTACTGAGCTATTGTGAAAAATGCTGAACCCTCCTGGTTTTGCTTTTGAACAGGATGAGCTAAAAGGGAGGTGCTGACTGCTTTCACAAAGAGGCAGTTTCCTTAACAGCACTGCACTGATCTTACAGAAGGCAAGGACAGGAACTTTTGTTTCTGAGCAGGCTCCAGCACTTGGGTCTCTAAAGTACATTTAAACATCCCTAACTATGTCTAAACAGAATTTGCCTAAATATAATCTCTCCTTTGTCATCCTGACTTCATCTATGCATGTAGCTTTAGTGGTGTGATTTTTGTCTTGGCCATGGCAGCAAAATTGCTACCTATGAACTTGAATGTTTTGAAACATGTTGATTCATGCAGAGCAGTTGAGATACCTGCATCACTTCTTTCCCTTGTGTGTGAGTGTGTGGAGAACATGAAAATAAACAAAATGAAAAAACACCCAGGCAATGGGTGGCCATGTACATGAGCTGCAACACTTATCACACCAATCTCATGACATGGGTTTCCTTGCCGCAGTCCTTTCTCCCACTACATTTTCTATGCTGAGTGGATAATGTTTCCAGCTGGTGACAGGAGGGCATTTTTTTTCATCATAAACCAATATGTATTTAGTTTCAGGCCACCTTATGTTTTTACAAGATACAGTTTTTCTTTTCAGAAGACTATTTGAGAGTGAAATTGAATAAGAATGTTTTAATAGTACTTGAAGTATGTGGGTGGCTTTGCTTGCTGTATTTTAGGAGATGCTGCACCTTCAATTTAACAGACAATGCTACGCTTCAATAGACCATTATATTACTCCTCTATTCCTAACATAGCAGTCATATCAAAATTGTATTGGTACATTATACAAGTATGGTTAATTAAACTCAGATATCAGCCCCAGCTCATACAATAGCTGTGTGTGGGTAAAGGAGAAGCAATGAGTTAGAAAAAAACTATTCTAGAGAAAAAAAGAAAATGAAAAAGAAAGGGAGGGAACAGGGACAGTTTGGAGCACTGATGGTAGGGGAGCAATTGGATGGTGACCACTGTTGCTGCACCCTGACCTGAGCTCTGCACCCTGCAGCCATACTAAGTAATTAGAGGACCCATTATTTTTTTGCGACATTATTACAGGAAAAGACATAGCTTACCACATGTAATTAAAGAAGGATAGTACAAATGAGGCGTAACTGACAGTTTTTAAGATAGATTTTCTGCAAAGGTTTACTTAATGTATCTGAAGTGCTAGGCATAATAGAGCTGTGGGTTTAACATGTCTGGAGTAAAAAATATGTATATCCTCTGCACTATCTTTCCTTCCTGCTCTAGCTGGCTTTTAATGCACTGTTGAAGACAATCGAGTGCAAATAGTTGTGTTTGAAAGAAAAGCTGATATTCAGACTGCTATTCTGTAGGACTACAAAAATTACTTGCTAGGTCTTTGATCATATTCCAGGGAGGTATAAGATGCTACAGCAATAGTACCTCTTGCTTTTGAGCAGGGCACCCTCAAACATGGAGAGGGCACAGCATTGTGGGAATCCTCTGTGGACCTTTGCAGAAAATCACAGTCCCAATGTGTCACTTAATGTGGAGTCGCCTGCTGTCAGTCACTGCACTGTTATAATTTGAGTTTTCTTTTTATTTGGCTCATTTAAGTCTAGTACGTGAGCTTCAGGGAATAGTCGGCACTTTTAAGTGGTAGTTAAAAAAACACTTTTCTTTGTGCTTTTTTTATTGATGCCTGTTGACCATAAAACTGCAAAAGAGATCTCACTCTGTCACCAGTCTGCCCTTTAATACCCCATTCATAGCATGTCTTATTTCTATGGAAAACCAATCTAAAGAAATCCCAAAGGCACAGATGATAATGTTGGGAAAAAAATAAGCATGAACATACTGAATTGCTTGATGAAAAGCCTAACATTGGCTGAATTGTAAAATTGAGTAAGCATAGCTGTGATGCTGGCAGTTACTATTGAAGTTTGGCAAGCACTGCCAAATTAAACCTAGCTGTAGGTCGGTGGGTTTTCATTTGATGCAAAAGGCTTGTCATTGTTAGAGTAAATATGACATTAATCCTTGAACTTAGGTCTTTGGAGTATGAGTTTAATATAAGTTGAAGTAATACACTGAAGAGAGGAGTTTAAGAACAAACATGTTGCTGCACTAACTGTGGTTTTCTCCAAAGTGAATGTTGAGCATTGGTTGAGATCAAGTGTGGATCTGCAAGTAGAAAGTTGTGGAAGTGAAAGCCATCATGCCTAGCATGGCCTTGGCCATGGTCCATGTCTCTCTCTGTCCTGCAGGGCAGTGGCCTCTGTGAAGTGAGTTCCCATCATCCCAGCAGTCTAGGCTGAGGTCCCTCTTGGTAGATCATGGTGTACTGATGTGGCAGAGAAACTGTGAGGAAAGTCATTTTTACACAAGGAGACTGTATTCTGGGACCTGGTTCCCTCAAAAGGAGACCATAAGATGAGCAGCTGCCTTTGGGGTTTAGACATTATGGCAAAAATGGACAGTTAAAGAGAGGTTTCATCTGAATGGTTAAATCTTTGCAAGGCATAGCTAAACATGTTGGGGAGACTCTCATGGGGTAATTTCACCTTTTATCAAAAGCATTGCTGCCTTCAATTCACTGTTAGTTTTGGGAGGTAGTAATTAATTTCAAGGAATACTTTTTCTTACTGACTTCTTTCTTTTTCTTCTCTTATGATTCTTGGGAGTCATGTGAACAACTGATATAGATCTGATTTTGGTCTTTAAAATGTGAATATAAGACTACCTTATTTTCTTGTTCATTAAGTTCTCCCTACCAAATTGCTGGTAACTTTAACCACCAACAAATTATTCTCTTTTTCTTGTTAGTAATTGAAGATATTTTTAGTAGGCAGAGTTCCAAAAATTCACTAGCAGCTCTGCTTGTTGCAAAGGTTTCTGGATAAATTAAGAAACCTCTCACACACATGACACTCTCCAATATATAAACAAAGTAATGTTTTCCCACAATAATATTATCAACCTTTATTAAGGAGAAATTCCAAAATGTACAGGTACCAAATCCTGGGTTATTCGATACATGTCTATATTTATCAAATCAATTTAAATGTAATTTTTGTGGTAAATCCTATCTGGTTTTCTCAGTTTCACCCAGAGTACAATAACCTCAGAAGAATTCTGATGAATTTGGATGAATGCCTTGAATTCTGGGATAAGTGCCTTATAGATAGAGACGATAGTAATATGCCTCACAGTCATATCTCAACTTACCCAACAGTGACATTGTTCAAATTCAGATCTGAATTCGCTTTTCATTGTTTGGGGCACTCTACAAAAATTTTTTTGTTGTGTTGTTTATCTTGTAGTGATAATTTTTATACTATCTGGTTTCACTTTTCCCCCCTTATTTCTTTTCATTTCCCTATCTCCAGTATAAAAAATATATATAGTTGATTGTAGTACATTTCTTTATATACTGTCCAGTATGCTTTTTGATTCAGCTGTACTGATTGGTGAACTACTTGAATTCAAGCATTCAGCAGTTCTGTCTTGTTCCCCACAAGTCCTGAAGTTGTTTTTATTCCCTCTGTGAAAATGGCTGTGTCAGCAGAGAGTACAAAAGCTATCAAATTATATTTCATCTTATTACAAAACCACCTGGAAGTCAGTGGAAACATCCCATTCCTCTTTGCCTTCCAGGTCTTTGATCCACTTGAAAAGCCTCATCCACTGTCAGGAGAGCTTACCTCCCTGCTAGCTCAGCACTACAAGAAAGTATATTTAAACTGAAAGCTAGTCTTGAAGATGCCCAACAGAGTCTCCTCTCCCTACTAATGGTTTTTCTTCTTACCAACACTTGATTTGGGTCTTCTAGGCACAACCCAAATATTGCCATCTCCAAGTACTTAAGATCCAATAGCCAACCTCATTTTTTCCTTTCTTCTCTCTAAGAAAAAAAAGAAAAAAGAGGGGGTTTGAAAAAAAGAAAAAAGAGGGGGTTTGAGGGGGAGTGGAGTATGTCACTTTAAGCCTGCAAGATTTCCTTTAATTGTAGCTGGTATTTTTGTGTTACTCCATGACTAGGTCTCAAAAAGTGCCTGCTGTTGTGAGGGTTGGTAACACTGCTATCTCTAACAGGCCACACTCTTGTGAGACTTAGGGGCTTGGGCTTATTAACATCCCACCACTGGCAGCCCATTAACTTAATTCACAGAATGGCTGCAAACAGCACCTGACCCAATTCTTCCTTTTCTTGCTTAGCCTTTCTGGGACACCTACCTCTTGGGGCAACTGGTAATGGTGGGAGTGCAACACAAGGAGGGGTAGTGTATGGGTTTATTCACTGACCTTCAGGATCCACCCTGTTATGAAGACTCCCTTGTGCAGGTACGTAGAGCACATGCACGCACATGTGGATATTAAGGCTGCTGCATTGTGACCATACAACCCCCTTTCAGAGCTCTTGCTCATCTCTTTAATATTTCATAGCTATTTGGCAGTCAGCAGAGAGGAGCAGAGCTTTTCGTTATGTAACTCCTGTTAGAAGTTAGGGTTTGATAAAGCGTAAGTCTCATTTCTCATTATGAGAAATAGTGTTTCTCACTTCTTTGCATTCAAATGTTAGCCTTTGATGTCTGTGCTTGGCCCTCACTGCAGCTAAAATCTCTTGTGGCATG
Organism: Coccyzus lansbergi; assembly: GCA_033558105.1. NCBI lineage: Eukaryota > Metazoa > Chordata > Aves > Cuculiformes > Coccyzidae > Coccyzus > Coccyzus lansbergi. Next base: position 798,110 of record JAUMJK010000260.1, on the reverse strand, counting down.
TACTTCATAACCGTGTAAAATAACAGAGTATTCTTCACCCTGCCAGTTAAGGAGACGCTGAACGATGTCAAGTTGAGGTTGGAAGTGCTTTTCTGCTCTACGACCAGACAGCTGCGCTCTGGAAGCTTATTATTGCCTTTTCAGAATCTCTAAACCCAGTGTCAATGAGATTACTCTGTTCCCATTTCTTCTCCCACCTTCCTCGTAAAATTACACCTCCATGCTTGCTTGCTCTCACTGTAGTGTAACAGAGGGATTAAACAGAATTCATCTTCCCTTTTTGCCTTGATGCTTTATGCCTGATGCTTTGACGCGTTAGTGCATTTCAAAATAAAATCAGATTGTGATAAATTGCACCCTGAAGAAACCAGCAGCTTGGAAGGAGGCTTTAAGTTTTAGGGAAAAATTAAAATGTCCAAAGCAGTAGGCAAGCAGAAGATAATTTGAAAGCTTATAACTTTCTCCACTTCTGTGAAGCTGAGATTCTCTCCTGGACCTATCTCTGTCCCTCGTCTATGTTCTTAAAGAAAATCTCTGACAACTGTTATTCTGTCCGTTGCTGCAACACTATGTTCAGTACTTTAAGCTTTACAGGGTGGGAGAAATGCCTAGTGTGACCTTCAGTCTTGGGTATCCTTCTTTCTTTAATCTTTTAGAAATACTTCTCCAAATATAGACTCTACTTTAACTTTTTATTTCATGTGGTGTTGAAGCCAGTCCTGTGATTTCATGTATTTTTAAGTTGGTAGATTGAACTGCAGGTGATAAAGGCTCTACTTTATCCTGTAAACCAAACTGCCTTATTAATCCCTGAGCTTATCACGAGGTTCCAGACTTTCTTCTTCCTTCTCCCTAAAAGTAAGCTTTGTGTTTGAGAGAAGTAGCTAACTGATAGTGGAAAATCTCTGTTTGTTTGTTTGCCAGGTACAACATGAATGAGCTGGAGAGGAACGGGGTTTCTCGGGAAGAGAGGGCAACTCGGTCTCCTTCTCCATGCTCAGTGATTTCTGTTCTGTGGCCGCGTGTCCTGCAGTTGAGGCCATCCATTAATTTCCTATAGGCCAATGAGCAGCCATTATGTACGCTAATGGCTTTTAGTCATTACTGATGTGGGTTGAAGTTGAACCCTTCATGGGCTTTGTGTCTGGGGATAATGGATAAGGGTGGCACCCAGTTTCCAGCTTACTCACTTTAGAGACTGTGATATATCAGCATGTACTTTCTTTTACAAATCTGCTTGGTTGAGCTTCTGTTACCAATACCCACTTTCTTTTACATCTCTGGGAAGACCCATGAAAAAGTGTTGTTTTGAATTATTATTTTCAGTATTGCAAAGGATGTAAAATGATGTGCACATGGGGAAGTTTATTTCCTTATTTGGAGTTGGAGAAGGATGCAATTTACCAAAATATAATGCAATATTATTTTAAGATGCAACTGTATTGGGTATCAGATCTGCTTAATTTTAAATTCTAATAAGCATGGACTAATCAAAAGTAGAATTAGTTTATTCATAGGAAAAACACCTCTACGGCTTCATTTTTCAGGTGCCAAATTCCAAATCTGATATTTTAGAGTTATCTCATTACCTCACCCTTAAAAATCAGCATTGAGATATCCTAAAACTGAATCTTTATTAAATCAGTTTTGACACATACTTGAAAGTGCTTAAAAAATAAAGGTATCTTCTGAGAGGGCAGGAGGTGATTTATCCCTCCCCCTGTTCTCTGCAAAACAAAACTATATGTGAGATAATTTCTAGTCTTTACAGTCAGGAAAGTTTTTCACAACAGAAGGTCCGTATTTTTTTTTCCAAGTATATATCACAACACTGTGCGTTGTGTTTATAGAATAGGTTATTTTTATGACTTACAAACACACAGAGAGATCTTTGTGAAGGTAGGGTGCTACACAAGTGGGTTACGATGTGAGGTTTGGTGCCACCAAGAATAGATCCATGCTATTTGCCATAGCATGTAGTTGCAGCCGTGTATTTAGCAACATTAGAAGAGAGGTTAGCAGTTTGTGACAAAGCCTGAAAGATGAATCCAGAATTTTGTGATAACTTTCAAAACAAATCTACGGAGGATTTCACTTTTCTGTTGTACAATAAGTATCCAAAGATTTCAAAGAATGCACTAAACTAGTTATTAGAAGAACTAAAGTACTGCAAAACTTTGCATATTTTGCAGCATATAGTATTATCAGGCACGATAACTCCAGAAATAAGCTACAGATTCTTGTGCAGTGTCTGATACATTATGTAGAATCTGCTTCATCTGTTACTTTAAATACCTCCAGCATCAGAAAAATACTTAAGCCAAAGGAGGAAAGTGTCCTTTGGGTGCATGTTCGGCACACAAGTCCAGTGACTGCCATGGAATTTCATAATATCTGGGAGCTGTTTGGGCATGGAAACCTGGAAGAAAACTCCATCTGGAATCCATTCCACCTCTGAACAGATAAAAATTGAATATAAAAATTCATAGAATATAATGTGCAGTGAGTTTAAAAAAAAAAGAGGTGAATGACAGAAGACTGAATTTCTGGAAGAAATAAGAAAAAAAACAGATGTGGCAAAATGTCTTGTTGAAAAACAAATGAATGCTAATACATGAAGACCATGAAGAGACTGCAGTAGTCAAGTCTTTGTAGCTCTGAGTGTCTGAAGAGGCAAGAAAGGAATAGTTTGTAGCAAAATATTACAGTTTTGTTAGACAAACTGAACATCTTCATTTCCTTTCAGTTCTGTTGGGAGGTCTAATAAAATATATTATTTCTCAATACAAGCCTTGTCTTTCATGGAAAGATTTACATGCCTCTGTGACATGAAATCCATTAAGCAGATCTAATTAGACATCCATACCAGAATGTCCCCTGAATTAATGAAAGACATTCCAGTCAAAAGGAAACCTCAGAGGAGCACCTAAATGGGAACAATGTCCGATAAGTTATCTTTGGTTTCCTCCTTTCCCTCTGATAATGAAAATGTTCAGGCAGCCAGAATTAACAACACTGTAAATGGCAAATAACGAGTCCCAGAACACTGGAAGTTAAAAACAAGTAGGACTTGCGGCCCTTTGACAAAACAACTGATGGAGTCAGAATGATCATCTCAACCACAATGATTGAAGACTAGTACAGCCTGGTACATAAACACCTTTCCTATTTGCATATACTTTTCTTTTAAAATTAAATTCTTTTACCGTTTCTTAGTATTCAACATTATCATATGTCAAACATAATTAATATGGCAATTTAATCATGAATTGCATTGTGTCTCACTTAAAGCTGAACTATTTCTCTATCTGTGATATACATATTGGAAGACAGATGTGGAGCTTTTCACAATCATCCTCCTATGCCATATAGGAAATTAATGTCAAAGCAGACAAAATAAACCCAGACACCAGTTTCCTTTGAAATCACAGAAAGACAGACAGGCAGGAGAAAAAGTGGGCAGCACTAGAGAGAGGAGAATAGCCTGAAAGACCTTACAAAAATAGCATGATGAGGAATAGAACAGGCATGAGATAGCCTCCTCTCCCTTTCCTGCAGACATGACCCCTTGCATATTAAGATCCCTGTGGCTGGGGAGAGTCCTACCACCCCATGACAAGCCAGAACCTCCTTCTCCACATCTCAGTGGGTGCTCCTGGAGAGAACAAGGCTAAGGCCACCTTGCTTGCTTTTACCTTTGTATTCCACTGTAGTGGGCTGCTCTGGAGCTGGCTTTGGATGTGTGAGCCCCAGGGAAAGCAAAGAGGGAGTCTCTACTGCCCCAACTGATTCAGTGTTTTGGGTGACAACTTCCATGTAGACACACACACAGATGGTTTGTAAGGCTGGCCTTCAGGTTATAAGTACCTGCAACTTTGCATCACCCCGCTCAGTTGGTTGGGCTCCCATCTACAACCATCACCATGCTGTATATGATTGTGGACATCTATTTCACATCTTCTGGTTTGAGTTTCCTGCCCTTGGCAAGAGTGGAGTTTCTGCCAAATAATGTAACAACATAGAACAAAATTTCTATGTTTTTGATTATTTTTAATTCCCATTAAAAGAAGCAACATCTCCTCTAGCATCAGCAAATTAGTGGCCTATTTTAATGGCTTTATTCCCTCATAATGTTTGTTCTAGATAAAGTCTGATTACTAATTAATCTGGCCCTTGTCCTTCCTTCCTCATTCTTGTTGAAACATACCCCTAATGTAGCTTTACTCAGCACACAGAAAAGAAGCAATGTCAGGATTTCCAGCTCTTCCATTTCTTTTGACTGACAGCTTAAATTAAAATCCTGTACTGTGCTGACTTTCATTCAAAAGCAAGGGCAATTAGTGTTTGGTTGGAGGAGGAAAAAATATTAGCCTCCAAATGTGAACTTTCCAGCACTTCGAGTAAGAAGTTGCAACATATATGGTGTATGTGGGTGTTCCTGAATCCAGTTCTTGAGTGCAGCTCCCTCCTAGCCACGGACCCATACCTTGTTTCTGCTCTACAGTATTTGTGGTGACGTATAAGCATCAACTCATCAAGGGGTGGGATGTATTCTCATGTATTTGTATATTTTCTATATATTCGTATATATGTACACACTCCCTGTGTGTACATCCTCAGGAGCTAGAGGAGTAGAACAGAGCTTCCATCATCCAAGAGGAGATGGTTAGAGACTTGCTTGCCCAGTTAGACATACATAAGTTTATGGGGCCTGATGGGATCCACCTGAGGGTCTTGAGAGACCTGATGGATGTGTTTGTAAAACCCCTTTCCAGAATCTTCCAGCAGTCCTGGCAGACTGGGGAAGTTCCACTGGACTGGAGGCTGGCTGATGTAGTGCCCTTCTACAAGAAGAGTTGCAGGGAGGACCCAGGGATCTAGAGGCTTGTCAGTCTGACCTCAGTGCCAGGGAAAGTCATTGAATAGGTGATCTTGAGTGCTATCATGAAGCACATGCAAGAGAACCGGGTGATATCAGACCCAGTCAACATGGGTTTACAAAAGGCAGGTCTTGCCAAACTAACCTGATTGCTTTCTATGACAAAGTGATCCACTTACTGGATGAGGGAAAGACTGTAGATGTAGTTTTCTTGGACTTAAGTAAAGCCTTTGACACAGTTTCTCACAGCATTCTGCTATGGAAACTGTCAGCCTCTGGACTGGACAGGTACTCTCTTGGGTTGAAAACTGGTTGGATGGTCGGGCCCAGAGAGTGGTGGTAAATGGAGTTAACTCCAGCTGGAGGCGAGTCACAATTGGTGTCCCCAGGGCTCAGCACTGAGTCTAGCCCTGTTCAATGTCTTTATCAATGGCCTGGATGAAGGCATTGTGTGCACCCTTAGTAAGTTTGCAGACAACACTAAGCTGTGTGGAAGTGTCAATCTGTTGGAGGGTAGGGAGGCTCGGCAAGGGATGTGAACAGGCTCGACTACTGGGCAGAGACCAATGGTGAGATGTTTAATGAGGCCAAATCCAGGGAGGTGATTGAGTCACTATCCCTGGAAGTGTTTAAAAGATGGGTGGATGAGGTGCTCAGGGACATGGTTTAGTGGTTGATAGGAATGGTTGGACTCGATGATCCAAGACGTCTTTACCAACCTAGTGATTCTGTGTGAAAACTAATGCTACAATAGCAGCAGGAGCTGCGGGATTAGGATCTGTGTCATGGTCCCCACTTGACTGGTGGAATCGTTGCTTTAAGAACACATGGTTCTGAAAGGCGAACTGGCTTCCTGTTGCTAGATCTGCGTGAGCCATGCAGCCATAAATATTTGTTGCTCCCTCCCCTTTTTCTCCAGTCATTTTTTACTGTCGTTCTGATATGCCAGAGCTGAGCAGGCTAGAGGGCACTCAGAGAGTGAGGGGCCTACACTGCCTTCTGCACCTCCTCCATCTCCTGCAACTCCATCTCCTCCATCTCCATCTTCTCCATCTCTATATCCATCTCCATTGTCTCCATCTCCATCATCTCCACCTCCATCATCTCCACCTCCATCATCTCCACCTCCTCTCTCCACCTCTCGCACCTTAGACTCACAGGGCTCCGGCTCCACCCTCTCACCGCTTCCGTTATTGCTCCGCCTCTTCGCCTTGCCCCTAGAGCAGCTTCCCCAATTGGCCATGGGAATGGTTGGACACGACGATCCTGAAGGTCCTTTCCAACCTAGTGATTCTGTGAACAGCATCATCCCTTCTTCAATTCTGTAGCTGTTGCTGCAGAGATCACAGCAGAGACAAAAGCACACCTTAGCACGTCAGGCGTCCTTCCTCCCCTGATTTGCACTGCCTCTGGCAACCAGGAGTAAGATATGTTTTGGATAAGCAAAAGAGCTAAGCTTGGAGAATGTTAATCTTCAGGGGCTCATGCCATTTAACTTTATTTTACTAGAGGAAGGAGGAGAAATGGGAGAAGACGACTGTACTTTGCAGTTTTCTGTGTAACTCTGTGTGTGTGTGTGCATGTGTATGTACATGTGCACATGTGCATGTAAGTGTGTGCTTTTTCTGTACACTTCTCAACCACATACGATGCTGGCTTTCCCTGATCCCTCAGAAGCTTCTAGAAGCAGCTAGATGTAAGATCCCGCGGCGGGAACTATACTAGCCAAAGACTTTTCTTTTAGAGAATTGTTTTTCTGCCTAAAATGTTCAAAAGGGACAAAATTGCTTCGTGCTATCAAAAAGAATCTATAAAGCAAAATGCCTAGCATGCACTATTGATTGCAATGTGCGAGGCTACATACACACTTCTGTTGTTAAACCAGGGGTTTAATTTAGGCTTGGCACATAATGAATCAAAGACATTTATAAATAATTGCCTCAGAGATAAGTCGCAGAAAATCTTACATTTGCTTCTTTGTTAGAGCTTTTGGAGTGCGGTCTTTTTAGGAAAGACTGAAACAAGCTGATGTAGATATATTTCCTCTCTCTTCAAATGATCTTGTATTGGGTAGTTGTCAGGTTGCTTCGGAGCAGCCTTTACAGGAATTAGGATTTGTGTGCGCTCCTGTTGTCTGAGGGACATTCAGACCCTGCAATTAACAGCTGGAGTTTTACTTGAACTACTGGAAACTGTGAAGCTGATTTTGAAGGGGAACTTAGTCCTGACATCAGACAATAACGCATTCAGCTTCTCCACTTGTCACTCCCTACCCCCAGCACTGCGTAGCAGACATTCTCCTGGCTCTTCTTCACAGTAAATGCGCCTACTGCAAATTTGCAGTGTCAAATAAATTTATTTCATATCTAACTGGAAGACATGTGGGCTAACAGGCACATACTAGACCCATATCTCGCCAGAGTGAAGGGAGTAAAGTTGGAGCAAAAGCCTGTCTGGAGGGTGGATAAGAGGCAGTAAATGCACCAGATTCTTTGTTCATCTCCTGGGTGTGTTCTGACCTCTCTGCAGAGAGGCTTTCATAAATCCTGGGAGTCAGGAGGGACCTGTCAACATGAAGCCTTTCTAAACCTGCCCTCTGGAGATGTAGGAAGGACAACAGTAAAACCACTGGAATAATAGACCTACCAGAAACAGCTAATGTTTCTTCAGTCTAGCCTCTGTTTCCAGATGAGCCTAAACTCTTCCCCTTTCTATGTTTATTTAATTATTTTTTCTTGGTTCTCAGTCTTTCCAGAGATTACTTTGTCCTTTTTTTCATAAGCCATCAATTCATGCTGTGATCTGAGACATGGAGGGAACGGAGGATCTGATGGCAAAATGCTAACAGATTTAAGGTATCAAAAAGCAAGTCTCAGGAAATAACTCATTTGTTTAAGCATTTGGAGCAAATATTTATAAATTTCTTTTGAAATAATTCCCACTTCCCAAAGCCAAAAAGTGAAAGGCAGCTTTTCTGGATGTATTGAGACTCATATGGATAACTAAGAATAGGTTGGAGGGTAGGGACAAAAATCTGCTTTGAATTTTTATAAGTTCTACCTTATAAATTAAGTAAAATAGGATGTGTTATGGCCAGGAAAACGGACCTGGATTATGAGGGCTCTGGAAACAAGTGAGAGGCTTTCCTGACTCACTAAGCTTACCCTAAAGTGAATGAAATGTCAGAATCAGGAAATGGAAAGCTGAATACTTTGGAAATAGTCTTCATCATAGTTCTCTTAGGAAACACTGGTTACTAGGCCTGTTTGAAAAATATTTGTTCTGCTGGAAAGGTGTGATGAGAAAGAGAAACATTTAACTGAAAACTGGAAATCAGTACACTTTTTTTAAGTAAAAAGTTGAAATTTTCTTGAGGTTAAATATAATAGCACGAACTGTATTCTATCAAAAGACATTGAAATAAGGTGTTCCAACTTTTGTTTTGATCAGTACAATTACATTGGATTAATGAAGTGATGCCTGATGTGCACAGATGCAAGTGAGAGAGCAGAACTACTCACATTCTGTCTCCTTAAACACAGGCCACCAGAACCAGGAAGGATGCAAGAACAGTTATATTGATCAGTATACAAATGGAGGGAAACTTCAAGAATTCCTACATGAAAATAGGAAAAAAGCAAACCTAATTGACTTAGCCTTGTGCAAAAGTTGTATACAGGCATTCTTAATTTGTAGTAAAAGTGTGTGGAACCGGTGAATTTATACTAAACCCAGCACAAGGCTTACACAGTTTGTGATGGAGTATGAGAATCGGACATGGCAGACAGGATTTGAGATCTTATGTATTTACACTTTGTCTTCCTTTAGTATTTCTGGATTAGCAAAAGGGCATGTTTTGCCAGTGCAAAACAGGTAGATCCCATTCCTGCTCCAAATGAGCACTGAGGGTCGTCTTGTGGAATTTGTGCCGAGGTACTGTAAATTCACCCTGCTGAATGCAAGCTGAGGATATAGCCTTAATATGATTTAGGTTATTTCTGGAATGCACTTTTGGCATGGATTTTGGTAGTTATTTTAGCAGTGTGGAGGGACATAAAATGATAGTTCACTGAAGAAAAATAATAAGGCTATAATACACTGTTGAAACTGCTGGAGAAATGGAGATAGGCAGGGCATGAGTATTTAAGCTGAAATCTTGCCATACAACAACAGAAGGAGAGTGGCATCCCTTGTGAGCAGAAACAGTGGTCAGCGTGGTTTGTTTCTCCAGGCGGGACTGCACAGCGACCCCAGGCACAGGCTGCAGTGTGGGTTTGCTGCTGACTCAGAGGTGCCAGGTCCGGGATTGCCAGCAATGCTTTGGGCAGCACCTTGGATGTCATTTCAGTGTTTCCTGTTCAAAGACTGCACTGCCTCAATGTGCTTATGTTCTCAGATGTAATACGGTCACGGTCCGATGTAGTATGGCTTCAGGCAGTGAAAGCTGTAACTGCTTTGCCTGTGAAGTGGAAAGTATGTATAATGCACATGGTATCAGTGACTAGTGTTTTATTCATTAAAGGCATCCTAGTTTTGTACCATTATGTCCTCAGCAGACCAGGCAGAACATGTGCTTTGAATTGCAATCTGGAGGTTTCATATACATTTCAGAAGGTCTGATGTCATCTTCAACTGAACAGGGCATTAAAATACTTTACAATTGATGCACAGTATGAACAGCCATGTGTATGAAAATAATTCATACCCTCATTTAGGTACATTCATACTGTACTCCAACTCTAATGAAGGGTAGAATACAGTACTTGCCAAGTGTCAGAGGTCATGAACCGGCAGAGATTTTTCTTGTCAAATTGCTGGTCCTGGAAAAACTTCATGGTGCTACTTTCCATTTCCTTTGTGACAGGTTCTGCTGTCAGTGGCACTACTGAGTGAACAATGATAAGCATGTCTTCACAAAATCAAGCTCAATATATATTTAAAAACCCAACCTACCTAGGTCTCACTTTCCTAGCCTTTCTACAAGCCTGAATCTGCAAGCTGATTGAATAGTGAAAGAGACTGGCAACAAAACAGAAGACAAGTGAAATGGCCCTGCTTCCCAAATATCCTTCTTTGCTTTCTCTCAGTGCTGCTAGCATTTCTATTTTGCCCACGATGACTGTAAAAACAAATTGATCTGTTTGTGGTTTTCCTGCAAATTTTGGTGCAACTTCCCTCATGGTTTCCTTTTGTGTTCCAACCACATATCTGATCTCTTAAAGTACAGACTGTCTTTTTATTTAACCCTTTTTATTTCCCCCCCAAGTCTTGCTGACCAATATTTGTATAAGCATGTCTATACATGAAATTGTATTTCATATGAATTTTGAGTATCTGAGTATTAAGAATAGAATACTCTGTACTTAAGTACTGTAAATATTATTATGATCCAATAGTAATGGATGGTTCACATCTCAGTATTCTGTGCCCCTCTTTGGAAGTAGTCCAGCCCATTTTCTTGGGAAGAGTCCTGGTAGCAGAACCAAATATGGTGGATGAATGTGATGGTCTGATTCAGAGGCTGTAAGTCACCCTGTCACAACCCCTACTGGGTCCCAAGAAATATTGCTCCATGGACAACTTGTGTCAAGTACAAGAGATTTCTGTGGACTCCAGGTGCTGTTGTTCTCAGTTTGGGGAGATAAGCGTTTGAAGCAGGAACTTTATATACCCATGTGATTCCATTTTGTACTGACCAAAGCTACCCTTATTGTAAACTCCCAGCACAACCAATCCTAAATGTTGTTCCCAACAGCTGGGAACTTGAAGAAAAACTTTTCCTAACAGATCAGAAAGGTAAAAAAAAAAAAAAAAAAAAAAAAAAAAGAAGCATCTGTTTACTTTTAGTATCACTTTAAGACAGAGTGACTCAAATAGTACAGCAGGCTGTGAGAAGTCTCTTTCATCGGTGATAATTAATGTTACTTTGCTTGGTTAAAACTGCTGAGCACTGTGTTCCACCTAAACTCAGATAAACTGTTCTGAAGACAAAATATGCATGTCCAAACAGGAATTAGCACAAATTTTGAATGAAAGTTATGAAAATCAGTGTAAAATCTGAACATTATAACTTGATGATATAACGTGAAGACAGCTTTGTAGAAGAGGGACTTGTCTGCATCTGTACTTGTATTTAGAAATATTCTTATTTTTCCTGGTTGTTACTTACAACTTCCCTGACTCCCTTCTCCCCTCCTCTTGCCTGCTGATGCAAGTGGCCTTTTCTCACCCCACCCACTCATTCCAGTCCCTATTCTAATTCTTAGTGGCTGAACGCTGGCTCTTAGACATCATCTTTACATTGCCTCCTTAGAGGACAAAGTATAATTTTTCCTTTTACGATCCTAAAAAAAATATAGAGCAATTTATGTGATGAACTTCTGCCAAACAATTGCTTTCAGAGAACCATTAGTGAGGGCCCCTGCTTTCAGCTTTTTAACATATGACCTCAGCACATTGAAATGGCCTTTTCAGACATTGGAAAACTCAACAAGATGTGAAAAGAAGTCAAAATGAAAGCCCAGGAGTGTGTCATAACAACGCTTAATGACTGGCCTTGTTGTAGAGCTCCTCAGGAAAAGTGCATTAAGACTTGAACACACTCAACATTTTATATTCTTAGGTTAACTTAGTACCAAGGTGTTATTAACACACCAAATCACTGATTGTGTCTCAACAAGATCACAAGAACTGCCTGTTAGAAAAATGCATGACTGAAATAACTCTTTGGAAGGAAGTTGACCAGTTTATTTTGGGAAAACACTGTAATTAAAAGAAGGCAAACATTAACTAAGTATTTTCTCTGGTATTTGCTAGCTGCTGACCTTTGTAAGGGACCAGCCCACTTAGCTAATGTCACAGAGGCTCCCTCCATAAATTCAGGGGAGAGAAATAAGCACTTTCCAGAGGGCAGTATGATTTCAGGCTCTTTTCAAGAGACATTCAATCCTTCTATCACCCTTCATTGGATAAATATGGAGGCAAGGATGGTTGTGCTTCTAATTCTGGGGCCTCAAGTAGGTTTCTGAATTCAGGAGGGTTGACTCTAAGCCCATATGCATAATCGTACCTAGATCCCTCATGGTTTTTGCCTTTTGACTGCTGCAGTTATATGAATCCAGACATATATTACAATGACATATCTATGCTAATTTGTATAAATCTTCAGATAATAACCTAACTGAAGTGCCATTTATTCTCCAGCAATTCTAAATGAACTAGTCGTAATCTCCCAGGGTGACACAGTTTACAAAATGAAAATAACTAAATACTACCTAAAATATAGACAGGAATATAGTGGGAGTTGTGCTAAGTAAAGCCCGTCTAGGCAAGACAGAAATTGCAGGCTACTTTCCAGGCAAAGAAGTGGGAAGGCCTATCCAATGTCAGGCCTAGAGTATTGAGCTACTTTGGAAAGACTTTTCTTGATAAGGCATGAGATTTCCAGTACATGATTGCAAGCTAATCAAAATAGTGAAGGATAACATATAGGATCTTAGAACTCAGATCCCACCACTGTGCAGCATTTGAGAAATACTTACTTGTACAATCAGGTGCTGTTGAGATCTTAAGAGAGAGAATGTGTGAAAAGGAAGAAGGGAAAAAGGAAAAATTATACACTAAAGAAATGTAATCAGGTGAGGGGAATAAACCAGAAGACATGAAACCTAGATAAAAATATCAACCCTTTTTCAGATTTCCATTGAAAAAATTATTGGAAGAACTTGCTATAAGAAGAGAGAGCTACTGGAGAAATACTTGAAAGGTTACAGCTTGTGAAGTGAGGAATCAGCCTGCAGCTACAAGGTTCTTCAGTCATCCTAAACTTTTGCTATCACCGGCAAGTCTGTTTAGGTGAATGAATGGAGAATTCAGCAAGAAATCTTCCAGATGTCTCCCTAGCATAAAACCATGAAATTAAACTGTAAGGCTAACAAGTTTCCACCAGTGGTTATCAACAATTGAGCAAATTATTTAGGCAGATGTAGAATTATGTAGATCATAAGATTTCAGGGAAGGACATGGAGAAAAGCCATCATGAATTTCTTAGATACTATTTCATATGAATGAATGAAAAAATACAGAATTTAGGACACCCAGGGTTTAGATCGTTGGTTGCATTTCTGAGGTAAAATTGGTAGCTTAAGTTCTATGAAAAATTATTTGTCACTTCTGACTCATATGAGAGTCCTGTGTTTATAAAGTGGGAAGAAGAGCAGCTGGTTTTCCCTCTTGGAAACAAGATAAATCATCAAGGGAGATATAAAACTGAAAACAAAAGAGGGAGCAGTAAAGAGTTCAAAGTCAGATTTTATTGCAGAGAAATTGGGTCAATGTGGTGTAGAATGTCAGATAAAGTGATAATCTTAGTGTGTGGAAATTGTTAACAGTTCAGACAAGCCATAGGAATACAAGATTATCCCTGATGAAAAGACACAATTATGATATAAATGCCATTTCTAAAAACTAATAGTTTGGCTCCTGATACTGAAAATTTAAGATTATTGATTTTTATCTTTCTTATGAAAGAGAGAAATGGCAAGAAGAGTGGCAGGGGAGTGGAGAGAGTCTACACAGTCTGCATAAATCCAATACTGCATGTTGTATGAATATGGATAACTCAAAACTCTGGGATCTTGAAACTATGTTGATCATTATTAATCAGCAGAGCCTCAGTGAAAGGTGTGGTGGTGGTGGTTGTCCTCAGATTGCTCAGCACATTGAACTAGAGAGCAAAATCTGTTAGGTGCTGCTTATATTTCTGTCTGTAATAGGTGGAAGGCAGAAGAGTAATGATGCAGGGCATCACAACTGGAGTCATGCTGCCTCATGAAGACAACACTAACACACGTTGAAGTTTAAATAAAAGATGGATGAGATTATCTTGCCTCAAGAAGTAACTGCCTTCTGAAACTTTCTTATAATGGGTGAAAATATTCTACCCAATTGGCTAATGAGGTGCCTCTGATCACAGCCTGACTACATTCAATGCAGATGTACAGGTGTGTGGCATAAAACTACAAGTAATATATAGGCTTTACTCCTCAGAGGATTCAATACACAAAACTATGGAAAGCTATTAGCATTAACTGCAAGAAAATCTTTTGCTATACAAATGTTAAGAAAAATTTTTACAAGGGGATGAGTAGATATAGATTCTCTTATGGAGTGAAACACTATCAGCTAAAAGCCCATCCTGTTTCAGGGTTATCAGGAAAGTAGTAATTAGAAATGAAGAAGCAATATTATAGCAAAATGAAAAAAAGAGTAGGAGATGGTAATCGATGTAAGTTAGAAGTTACGAAGTGCAGAAAATTGATGAGGGTAGCTAAAGACATCAGAGAAAAATCAATAGTTAGCAGAGCTGGGGACAGTAAAGATTATTTAAGTATGTTAGAAAGAAAAGATATCCTAGCAACAGTATAAGGCATTACTTGATGGAGATGGCAGAATTGTTAATGATGCAGAAAAGATAAATCATCAATAAACATTTCTGTTCTGTATTTTTTCTGGCAAAAATGCAAGGTTACACGTAAGCATCCAGTGATGATGGTAAAGTACTTTTCAGCTCAGTGGTGACAAAAGAGGATGTCATAATTACTAGACTGCAAGAGATTCGGGAAAGGATCTACTTACAGACTCCACTCACAGTTCTTTACACTTCTCAGTTTTGTATCTTCTTGAAGGTCCTTTGGCATTGCAAGAGCAGTGGGAAATGGACATACTGTGAATGACAACCAGACTTCTCAGGCAGAGCTATCTGCAGCCTTACCTTGTTTGAGACAGGCTGGTGGAGCAGGAAATGGACTTGACTCTGGGTATGGGGGAGGTATGCATAGACACAGCATTATGGTTAAGGCATCAGATTGTACTAAGCTGTGTGAAGAGTAACATGGTATACGGCTTTGAGATGTCTTTTTTAGAACTGCTCAGCTTTTGTCTCCTTTTGCTCCCGTTTGGCTTTTGTAAGAACAGCCATTTCAGCAGTGAACACAATATATTTCATAAATCTTCAAGAAATTCACTCAGTACCAATGCTATTGTGTTGAAAAGTCTTAGGGAGTTGAAAAAGTGGTAATGGAGATGAAGACTACTGGCAATAATCCTTTTTCAGTGGTAAATTCCTCTAACTTTCTGATAGTAGTATGTACTTCACCATAGATCTAGTGAAATCATGGCACAGAAGGAAATCTCTCCTGGTTGTGAAGGTGGCAGAAAAACCTCAGCAGCATTTGTGGTGTTTTGTACGAAATAATGTCTGGACAAAAATAAAAACCTGTTAATGGCTGAGGCAATTTTAACAGCTAGAAATATTTATAGTATATGTCCCTCCTGGGACTTCCTTGTTAGAAATATTTTGTGAGAAGAAAGGTGGTCATTAGCTGGGTCTCTTTGTAGTCTTTGTGGCCACCAAGACCTTGAGGCTTTCTCTTCTGAATGTGTCTGTTCCCAGCAGAGCATTATTTTTGAAGGGTGCTGTAAATGGCACTTCCCAGGGCTTGCACTGTTGCTAACCTTTTTGAACTCATGTTGACTCTTGAACTCTTGAGTCAACACACCATCACGGTAAGGTTTGTTTTAAAATCTTAGACTTGCATTATTTTTAATTGTCTTCTATTTTGGAGGCATTAGGGTGCAATTAAATCATGATTTGAAGCTCTGCTATTCAGTGACAGCTTCCAGAAATTAATTTATGTGACTCTTTTTCCACTTTATTACATTTAAAGCAGGTATTTAAAATAGTTGCTTGAGGCAGCTCTCATTAACCTCAAACCCCACGTCATAAATGCATCTATCTTGAACTCTTGGGTTTTTTGTGGTTTGTTTTTTTTTTTTTTTTTAACTTAGCTTCCTTTATTCATATTTTGCATTCATTTCTGTGTAGATACTTCTCATATAAACCCAAGTTCTGACAATACACAGAATGATTTTCTGAGCAAGATTCAATTGCAATGCCATTTACGTGTGCATTGCTAAAGTCATTAACAAAAGAATTGCTGCCTTTTACATCTCCACAATTGAGTGCATCTTATCAATGAATAAATAACTTTCAAACTGGACAAATGGGTGGGCTGGAAGAGTATTTTAAATATTGACATATTATCTCAGTAATACACAATTTCTCTTTATGCATTTCTGAAGCATTTTATTTCCCTTCAAAGTGTGTATTGTCTTGACAAGTCTCAAGGTCTCAGAAACTGATAGAGTTTCATGTGGAGCTGTCTCGTTTGTGCTTCACACAGTGATTCTAATGAGGGCAGTCATGAAATGTCAGTGAAGCAGCTGTGGGTGACTCTTAGGAGACACGGAGTGGCATGTGGCATTCCTTTGCACCATCTACCAGTGGAAATGTATGGCACCTGCAGAGAAAATGGGCATAGAGCTAATATCTGTGATTTGAAATACAATGAGCATTACCTGACAATCGACAAGTCAAAATGACTCTGATTGTGCTTCTCCTAATTTCATGCCTATGCAATTACACTTAGACATGAATTATAAATCTTTTTGGGTGTTTTTTCTTCCTTTCATATTATATTGTGAACTCTACTAAAAGGTGATTTTATGGCTGGAATATGAACATGTGGAAAATTAACTGAGCTTGAGAAAGACGCTAAAGCTCTGCCAGTGCATTAATTATCTGGCAAGTGTATTTTAAAACTGGTAAATCATCCATATCGTAAGAGGGATTCAGACTAAATTAGGAGATAATGTTTTAGATCTGATACTTCCTTAGATGTGTAAGTAAGGAGGATAGCTTCTGTAATAATCACCAGAATTCTTATACCTGTCAATTAGTCCTGAAAGAAATCATTCTTATTTCTGTAGCTCATCCTCTGTGACATACCACCCATAATGTATGTAAAGTGGAAAACATAAAACCATTTGAATATTCTCAGCAAATTATACATCTGCTGAACAAAACAAACTCCTGCATTTTAATGTAAAAGAAAATTCAGACATCATGAAAATCTTTGAGAATATGCCATGTTTACAGGACACAGTATGTGCATTTACTAGTAGAAGATAGCACTTACATGAGGTCTTTTCCTATGTCTATGTTTCAGTTATTTTTCTTGCTTCATCTTACAGAGAAGCCATTGTAGTGACAGGGTGACAACACAGTTCTCTTGCAGATCAGCTGATCCAGAGCAATACTAGTGCTGGATTCTGATTATGTGCTGTATTAAAGTATGAACACAGAAGAAGAAATAATAATTAGGCACAAAGAATTCACAATAGTAGTACTGAAAATAAGAGAGGAAAGCAGTAAAATGCCTTTTATTATGTAGTAATGGTCTTCTTATTTGAGTTTTCCACAAACTAAAATTTCTCTTTAAATGATGTGTTAGGAAGATTTTTATTTATAGAACAGATTTGTTGCTTGTCTCAGGCTCTAGAATAACCATTTTGTCTATTTTTCTTTTAGTAAATGGAAATGTACCTGTGTGCACTCTCAGTGAGAAAGTACTAAAAGTGATGCACACATTTTTTTTAATTACCTGTACTGCAGTTGAGCTGGGTGATGCTATTCTGTCTTGCTCTAGAGTCTAAATCACAGGAACCTCTAAAGAGAAGCCAACAGAGGAAAAGAAACCCCAGCCATAATCCCCACTTATTAAGAACAGTCCTTGGGATAATAATGAAGACTGTGCTGATATCTGGGAATATGGCACCTACTTGTCTGATTCTGGATGGCCTGATAGCAGTTCTTCTGCCCTGGCTTGAGGAAGGGCTGGAAGAGATTCTAACCACTGGCAGACACTGGGGGGAGGCGGAGGGTGCTGCCAGGCGGGTGCAAGGCATTTTACTGAATTTTGGGGTGTGCAGATAGAACAACAGGCAGGCTTTCCTGCACAGGCAGCAGCAGCAGCCAGCACCCTTGGGAAAATGTCTGGCTTTGGGCAAGCACAACTATCATCTCTGTTGTTGCTTCTGCTCTGCTTCCTTGTGAAGGCAGCAGTGCTGAGTATGTTTTAAGCCTCAGCTGGAGAGGTGCTGGGCTGTCTTGTCTAGACTGTGCTTTTGCCAAGAAAAGACCGTGCTATTTGGACCAGGTCATCATTGTGGTCCCTTCCAGTCTGGTGTTCTATGATTCTATGATCCTATGACAGTGGGATTTCTTGCTCAGATTTGGCGAGGGGAGGAAAGATGACAGGTCAGCTGTGACCTGTTGGAAGTGCAGAGGCTGTGGGATAGACTGTCATTTAAGGACTGGCAGAGTTCATTTTATGGCTTTTAAGCGCTTTGCAAAAGGTGATCAAGAAAAATGATCCATAGCTGTGTGAACACCTGCTCCTTGGGTGGAAATGGAACATGAAGCTTAGCCAACTTGATTAATGCTCCTCGTTCTGAACTTCAGGGCAGAACCACTACTGGAACTGAGGCAGCTGGACTCAGATACACAGAAATAATTGCAGTTTTCCTTGTCTGAGTGCTTCTGGTGCTCATGATGGAGCCAGGGACAGGAGATGTAAGAGATCCAACATTTCCGTGGTGATGCTCACTTGACTGTGAAATGGGAGCTGCCTCTGAGGGCTTGGAGATGGCGCAGAGACACGACAGCATACGCTGCAGTCACAGCCAGTGCTTCCCAGTTAAGGGCTATGAAAAGTTTGCGTCCGTGCTGGCTGTCAGTATCAGACTAATTTTAAAACTGGACATCCACCATGGGATACAGTGGGCAAATGTTCCCTGTAGTCACTCATTAGATGTAGAACATCCAGAGGTCTGTTCCTCCCCTAATTTGAGACATCTCTCCCAAAATACGATTAATTACCTTGTTGAACTGCCAGTTTATTCCTATTGCCTAGAGAGGCAGCCCTTTACATTGCCCTAAAAGCCAGATGCCTACTTTTCAGGTGTGGACGAGATGTGTGTGGTTGTTGAAGTCTGAATGATATCAGAAGGTCACCTTGGGTGACGAGGCTGCATCTGCTACAACTGTGAAGTTGGGCGATAAGAAAAAGTCCAGTTGAATTTCATTATTACTCTTTAGATAAGACCTCAAGGAGGTCTTCCTGGACCGGGAGGTAGACACTTAAGGAAGCTGGAAATTGGAAGAAAACATAATTAACCAGCTTCTGGATATTTCTGTTGCTGTTACACTAGTTGTTTTACTTATCAGTAAAATTAAAGTGTTGAGTAGACCTTCATTGTATTAAAACCATTTCATAGAATATCAGATGTTAGATATGAAAGATATCCACTAAGCAGAGGATGGAGAACATCAGACATTTATGTTTCCCAGTGTGTCTGAAGACAAAAATATTTGTTATCAAACTAAGAATGTATTAGATGAAATTTTCATTGACTTGAGGGCTAACAACCACTGTACCCTAAAGCCTCCAAAATGCTTTGGGTTGAATGAAACATTTTGTTTGATCGCATAAAAGGTTTAATTTTGGTTTCAAACCAATTCAAATATTCTAGGAAATAAGGGAAATTTGTATACGGAAGTCACTTCAAATAAGAAAATCAAAACCTTTCATTTTCAGAATGTCAAAATGAAGCCTTTTCCATTTTTCACTGATTTCTTTTGTATGAAGCTAACAATTCAGCAAATTCAATACAAGTTCATGAAATATTTATGTGATGCTGAGTTTTCACTTTATTCCAAAAAATGGCCTTCAGTTCAAAACTATGCCCAGCTTATGCATTGCATCATGTTGTCCATCCAGCCACATTCAACTACACCAGATTCTTCTTAGACACTCTCAAACCCAAAGAGAGTCTTTGACAGACACTAATGAAAATGACAAATGTGTATCTTTCTTCATAAAAATATAGAGTATATCTTCATTAAAATGTTGAGTAAGATATCTTAACTCTTTGTAAAAGGGATTTAAATGTAAAAAAAAGGAAAATAGGTGCTATAAATAGTTTAAATTATGGGATGCATGACATCAAACTTAATCCATTTACTGATAACTGAATATTTTAGAATCTGCTTCTGAGAGTATTACTTTACAGCATTTGCTAAAGTATTTTGCTATGGATGTCCTTGGATTTGCTTCTGCTTTGCTAGAGGAGTTCTTCCACAGTTTTACCAATGGTGCTGGGTTAACCCCAGCCACATAAATTACAAATAAATATGCATGACTTGCTGTTGATTTGCATAGTTATTGCCGTGAAGATAGAGCTGGCATAAGGCAAGACAACAAGCTATTGACAATGCCAGTTGAGGAAGGCTTGGGATGCTTTGGTCTTTCTGGACAGTGTCTTAATTTATGCTATAAACAATCAGGGTAGGTTTTTCTGTTGAAGACTTTGTGTGGTAGTTAAATGGGTTGCCCTAGCCTTTGAACTGTTCTTTGTGCTGCAGCCCAGAGGGATGGCACTATGTTCAATGTCACTGCAAATGTGAAAGGGGCTCCATAGGATGGCAAGAGTAATGCAAGACAACCTTGCTACAGTCAGTTTTTTTTTATCAGGGAACCTTCTCACATCAATTTTGGCTGATAGGCTTCAATGTTTTTGTGAAGTATTTTCAGAAAATGATTGGGAGAACTTATACACATCCAAAATTTATAAACAATAGAGAATATTTTCAGGACAGGGGAGAAAAGAAGCTAATAACATGCTTGTTTTGTTCATATTTGTGTGCTCACATACATAAAGAGGAAGGATGATTTATTCATAGCACAGGTGAAGTACTTAATTATGTGGAAACTGTAGTTTACGGTTGGAGGGTAGATTCAATACCTAGTACAACTAAAGAAAAAGAATATACTAAACATCCAAGACAGTATTAAAGTAATTGGAGGGCCTTTCTCTTTGCTAAATTTTTTACTTGAGAAGGGGATCTATGCCTAATCCAACATGTTCTTCTTAAGTGTAATTCTGCTTGCTTTTGGGAACTGTTTGAATGGATCCCTTTGTAAGTGTCTGCTAGATAATTTCTGTGTATTAAGGACTAAACCTCAGCAAGAAGCATGTGCTTCCATGGTTTCTGTTAAATTACATTGCAGCCGTGGCTTTGTTTTTTTGTTTTAAATACAGGCTGCTTTAATACTCTGAGAATTCTGGGTTCGCAGTATTAAAAATGAGCACAATATAGGAAACAGCTGTGAGTCTCAATGCATATTGTTCTTGGGCTTTACAACAGGTGGCACAAAAATGCAGTCAGATTTCACTCATCCTGTAATTGCCGTGAGATAAAAGCAGGGCACAGAAGTAACGACTTATCACTGGTGGAGATGCTCGAGTAGGAGGGGGAGGGATGGCAGGACATGGAAAGCAGATCTGTGGAGCAAAGCCAGCATTTTTCTTGGTCCTCATATGGATTGATGAGACCTCTCAAATGTTTATGCAAACAACATCCTTTCCCATCTCACATCTTGCTATTGAGTGCTAATTGAGTCTTAGGTGAGGGTGGCTAAAATATGCTGTTAATAGCTGTATTCGGGATCTGTATTTTCTCTCTGCAAAATGGTCATGCAAATGCTGTCCTCATCATTGGAATTAATACACATGCAGCTTGCAGTCTTCAAGGTTTCATTTTGGTGGCTTACTTTCTCTTTTTCTCCCAGAAGTGTAAAGCTGTCATCAGCTGGGGTAGTAGGTCATAGGTTTCATTTTAATGGAGGAGGAAGATGATAAAGACATGTTTTATTAACAGTTAGAGAATGATTTTGTGCATTGTGAATGGGAACTGGAGCTCATTTAGTCTTTCTTTCCAGCCTCTCAGAGCTGTGCTTTACAGAAGAACATGTTAAAATTTATGAAAGTTTCATTACTAGATTTGTCAGGCAACATCTGTCTGTTGCCAAGAAGACAAACCTGTTTAAATTGTGGAGATTAAAAAGCATGTTTCCTTACTCCTTGGTGTCAGACCTTTGTGCCTGCTGTCTGCCTGAGGCAGCAAACTTAAGTCTCACTTCTGCTGAAATTAGGTGTAGATTTCCTGCTGATGCTGGAGAAACAGGGATGAGGTCTTCTGTTTTGGGAAATACTGCCCAGTGCAAGTTCCCCATGCAGAACCCTGTACTATACAAATGCAGAACCCTAATTTTAACCTTTGTTGCTTTTTTTCCCACTACCTGAGAGATTCTGCCTGCTGCAATACTGAAGAAACTTGAGTTGTGCTCACCAATGGGAACATAAACACAGCTCCCAGTTATTGGGCTCCTGCTGTGTCCCCCCTACAAGTGATGCTGCATGAGGGGAACAAAATAGGAAGACAGGACCCACCAAAAGACTGAAGAACAGGACAGAAGCACAGATTTCCTCCAGTTTTCCACATCTAGGTCCAGAGTTTTGAAAATTTCTGTCATGGTACCCATCTACTTATGCCTCTCCTCTCTATGAGAAAGTGTGGTATAAGATCCACAAAGTATTCAGGGACCTCCTACTACACACCTTTCTATGGGTGCGTAGGATTAGGACCATATTAGACAGCATTTGACCTAAACCTGTTGCATTTTGCCTTTGTTGCAGCTTTGCTGAGTCTGTCTCCCATGTGGTTGGATGCTATCTGCAGCAGCCATGCTCTGCAGCCTGAGCCCACCAGCAAAACCGGGTCTGAGGATGCCTGCGTGCTGGCAAATCCAATTTATTCCTTCAGACATGAACACTGGATTTGTATGTTTGATCCATTAATTAAATTTGCATGTGCAAACCAGGAGAACTCTTGGAATGTAGAATACAAATAAGGGCAAGTTTTATTTAAAAACATGTAGATTGTTTGTGGCTAGACCGTTGGGGAAGCCTGTGGCTTTTACACACTTATTTTAAGTCAGGCTTAAAATCAAACTAGTTAAAACAAGTTATCTAACCTTTGCAGATGGAAACACTTCCTGTTCTTATGTGGCCAGAGGAAACAGATTCATGTCTGCAGTAGTGAATATTGCCTTACATTTTATGCTCACGCTACTTAGAATAAGAGTGAGGACCTAGTAACTGGGTTATCACATCCCTGTGAGGTACTGGCACTTGTAACAGATTTTCCTGTTGTGATTATCGGGTTGAAAAACACTGCAACAAAACAAAATCAAAAGGAGAAAAAGGATTATGTTTTCAGTTCAAAAGAGAAAAGGCTGGAAAAAAGAAAGAGCATCTGTCAGGAAGACAGAGATCACATTCTTCTCTGGAGTGTGTCCAGAGAAGAGCAACGAAGCTGGTGAAGGGGCTGGAGAACAAGTCTTACAAGGAGCAGCTGAGGGAGCTGGGGTTGTTTAGCCTTGAGAAAAGGAGGCTGAGAGGAGACTTTATTGCTCTCTAGATCTACCTGAAAGGAGGTTGTAGAGAGCAAGGAGCTGGCCCCTTCTGCCAAGTGACAGAGGATAGGACAAGGGGGAATGGCCTCAAGCTCTATCAGGGGAGGTTCAGGCTTGACATCTGGAAGAAATTTTTCACAGAAATGGTCATTGGGCACTCGCAGAGGCTGCCCAGGTTGGTGATTGAGTCACCTTCCCTGGAGGTGTTTAAGGGATGGGCGGATGAGGTGCTGAGGGGCATGGTTTAGTGTTTGATAGGAATGATTGGACTCAATGATTCAGTGGGTCCTTTCCAACCTAGTGATTCTATGATTCTGTGATTCTTTGAAGCAGTACAGATATAGATGGGCATTCAGAAGGTGCAAAACACCTTACTGCATGCAATCTGCCTGACTGGCACAAAACTCCAGGTTTTGGTCCCTTCTCAGACTGAAGGACCATTCCCAGGAGGGAACTGGCATGCAAAGGGATGGCTGCATCCTCTGCAGCTTCCATTTTTTATGGTATATTTTGAGGTAGCTGTTTTCAAGACAGATTACTCATGTAATCAGTGCAGTGAACAATCTGAAGGGGCAGCAAATGGTGATGCAAGGGGGAACAGTGGTTGGAGAGTCAGCAGAGTGAGCTTTTTCATCCTGTACTGCCCCAAAGGTAGTTTCTTCTGCAATGGCACCTATTCCTTGTTCTGTCTTGCTTTATAATAAGCAGTAGAGGCATTAGAGAAGTTATATTGTCTAGGCAGAGAAATTACTAGGTTTTTTCCAATCAGTTAAACAAACCATGTTAAATTACCTGTCTAGAGGGTTGTATGGCCTTTTTTTTAGCCTTTCTTTTTTAAAGGAGTTGATATATCTCCAGCACAAGAAAAAGAAATTACCTAGCAACATCAAGCAAAAAGGTATTGAGAAGCTGGAAGTCAATAAGAATATATAAGAACTCTCACCAGTTTTAATTACCTCTGTGCAATACTGATGAGAAATTTAACAGAATGCATTTGGAGAAGTTTTCATATTTTACCAAGTTGTATCTAATCCTTAATGCACTGACTATCCAGACACAGAGGCACCATTTTCTCTACTCTGATTTACACAGACAGTGTTTTATAACAATATCATCACGTGGTATGCAGAAAATCTTATTTCCCAAAGAGCCGTGAGATCTTTTCTTGCTATCATCTTGTTTATACTGTTGCTTGCTTGCTTTTTGTGCTCAGTAATAAACTTCAGGGTTTTTTTTCATATTCATATTTTTTTTTTCCTTTTCCAAACCATTTAATTGTGTGTTGGTAGCAAATCATTCATACTTTCAGGTTCTTTGAATACTAATCTGATATTTATGGAATTTATATGTATGAAAACTGCGGCTTCAGGAGGCTAAGGTGGTGTTGAAAAACAAGCACTGGAAATAAAAATGCATTTTATACTTACTCATGCATACAACATTTATACCTTGAAAACTATATCGGTACATGCACAGAGCCAACATTTATGTCAGCTGCTTCCAGGCTGATGTCTGCTGGAGCAAAATTGGTTTGTGGTTGAACGAAGATTTGGCTACTCGTGTCTCCTTGGGGTCTTTGCTCTCTCCGACCTGATTACTGACATTTAGCATGAGACTTGGAGAAGCAAAAGGCTTGCTATAACCCCAAAGGCTGGACAGGGCTGTGGCAGTGTGGGTGCTGCACTGCTGGTGCTGAGGCTCCTTGGCAGAGGTATATAACAGCCCAGGATCCTATGTGTATTTTTAGGTGCAGTGCTTATGGAGACTCAGTAGGATACCGATAACCAGATTTTTTGTTCTATTAATGTAAGTTAAACTGAGCTGCCCCTGAAGATACCTTCTTAATTGCAGGTGTGGATTATATCACTGGAAGATTCTGTGGTGACTGTTCCAACTTTTACACGAGGCACACCCAGAAAACTTCCTTATAAACAATTCATAATTATTTTTTTTAATTTGTTAAAAAGAGTTTACAGCATCTCCACAGCTCAGGGCAGTTGTGTGCCCATCTGTTCTGCCTGCTGTAAGTTGTTAGTTCTGGATTTGGCACTGTGGAAGAAAACTGGCATACGATAAAGAGGAAGCAGGACCTATTTTGATTGACAGAGTATTTTGTCAGTGGGAAAGTTCAGAGAACTCAGGCCTAAACAGGGATAATCCATAACATATTTGTCTCCAGGGATCTAAATTATATTAGGAAGTATACAAACAAAGATCTGGTTTCTCTCTAGACGCCACAGGGTCTACATATTCTTATGCTATCCTTTATGATAGATTGTTGTTAAAGAAATGAATAAGAGAAAAAGTCTTTGTTGATAAATTCCCTGAGAATCCACTCTAATGCTCTTTTGAGCCTTTGCGTGTGTTCCCAGAAGCATCGTGTGACACATTGCCCTTATGTGTAGTTGTGAAAATGAGGAATTTGATCACAGTTTGTCCAAGATAATTTGTAGACTTTTGAAATTATACCTGTGAACCTCTAAATGCTGGAAGATGCGTAGTCCTAAATCATGAGGAAGTTGGTTTTTTGGTTCTGATCCTTAACCAGGGCAAAAATGTAGAAGGTGGGGTAGGAAACCTTTGGGATGAAAAAGCAGATGGTCCAAAGCTATGAGGAAGTTTAATGGCTGAGTGTTTTAGTGGGCTTCTGGAATTTGTAATGCTTGTATGTGGGAAAAACAGATGGTGGTACTGTAAAAGTGACTTGTACTTGTGCATTCAAATCTTGGGATATGGCATTTTTGCCTCCAAACAGTATCTTTGAATACATTGATGAACGTAGTATGGACTTACCAAGGACATAAAGAACATTATTCTGACTGGCAAATGATGCTGTTATTGTTTGTGGCTCATGGAAAGCTACTGGATTGCCATTAAATGACTCTTATAACTGGAGTTCGGGTATGGTGGGGTATAAACACTTCAGGAGGGATAGAAAGGGTAGGAGAGGGGGTGGAGTAGCCCTCTTTGTAAGGGAGGACTTGGACACCTCCGAGATGGACTGTGGCGATGAGGAGATTGAGTGCCTGTGGATTAAGATCAAGGGAGCCCATAAGAAGGGAGACTTTGTGATGGGAGTCTGTTACAGGCCACCCAACCAAGGAGAAGCAGCTGATGAGCTCTTCTTTAAACACCTGGGGTCAATCTCCAAGTCAGTGCCTCTTGTCCTTGTGGGAGACTTCAATCTCCCTGATATCTGCTGGAAGTACAACACAGCAGAAAGGAAGCAGTCTAGGAGGTTCCTGGAGTGCGTGGAAGATGACTTCCTTGCACAGCTGGTCAACGAACCTACGAGGGAAGGTGCCCTCCTGGACTTGCTGTTTGTCAACAGAGAGGGGCTTGTGGGGGATGTGAGAGTAGGGGGTCGCCTAGGTCTTAGTGATCATGAGATGATAGGGTTTTCTGTCCTAGGTGAAGCGAAGAGGGTACTAAGCAGGACGGTAGCACTAAATTTTCAGAGGGCAGACTTTGAACTGTTTAGAAGGCTGGTTGGCAAAGTCTCCTGGGAGACAGCACTTGAGGGCAAGGGAGCCCAAGAGGGCTGGGAGTTCTTCAAAAAGGAGATCCTGGCAGCTCAGGAGAAAGCCATCCCCGTGTTCTGGAAAAAAGGCCGGCAGGGGAAAAAACCAACTTGGTTAAGTAGGGAAATCTTGAGTCAAATTAGAAAAAAAAGGAAGATTTATAGGCTCTGGAAGGGGGGACAGGCCTCTTGGAGGGACTACAGGAGGGAAGCGAGGCTATGTAGGGAAAAAATCAGAGGGGCTAAGGCCGAGCTAGAGGTCAGATTAGCTAAGTCTGCAAAAGACAATAAAAAATCTTTTTATAAGTATATTAACAGTAAAAGGAGGACAAGGGAGACCATACAGTCCCTTTTGGACTCAGAGGGAACAGCAGTGACAGGGGATGAGGAGAAGGCTGAGGTACTTAATGCCTTCTTTGCCTCAGTCTTTAATTGTAAAGAAAGCTGTTCCCTCTGTGTAGACACTCGGGAAACAGAGGAGCAATACGAGGCTCCCATAGTCCATGAGGAGGAGGTCAGAGCCCTGCTTGGCCAACTGGACACCCACAAGTCCATGGGGCCAGATGGGATACATCCTAGGGTTTTGAGGGAGCTGGCGGATGTATTGGCCAAACCCCTTTCCATCATCTTCCAGCAGTCCTGGAAGACTGGGGAGGTACCTCTGGACTGGAGACTGGCTGATGTAGTTCCCATTTACAAGAAGGGTAGCAGGGAGGATCCGGGGAACTACAGGCCAGTCAGTCTGACCTCAGTGCCAGGGAAAGTCATGGAACAGGTGATCTTGAGTGCTATCATGAAGCACTTACAAGAGAACCGGGTGATCAGGCCCAGTCAACATGGGTTTACCAGAGGCAGGTCCTGCCAAACCAACCTGATCGCCTTCTATGACAAAGTCACTCGGATGCCGGATGAAGGAAAGGCTGTGGATGTGGTCTTCCTGGACTTCAGTAAAGCCTTTGACACAGTTTCTCACAGCATTCTGCTGCGGAAACTGTCAGCCTCTGTCCTGGACAGACGCACACTCTCCTGGGTAGAAAACTGGCTGGATGGCCGGGCCCAGAGAGTGGTGGTAAATGGTGTTAAATCCAGCTGGAGGCCAGTGACAAGTGGTGTTCCCCAGGGCTCAGTGCTAGGTCCAGTCCTGTTCAATGTCTTCATCAATGACCTGGATGAGGGCATTGAGGGTACCCTTAGCAAGTTTGCAGATGACACAAAGCTGTGTGCAAGTGTCGATCTGCTGGAGGGTAGGGAGGCTTTGCAGGGGGGCCTGGACAGGCTGGACCGCTGGGCAATGTCCAACGGCATGAGGTTTAACACGACCAAATGCCGGGTCCTGCACTTGGGGCACAACAACCCTATGCAGAGCTACAGACTGGGAGAAACCTGGCTGGAAAACTGCCAGGAGGAGAGGGACCTGGGGGTGTTGGTCGACAGCTGACTGAACATGAGCCAGCAGTGTGCCCAGGTGGCCAAGAAGGCCAAGGGCATCCTGGCTTGTATCAGAAACGGTGTGACCAGCAGGTCCAGGGAGGTGATTCTCCCTCTGTATTCAGCACTGGTGAGGCCACTCCTTGAATATTGTGTCCAATTCTGGGCCCCTCACCACAAGAAGGATGTTGAGGCTCTGGAGCAAGTCCAGAGAAGAGCGACGAGGCTGGTGAAGGGGCTGGAGAACAGACCCTATGAGGAGCGTCGGAGAGAGCTGGGGTTGTTCAGCCTGGAGAAGAGGAGGCTGAGAGGAGACCTCATTACTCTCTACGAGTACCTGAAAGGTGGTTGTGGAGAGGAGGGAGCTGGCCTCTTCTCCCAAGTGACAGGGGACAGGACGAGAGGGAATGGCCTTGAGCTCCTTCAGGGTAGATTTAGGCTGGAGATAAGGAGGAGGTTTTTCACGCAGAGGGTCATTGGGCATTGGAATAGGCTGCCCAGGGAGGTGGTTGATTCCCCTTCCCTGGAGGTGTTTAAGGCACAGGTGGATGAGGTCTTGAGGGACTTGGTTTAGTGTTAGATAGGAATGATTGGACTAGAAGATCCGATGGGTCCCTTCCAACCTGGTTGTTCTGTGATTCTGTGAAATTGCACTGCAGCAAAATAACTTCTATATGGCTGCAAGGGATTTTCTGAACCATCATAAAAAGTGAAAATGTGTAAACTAAAAATAGCATGTCTATTTAATATCACTGAGAGGTCATACCAGTGAACGTACTCTGAGCTGACACAGATGGCACATTCCTCTCTTCTCGTCTTCGTAGGCTGAGAAAAGAAACTCTTTCAAACACCCATTGTTTCTCTTTTCTACCCTTCCAGTATTAGTTTCTGCTGGAGTGTTTCATTGCCGTAGCTGTGAGTACACTATGAGCTCAGCACTGACAGTCCTGCTTAAAACTGAATGAAAAATAACTTGTGAGAGGTTTGGAGAGTGAAGACAATCAGCCCCTGTCATACATGATAAACAAAAGGGACCCATCTGGGAATGATGAGTAGAAGATGATGATGCTGAGATTTGTCCTGTTCTTACCCTTTTTTGAAGGTGGCTGCTTCTGGTTACCCTTTGGGGTTTTTGAACAGGACTGGCATTTTAGTTAACTTGCTGACCTTTAGTCCCCTCTCCTGGACTCAGTCTTTCTCACACTGAGTGCTCATTGTTTGGCTTCTATCATGCAGACTGGCTGCTCGGTCATGTTGGTCATACTGATCGCTTTCCCCTTGGAATCCGGATACCAGGCTTGATGTTCTACCTTCTATGAGTCATTTTTCTTCTGGGTCACCTCTGAGTACTTCTTGATCAAGATCTGGTGCTCAGAAACTATCATCTTGACCTTCTCCTGAGCAGGACAGAGGGCTTTGCACCATCGTTGGCTTGGAGGAGTACCGCTGAGAGTACCACAGCCCTCCAGCTGGGATTTTTGCCACGTCAATGTCAGACGGACTTTGCTGCCTGCTTTTCAGTTGTAGCTACATTACACAGCTGAGCCAGTGCAGTCACCTGGAAAACTCACACAAAGCAAAGCTAATAGTTTTCCTCTGGTTTGGGGGCTTGAACCAGAGCAGTGCTAACAAGAATACAGAGAGATCGATGCTTAGTGAAGAAGTAAAGCATGGGAGGAGGTAGAGGACTGTGCCTGGCCACAACAGTGAGACATTATGTCACACGATCTGCACCCAAACAGGCAGGAAGATGGGTGCTGATGTTGCCCTGGGGATTTGTAGGTCTGGCATCTGCCTGTGTAACTTCTGTTGGTGCAGTGTCTGTTTTCTCCAAGGTTTTTTGCATTTTGGCAGCTCTGTAGTTATTTGGTTTTGGCATTGGAGAGTTCATAAATGAATCAGTGAGCTGTAAGAGCTGAATGTGCTGGCTGATTGTTTTCACTTGTTCAGCAAACCTGGGTATCACTCCCTACAGCCCTATTGATACACGTGGATGGACTTGTGATTTCTTACAGACTGACACCTTTCAGATAACCTTAGAGCATGATTTATTATGCGTCCTTTTCTCTACCTTTTTCAGAGACGTGCAGAAGGTAATTCATAAGTAAATTAGAGAAACCTCTACTCTAAAGAAGTCCAGCCAAGAGCACTAATATAGTGTTAGAAAAACATTGATGACAAGATGAGATTCACTGCATTGCAATGTGTGACAAAGAGGCCTGAGGCATGTGGATGTGGCCAGGCACGAAGGCTGTTGCTAACCTTATTGCACTGCTGCCTACTCAGCCCATCAAAAGAGAGAGTTTCTGCTCCTGAGGCTGGAAACTTGTCACCTTACAAGAACTTTCAAATAAATAAACCATTTCAACAGGAATTGAGCATTTGTCCAAACAACTTTATAGAAAAGATTGTGGGCTTTTTCTTTCAAGGGAGGAGATTTGCTCTTCTTGGCACTTAGATAGAGGGGAAAGTGAACTTGTTCCTGAAGCTGCTTAGGTGTGCAGTGCATACACACTCATTAGAGGCATGGTCGTGATAGGATTTTAAAATGTTTTATTTGACACGTGCTTTACTCAGACTACTGTTCCTGCATGAATTGATAGAATATTAACTGAGGAAAACTTTTGTCTCTTTAGCTGGGAAATGTTTAAGCAGGTTTGTAGTTTTGATGAGAGATACTACTTGATGGAATATGGAGGGGAGGTTTCTGTCCTTGTAAGAACACTCCAAGGTTGACATTAGCTTAATTTGTGAAGAAGGAGACATGCAAGATTAAGTATTTTTTTTTCTGCAGGCCCTGAAATTTGGAAAAATGTATTTATGTTTTTTTATTTACTGAAAGATTGTCATTCAGGCAATCGACGTGAAAGTGGAAGCAGGTTTGGGTGTATGTGTTCTTTTGGACTCAAAGGATTTTTTTGGGAATGGAGAACATTTGAGCAGGGTATATATGATGGAAGATGAGAAACCTGGTGCAGTAGGGTTGTATGGTCATTTAGAAGACAAGACACTCACTGAATCAGAGCACTGCCATGGAGTCAACAATTAGCAGCTCCTGTGTACTCATTGGATCCCCTCCAGCATCCAGAGCTAGTTATTTAGTGTTTGATAGGAATGGTTGGACTCAATGATCCAATGGGACTCTTCCAACCTGGTGATTCTATGATTCTATGATTCCATGATAGCCCTTTTCTGTCAGTCCTTCTGCCTCTCAGGTGTCACCCTACCATCCCAGCTGTCTTGCTTGCTCTGTGAGGTTTCCTCAAGAACCTCTTCAGCTTTCAGAAGCAATTCCTGGTAGAGGTGGAGCAGGTGGAGCAAAGAACCTGCTCAAAGGCAAGCTTTCTCAACATTGGAGCAGCTAGCATTGGTGGAAATCCTGGTTTAGGGAAATTGTCTTCTGTTAACGGTCCAGCAATTAACTTCATGAATCGACTTCAGGGAGCAGAAATGCCCTTATTCACAAATAAAGCACTGTCCTGAACTTGTGCCCAAGTTTAATCAGAACCAAAGCTGTATTTCTAAAACGAAATGCCTTTGAGCAGAGGAGGAAATACCATAATGTCCCAGTATTCACTTACTCATGACATTCTAGCTCAGCTTTGCACACTGAAAAAATTTCAAAGTGTTTGACATAGGCTTAAATAAACATTTACCCTTTGGGTGCTCCATCTAAGTAGAGTCCAAGGCAGTACTTGAGACTTACCCATTCATGACTGTGAGAAGGATGTGGGACCTTCCTTCAGAGTGACTCCAGCTTGATCAGCTGGGATTAATGGTCCTGGGGGTGGGGGAGAAAGGAAGACTTTAATTCCTCTTCCCCCCACCCCCCAACTGAAGTATTTTTTCCATTTTTTCTTTTTAGTTTTTTTTTTTTTTTTTTTTTTTTAATTTCAGGGTTTTTTAGGTTTCGTAATGTCAAAACCAAACAAAAGACTTAGTTATGGGCTTGTATGGATGCTTCTGTGTCACAGCCCAAAATGCAGCTTGGTCCTAACTGTTCCAAATTTCTGAAGAATGAGGAGTTCAGCATCAGCTGTGTACATGTATGTGCATGTCATGCTTTGCCAAGAGGAAGGGAAATTTCCCTCAACGCTGTATAACTGAGTTTCTCAGGCTAAACCTCTGTAATTTATAAGTTACAAATCTTGGAGAGCTGGGAGGAGTAGAGAGTGTGAGGCATACACTGTGCTCTGGGGAAAACAGCATTGTTTTATTGCTGAACGACTGGAGAAGAAAGCTGGGAAAGAGGCTTATTTATGGCTGCATGGAGCAACAAAGTTATCAAGGAACGTTGTATTACCTACACAGGAAATACTGTTGTGGATATTAGGGTTACCTCATAACATTTGTTGATGCTTTCAGACTTTAATATGGTTGTGATTCATTTCTGGAAACAGATCCCCCATGTTTTTCACAGTTGTGCTAATGTTTCTATGTAATATTTCAAGTCACCTCTCCCATTTACTTTGGGGGTAGGTTTTACCTTCTTGAAGTATCTACTTGCCTGCATACTTGTGCAGGAGGTGCTGCACCTATTTTTATTCTGAAAGGATCAAATGCCTATTTCTTGTAGATTTTTCTAGGCCTTTGCTTGTGCTAAGAAGTTTGAAAACATTAAAGACCGGAGTCAATGTCATTAACAGACATAAATATGAGCATGGTCTGTGAACCGTAGAAGAAAGAATAGTTAAAGAATATGAGCTGTTGGAGTATAGTCTCCCCTTGGGTAAAATCTGTATTTTAAACATAAAACAACATGCTAACATCTTTAAATAGAGCAACTAAAAATCCAGTTAATTTCATGTAGTTTCTACAACATACAAAAAATTTGCCTGTGCATCAGTATGAGAAATAGACTAGGAAAAACTTTTTTTTTTAACTTTTAAAAATTAATAAGGAGGACTTTAACACTGTATTGTAGAATACTGGCAGATAAAAATCTGAAACTTAAAACTTAATGAAATTAAGCTTTAAATAGTGGGGATTTTAAGTAATCAAATGGATTTAGAGTCCGAAAGAACAGGAAAAATACTTTTTTACATTGAAAAAGGAGGTGCAGAGGCTTTATATTTATTTTTACTGACTTAGATGAGTTCCATATTCAGCTTTGTGAAGTCAACTCTTTCCACTATTCTTTAATTTCTTGGTTTTTATTGATTGTATTTACTTCTTAGGTTGTTCTTCATTACTAAACCTAGGTGTACCTAGGGCTAGTAAAAGAAGATGCTTTTCCATGTTGGATTATGTTTTCTTGCAGCATACTGTTGACAGAAGTGCTGTCTCAGCTAATAAGTAAATATCTCCATGAGCAGCCAAAGTAATGATGCCAGCTTTCCAATGGATTCATGTCTCTTGGTTGATTGACTTTTAACTGAGTTATGCTGCAGTTACAATGTACGTCCATCCCTCCTAAGTAGGGGCCACAGAATCCACTTCACATCCGGAGGTTTTCTCCCATGAGGATGCTCTGTTATTAGGTAACAATAGTTCAGCTGAAGGTTTTCTTCTGTCCAAGAACTCAAGAGGAATCTTGCTCTTTCTTCCCTTTTTCAGCTCCACTTGCTGCTGTGGATTCACCATGACCTCCTCTGCCTGACCATCATGATGTCTTTGAACTCTTAGTTCAGTGCACCATTGTTTTATTGCTGAATGATTGGAGAAGAAAGCTGGGGAAGAGACTTGTTTATGGCTGCATGGAGTAACAGAATTATCACGGAACATTGTATTACCTACATAGGAAATACTGTTGTAGATATTAGGGTTACCTCATAACGCTTGTTGATGCAGCTGGAGAGGCAGGTACATTGTAGCATCCTATAATCCTTAGACAATCAGGCTAAAAACTGAAGAAATCAATTCAGAAATCCTGGGAATGGTTCATGTTTGGATTTTTCTTCCTGAGAGTTGATGCCTAAAGGGATTTGAGCACCTTTTGCCAGCCTGACGGATAAGCCCATGACAGCAGGAAGGTGATCAGGTCCATACCATTGTCCTGCTCAGTTCAAGGCAGATGCTTGCCTCTGCAGCGGTTGCTGGAGTGTGCCTTGGGCACCAATTTAGTTGCTCTCAGCCATTAGTCTGGAAGGTGTTTTGTTATGAAGTGCTGAATATACTCACCAGAGCAGAAAAAGAGTCTTCATCCTACGTGTGGTGGAGCTGTGAAGGGAGCAAAGTGGGTTCCTGCTCCAGTGAGCAAGTGCTTTATAGAAAGTGGAACTGTTCCAATCAATAAGCAAATAAATAAATAGCATCCACCCTCTGTGTTCTACACAACTATATAGAGACAGAAAAGATGTGAACCTGGGTCATCTACTTCTCAAATGCATGTTATGCTCTAGAGAGATTTAACTCTCTGGCTCTTCTCATTTTGTAAATGATGATTTTGTAAATGAATCCCCTTCAGAGCGTTGCCTTTGCTTAAGAATGACCCAAATAAAATCAGACTACGTGTTTTACCCTAAAATAGTGCATGTACTTGCTGGAAATTCTCTACATTCTCACTTTGAGAGAAGAACATAATTTTTATGCACATGTATGAGGGCAAGCCAAAAGGTATTATCTCCTTGATTATGGTTAGTTTTCTTCATTTTAAAAATCCTTTTGGACTACATTCTTTTACAAGTTTTTATTTTTACCATTTCAGGACACATTTTTTTCTCTGCTCTTTTGAGAAGAAAGAAATTTCTAAACATTAGCACTAATGGCATTCTAGTTTTATTATAATGTACGGTTAATACATTGCTGAACCCGCCATGGATTTTAGAGATGTTTTGCTCAGGAGTGTAGAATAAGAGAAATAGACAATTCATTCAGAAAAAAAAAAATCAAAATAGCATTGCAACAAATATGAAGTTACTAGGCATGTACCTTATCAGCTGTGGTCTTGCTTTTTTTTTCTGATGGTTCCTAACAATACAGTTGATTTTCAGCCAGCTTGTTTGAACCACTGCTGAATTCCGAAAGGCATTTTTCAAAGTGTGCATTCCTCTGGCAGAACTACTCCTAGCCTGTAAACCAGAATAATACCTTTGAGATCAGCAAGCTGTTTTGGATTTATCATCAGGTAACTGAGATAAAAGTTTGACTCAAAGATTCAGTCTCCCAGGACTTTCCAAACTATTAATAAATAGATAGTAACTACGCACTGAATTACTTTAGGAAGTGGGAAGTTATTGAATGTAGCTAAGGTTTTGAACTAAGGAGTATATGAGCACTATATATCTTCTTTAAGGACTCCTTTGCCTTTCTTGGTCTGCTCTCATTTCACCTACTGTTTTTATGTGCTTGGGTATTAGTGAATGAGCTTGTGAGGACAATTGTTTAAACCTTGGTTTACTGACCAAAGGCTGTAGGACAAGTTGACACTTTATAAATGTCAATGAATTCAGAAATTTTTTAGACTACCGTGATGAAATTGCTGTTAGGAGGGCTGCAAGCTCTTTTAATTATATATTTTAAAGAAAGCATTTTAAATGATCAATAGCTCATAATTTCTCCCTCTAGTGTATAATTTAAATAATATAAAGGAATTAAATTCCTTCGAGGTTACAGACAGACAAGGACTTGTAATATTGCCTGGAGATAGGTTGGGCTTTCCTATTAATGGGGCTCATTTTTATGCAGGGAATTGCCACATTCAAATAGACACTCTTCCACTTTAATATTCCTTTTTTTGTTCTTGAGTTTCTGAGTGACAGGATCCTAAAAGAGCAGCGTGTGGCAGATGATTAAAAAGGACAAATATTCCAGACAGCATCCTGAATTGCCTCCCGAACCGCAATGGTGGTTGTTTGAGCCCTCTCTGGGGCTGCAAAGATGATTCAATAAGCTCCAATTGAAACAAATACATGAGAAAGAAAAATACACTTTGTTGATTATCTGTATTCAGAGATGCATCGAAAACCTGTTTTCCTCTGGGTTTTTCCATACGTATGTGTTCAGCTGATGGTGACTTAGTAGAAGCATTTCCGTGCCCTGTTAGGAATTAGCAGATGTGGGCAGGCAGAGCAAGTGGCAGAGAGGACACATTAAGACACACTCACCTAACATGCGTTTCATTATCTTGATCACATTTGGAACATTACAAAGTAATTCTATATGGTCTATGCACAACAAAGAATGGCTACTAGTGGGATTCCTTAAGCAGCAACTTAATTTCTTCCTTTGTGAAAGCAGTTCAGCACACTTTTTAGTAAAATATTTCCCCTAAAAACTTGGAAGAAATCTGAAAGAAAGAGAGGAGCTGTACAAGAAGGGATTACATTGTTTTTATCTATTGCTTGCGTGTTTTTCCTTTCAGTTTTAACTTGCTTAAAACATAATAGTCCACATTTGCAGTGACATACCCGTGTCGTATCCCCCAATTCAGTGGGATCACTCCTGGATCAATGCGTTATGGTGAACATAACAGTTGAAAAGAGGGATTCAGAGACTCCAGCATGAAGCTTTCAGGCTTCACCCTATCCTGTTCTCCTACCACAGAAGGCATCAGGAAGCTGACATGTGGGGGAATAGTGATCTATTTTGACCACTAAGAAAATCCGTCCTTGAAAGCAAAACTCACAGGAGATGAGAATGGTAGTTTTTTAGATGGCACAAACCTTGTGCCTCACTCACTGCTGGTTTCTGAAAGCTGATATGAGCTCTTTCATGTGCACAATGGACCTATTGTGATTATTAGGACTGCAAGATGCTAGCTGTGTTACATGAAAGACAAACTTATTTTGGGGGTGACTCAAAGTCAACCTTGATATTGCTGCTTGTTTCTCTGCATTGTACATGTGTACAGCCCCTTGAGCTGAGATTTCTCAAGTGTTGATGGGCAGACCAGGTGGAAGCAGTAAATGGCACCCTCGTATGGGCACTGACCTAAGCTTTACTGGCTTTTACCCCAGCTTTGATGGGAAAATGCTTTAATACACAGGCATAACAGTAATTTTATCAAGGCACTGAAATTAAAAAGACATGTGTACCCTGAAGCCCTTTGCAAATATTTGATGTATCTTGGATATAATTTGAAAATTCCCCCACTGGAAGTGGCACTCAAGATAATTGAAGTGCAGTAGTGACCTTTGTAATAACTCAACAAACTAGACAAATAGAAAGCTGGAACTCTCCTGTATTGCCAGCAACCTACTGCTATCTCCACAAATAAGCTATTTATAAAATGCTACAGAGAACGTAAATTGTGTGACACATATTTCTTTTCCACTGTCTTCAGCATATCTTACCAGATGCCCTGTAGCTTCAAAAAGATGCATTTTTTTCAGATTAAGCACTTCCTAAAAGTAATGGTCCTTGATAGCAAAACTGGAGAATGATTTGCTGCTTGATTAGAGACCAAGTCCATGAAAATAACGCATTTGATTGATGTACTGTATTACAGTGAGTGATCCTTCCCTGCCTGGTCTTTGCATGACTTATTTTGGCAAATAGCAATGACTGTGGATGGACTATGACAGTCCAACGAATGATACATCCAGTAGAATAAATCACAGCTCAAAAGCATAAGCTCAGCTAAAACACTCAGTTGACTTGCTCTGGTATTTTCTTTCTTACATTTCTGTTACTTTAATTATCTTGCCTGCAAAATACTTTTCTTTTGTAATGAGTTACAAGCAGGAAATGTTGATGTAGTCATTCCTCTGGTAAGTGAGTCCTCTCTTTCAGCCTTGGGAGATTTCTGGTTTCTTCCAGGCTTTTAGTATATTGCGGTTCATTGGTGGCATTCAAATTAAATGGGGCATTTGGACCTTGGGAATTCAAATTATGGGCAATTTAAGTGAATCACTTTATTAAATTCTGACTCACTTTGAACTTAAAATGCATGCACCGCAATGGGTCAGGCTGGATGTACATCCAGTAGTTCAACAACTTACGCAATATTCTATAGCTGCCAAAGTCAGCTGGAAATATTGTGAGATCAAACTTTCTTTTATGCCATTTCCATAATTTCCATTTTTTACATTTCAGGAAGCTAAAACAATGTATGTGCTAGGGGAAAGGGGAAGGAAATCTCTCATCCACTGTTTTGAAACTCAGCATGAGTTCAGATCTACCTTGAATCTAGAAATGATTGAAGGAGTCTTTCTTTTTCCTGACCTTTCTGAAGCACCTTTATTTAGAACTTTCAGGTTTTTGCCTTCTCAGTAAATCCTAGTGAACTTATTGAAAGACAGGGTTGTAGGACTTAGATACACCACTCCAAGCCAAGGTTCTCAGCATCCCTAGGCTTCTACAGCAGTGCAAGAACTCAGTAATGACCAGTTGTTAAATGGTGATTGAAATTAATAAGTCTATATAAAGGAAAGGAAAGGAAAGAGAAAGGAAAGGAAAGGAAAGGAAAGGAAAGGAAAGGAAAGGAAAGGAAAGGAAAGGAAAGGAAAGGAAAGGAAAGGAAAAGGAAAGGAAAGGAAAGGAAAGGAAAGGAAAGGAAAGGAAAGGAAGGAAAGGAAAGGAAAGGAAAGGAAAGGAAAGGAAAGGAAAGGGAAAGGAAAGGAAAGGAAAAGGAAAGGAAAGGGAAAGGAAAGGAAAGGAAAGGAGAGGAAAGGAAAGGAAAGGAAAGGAAAGAAAGGAAAGGAAAGGAAAGGAAAGGAAAGGAAAGGAAAGGAAAGGAAAGGGAAAGGAAAGGAAAAGGAAAGGAAAGGAAAAGGGGAGAAGGAACCACTCTGCCTCAGTTGGTAAATACTGAGATGGACTCTTTCCCTTTTGAGAATGAGAGGGATTTAATCTTTTGTGGCCTGAAGCAGCCTGACACATATCCATTCCACATTGCCTGTTCCATGTTCCCCATATACCAAATGCACTTTCTTCCCTCTCCAGCCCAACCAAACAGCTTTGCTCAGCTCCATTAAACAAGTCTATATAAACTGCCATATTCACTGAATTGTCATTTATCTCAGCTGGACTTTTTAATTGTGCCATATTTTTGGAAGGACATGGGGCTTCTCAAGAGCACTGGTCACCTGGATTGACTGATTCCTTGGCCACTGTCTGGTGAGCAGGATTGTGAATTAGTTTTCATGTTGTTGGCACACGGTGTGTTTGATAACCTAACCTGTGACAATTTCAGAAGCCTAATAAATGGTGCTTCTGTTTTATTTACCGATATTTAACTCAAATATGAATGGAATCTCACCATGGAAATATTAAATTAGCTCTATCATGCCCTTCTCTGTCAGAAAGAGGTGAATTATGAACAATAAATAAGGACTGAATGAAAGACTCTCAGAGCACTTTGCACTATGCCTGGGTTATTAGAAATGAAGCAATTCTACTTCATCTGTCCTGTCCAGGTTCTTCAGGTTCCTGAGATCCTATTATAGGAAAATTGTTCTTCAGTGTGTTGGAATGAATGATGTGCAAAACAGGAGACTTTTTAAAAAATGGTTTCTGGATTTTGAAAGCTCAAGTGCCCTCTTTTACTGCCTTGAGACACAAGAAGTAGATAAATGTATGTATTATAAAAGGCATACATAACAGTAAATATTGGCAAAACTAGAAGACATAGGATCCAAATGAAGTGGAACAGACTTGTTTGGGGAGAAAC
The DNA here is from genome assembly GCA_033558105.1 of Coccyzus lansbergi. Lineage (NCBI taxonomy): Eukaryota > Metazoa > Chordata > Aves > Cuculiformes > Coccyzidae > Coccyzus > Coccyzus lansbergi. Next base: position 758,514 of record JAUMJK010000260.1, on the reverse strand, counting down.
TGGACAGAAGGAGGAAAGGTCGATAATACAAACACCACTTTGAGTGTACTGGAGTTAATAGGAGGATGCAATGCTCTCAAGCAGCTGAAGGATAAGCAAGGAAGAGGGCTGTGCATGCATTTAGTAAGAATGGTTGGACTCGATGATCCGGTGGGTCTCTTCCAACCTGGTGATTCTATGATTCTATGATTCTATGATTGACTTTGGACAGAGAGGCTACTGTGCAGGAGATAACTGGGAAGCACATGGGAAGGGAAAGTGGAGTTTAGACTGTGCAAGACTTTATTGCAGCATTTTTCCTGTTATTTAGGTGGGAGATGCTGCAGGAATGGTTGTCCTTCCCACCTTGCAGTAGCTCTCCCTTCCACTGGAAGAAAAATCAACTTGGCTTGGGCCTTCCCCTGAAGTTATCAAACCACCATGGTTCTCCAAAAAGTCTCAGGTTCCTCATTTCCTTTTGTCAAAGACCATCAGATAAGCACTTGTTTGATCTGCTCTGGTTCTGCTCTTCCCACCCATCTATACACCAAGTGGCACCAGGGTAATTATAGCTTTCCACAGGGCGGGATAAATTGTGAGGGAGGAGTGCTGAACTGCTGCACGTTACATGGTGTGTTAGAGTGGCAGAACGGGTGCTGGTGGGGAAAAGGCTGTACTCGCTGAAAGGTGACCCCAGCTGACTTGGGAGGGTCTCTCGGTTTTGGGACTCCTTGGACTGGAGGCTCACACACACCTCTTTCACATTAGACTGAATTTACTGATCCTGTTTTGCCTGTGTTGAGTACAAGTTAGAAGTCTTTAGAGTACAAGTTTTGAGAATGACAAGTACTAATGTATAATGGACCCACAGCACTTCTTTACAAGCTGACTGGTATAATTACAGTAGCATAAATCTCAGAGAAAGAAGAGTTGTAGCTGCCTCCCTCAGCTGAACTACGAAAGGAGGAAGTTGAAGTAGGGTTGGAGAAAGATGGCACTTTATTCAGTCAAGTTTTCTGGGAAAGAAGTAAATACCATGCATCTGCTTTGTCTGGTCACTATGCATTTGTTTATATGGGTACTATCATTTGGACCAGGAGCGTATGTTTAAAGAGTCTCATCCAAGCAGCCAAGTTAACTGTGCTTTGGTTCTGTCATGGAGTGATCTGGGAGCAAAAAAAAAAAAGGATTTATTTCTCAGGAAACTGAATTAAAAGATGTAGTCCAGCACACCTTATGCATCCCAGTTGTAAAGGGCATTTAGTTCACAACCGCAGGCTGGAGCCTCATCCAAGGTAAAGCTAACAAGGTGTCTACTCCATAGTCCTTAGGTCCTCAGCGCTAGCCCTTCTACCAACCCTCTTCTATGGCTCCATGCCATGCACTGACACGGGTAGGGCCTTTCTCTTCCGAGTATTCTGGTGAACTTTGTGAGTGTGCAGTGGAGTTGACTGAGTCTTATTTTTCTTCAGGATGAAAGTCCCTTCCAGCTTCTTAGAACATCAGGGAATGGTAAACTCATGAACAGGAAAGTTGATCTGCATTTAAAAAAACCCCAAACTTTGAGGTTTTTACTGATCTTTTTTATCCTCCATATACATGCATATAGCGTCGGAGACTATGAAGTACAAGTAATGGGTGCATAGTCTTTGTCTGTTCCTTTTCAAAAGCCTGAACTATTTTATTATTCTTAAAATAAAAACAGAAGTGGTAAATTTTATACTAGTGATGGAGATATTTTTTTTCCTGTCCCAAGTCCAGTTAATTCAAGAGCATTCACGTATATTTCCCTGCTATGACATTAAGTGACGGCAGAATAAGGACTTCTCGGGTATAAAGAGAATTTTCAGCCCATGATTAACATAAATCAGGAATTTAAATCTAGGTGGCTCCCAAGTGAACCAATTAAAATATCGCACAACCCTAGCTCACTCTGTCTTTCAGAAGTTGTAGGGAGGCTTTCCTGACTTCCAAGTGGAAATGCAGAAAAACCCAGTGTGGTTGTATGGATTAAGGCACAGCATTTGGGAGAAAACTGAGCAAGAAAGATTAGCTTTTTTGTCCAGCCAGTGAGCTAATTCTTGTCATTCTTACACTGAGCTGCATCTCACTTACTCAGTAAAGCTCCCTTTAAATGGCCTACTTCCATGAATAAGGGCAGCCAAGTCAATCCTGCTGTGATTAGCTGGTTGCTAGCTCTTCCTCATTGCAGGGGATGCCTGCAAAGGTATATTTATTGTTTTGATCTTGCTCAACTCTCTCTAACTTCTGTGATGTTGCTCAAAACTTAAGCTGAAAATTCGTCTCCATAAAAAAGACTGGCTTTCTAGGCCAAGACTCATTCAATAGGAAAATTAAGAAGTGTGTCCTCTAAAATGAATATTTTAAATTCACGTTTGATGGAAATGAATCAGTGAAAAGATCATCAGCTTAAGGGGACTTTTAAGAGGTTAAATTTGAAATCGGTTGTAAATATTTCCTCAAAGTAGAAAGGTCTGTTGCAGCGTGAATGAAAACAACATATTAAAACCTTGAGTCAGATCTCAAAATTAGGACAAATGTGTTTGTTGTATCCCAAAATTAATGCTGTGTGGAAGTAAGAAATAACTTTGAAACTGAAACAGAACCAAGGTTGGCTCTGGAGTAATTTTATTCCACCACTAGCTACATACCATCCCCTCACTGGAAAACAAATGTAGAATGCTAACCTTTTACATTATGGTGTAGATGACCACCAGGAGGAACCCAGGAAGTATTTCTAAAGCTGGAAGCACTGAAGATGTGGAAATAATTAGTCAAATAAAAAGAATTGGATTGCTTTCAAAATATTAACATAATCTTTCTCCAAACCACAGAAACAACCAAAAAAAAAAAAAAAAAAACCAAAACAGGAACAAAGAAAATTTGGATCCTTCATTGCAACAGACAGCCAAAACTCTCAAAGCATATTGGCTACCCTCAAAGCATATTTATCCAGCTTTCAGAAGACAATTAGCAGGAATGATACTTAAGAGGGCAAAGATCCTCCAAGCAGGATCTGCCAGGAGAGGCTGGAATTTGATGTTAAATTGGAATGAAATAAAGTGTGCTTAATTTAGTATGTTATGTGTATTTACCATTCAAAAGTTCCTATTTCTAGATATCTTGAATTATTTCAGATTTTTAATCCTAAAACATTTGCTTTTCCTTTAGTATGATTCATAAGAATACATCAGATGGATAAACAGGAGAAGCTGATTTCATAGGAATATGTTGGTTTTATGCACAAGTGTATTCAGTAAATAAAATTTTAGAGGGGATGCAATAACTTCATACCCTTTTTGGATTAGATTTGTAATGTTATCTTCAGGAAAACAAGTTAATTTTATTCCCTGGAAAAATAGCTTTTCTTTACTATCATCTTCAACTGGTACAAACAAGGTGTCCTGGAAGGGAAGAGGTATTTTTGGTTTTTTCTTTGTCCACTGAGCAATCCTTCATTCAATTACTACTTGTATTTTTTTTTCTGCCTTTGTGTACCTGTGATTTTTCCCCCCAGCTGCCTGTGGGATGCACTGTACCTGCAGCAGTGCAAGGATGGAAGGATGGGGAACTGCCCTCTGCATCTGGAGTGGGAGCTACCCCACTTTTGCCCTTGGTCCCACCTTACCCTTTTGACTTGAGTGTCTTAATGGCAAAGGACATGAGGGATGGGACTCACCAACTCAAATCTCCATTGAGGAAGTAGTAATTACTAATACATATTGATGGCTGTTTTATTTTTAAATTCCTTTCAGTGCATTGGACTAAGTGCTAAAATTAGTTTTAGAAGAGGAAAGTGAATGGGCAGATTGGTAGAGAGTTGCTGGTGAGCGTATTGTTTGATGTAGTCATCTTAAATATTTTCCAGACAGTCCTATGTAATTTGAGGTTTATAAACTGATTGTTGCAGTTTCATGACGTTCTCCACTCTGTCTGCGTACCGACTTCTTAACTTGTTCTTGTTTGTACCTTGTAGTTCTTCTTTGTCCCTGCTGCTGGTCTTGGGTTTAGGAAGAAGTGATAATAAGCACTACGTTAGTCCAACATTGCTGCCAGTGTTGTTAAAAAGAGCTGCAGCCTCTCCATGCCATGTGCAGCATCTTGCAGGCCCCCTCTTGCACATCCCCTTGCAAGTCCAGAGAAGAGCAACAAGGCTGGTGAAGGGGCTGGAGAAACAGAACCTACGAGGAGCGGCTGAGAGAACTGGGGTTGTTTAGCTTGGAGAAGAGGAGACTGAGAGGAGACCTCATTACTCTCTACAACTACCTGAAGGGAGGTTGTAGAGAGGAGGGTGCTGGCCTCTTCTCCCGAGTGACAGGGGACAGGACAAGAGGGAATGACCTCAAGCTCCACCAGGGGAGATTTAGGCTGGAGATTAGGAGCAAGTTTTTCACAGAAAGGGTCATTGGGCATTGGAATAGGCTGCCCAGGGAGGTGGTTGATTCACCTTCCCTGGAGGTGTTTAAGGTACGGGTGGATGAGGTCTTGAGAGACTTGGTTTAGTGTTAGATAGGAATGGTTGGACTAGAAGATCCGATGGGTCCCTTCCAACCTGGTTGTTGTATGATTCTATGATATGGACTCTTGTGAAAGCCCTTACAAGGGCCATTTCCAAACAGAATGTCACAATATGTGTCCATAGTACTTCCCAGAAGGGGGTTCGTCCATGTTCGTGGGTGAGCCTTCGTGCTTGAATTTCTTTTGAGTGCTATGGGCAAGCTGCTTTCTTCTTGGAGCAAGGATGTGAAATTGTCAGTTTTATCATACCAACAGAGACAGTTGCCTAACAGATATGAATAATGTGAAGTAGAAATTAGAAGACCAAGGTAAACAAACATAAAGGAAGAAATGTGTTTCCTATCTAAAAATGTAGAGCATGTTGTGGATAATACAGCCAGGCAATGCCTGTCACAGGATTTATAGTCCCTGGGCATATTTCATTCATATGAACAGTGCTTACACAGCAGATAATCTGAGCTGTTTTTACCTTTGTAGCATTGCCAGAGAAATATTTTCAACCACTAAAATGGGTCTTAAGCAATAGCCCAATCATTTGCATGCACAGGGCACTCCACTCCAGTGTCTGCAACATTTCTTGGATTTCTTCCCTGAGAACATATTTGTTGTCACAGCAGACGACAGAGCCTGTAATGCAGTAAGTACATGGTCCTCTTCCATGTATGGGAACATTTTTTTAATCTGGATATTTTTCCATTTCACCTTCCTGTTGGTAAAACAACTGCAGATGAATAATAGTAACACAGGGCACTTAGTACTTGGAAGCAGAAGCTGGGTAACGTTTCTTCACTTGGTAGGAAGACCTTTAATTTCAAGGAAACTCAGTGCCAAAATTGGCAATTTTAGGCCATTTGTATAGCATGAAGATTCTGGTGGTGCTCACCTGAAAAGCACCACTGATTGGAGATGTTAATCTGTGAAACATAAACCTTGCCCTCAATGTTCCTTCTGTGAAATAATGAAGTCCCACAAATGCTGCTATCAAGTACTCCTTCCATCCACCAGAAATTAATAGCAGTTTATTCTTCTCTGTTTTACTATGTGTACTTTTTTTTATTAAAAAATAGTTAAATCAAAGGGTATGTCTGAAATTTAAATTCATGTTACTTCAAAAACTGATGACAGAAGTGCCCTTTTATGATTTTCTTTCTTTTGGATCTATTTTAATATTCTCTTCCCACATAAAGCCCCTCATCTCCCACCTCCTTTTGCCATTTAATTTAATAAACTGTTGGACCAAATGTGCCATGCAAACTGAAATATGCAGGAGTGTCATATACAGTGAGAAGAGTTGGGGATTAGCACGTGAAAAGGAAATTCATTAACTAAATGCTTGTCTCTCTGGTTTTGGTGTATTTTGAAAAATCAAATTATGCTTTCTCTTTTACTGAAGAGAATCTTCTAGACTGGAAATGAAAATTGTTTACTTCATAGGATGATGCTTATTAACAGTTATAAATAGTAAACAGCAATATTTATCTCCCGGGCAATTTTAATTTAATTTCTTGATTAGAGCATCAGGTGTGTCACTGGGATTTTCAAGTATTTCTGTTAAATGAATGGATTTGTACAAAGAAAGCATGCACCACGAGATAATTTGATTTTCAGCAAAGTATGCCTTCTCTTTTTGAGATAGGAAAATCACCTGGTAGTGTTTCCAGTTTTACATAGACAAACTTTATGTGCTAACATCTCTGAAAGTGTGAGGTAAAATCTTCTTGATTTTTAAACATACGTTTTATTTTTTAAAAAACAAACACACATGCACAACACATTTTCAAAACCAGATGTGATTAAAGGTGGAATTTGACACCAGTTTCTGCTTGTCTCTGTTGGAGGGGAATGGCCAATGGATGTGCCTGCATCAAGGCCTCTGATGGATTTTCCTCTTCACCAGAGCAGGACTGGCAGTTGTCGCTAGCCTCCAGGACCTGAGTCTTTTTGGCAAGGTGAAAACCTGGAGGCTGCTGATGGGTTTATGAGACCTCCTGCTAGCAAGGGGGGAAAGTTCATGTGAGTAATAGTTTGCATGATCAATCTCCTTATTTATTAATCTTTTCAGATGTTTCTGAGCAAAAGGCATGTTGTGCAAATCTCTTTCTAAGTGACTAAGGCTTGGCATGTGGTCAAATCACATAATCTCAGAAAGTTATTGCCCTTCCTTGAGGTTTCAGCTAATGCATTAACACCAGAGCTGGGTGGGCTGGGAGCTGGGAGGTAGAGCCAGGAGGGCTCTGCCAACCCCCATTATCTCTTTAGCACCCAACCCTGGCTGCATCCAGTCCTGTGGCTGTGCCCTGAGGAGCCAAGAGGAGCAAATCGTCTTAGGCAGTCACTTTAGTGACCAGCCACTTATGAAAGGTGAAGTAAAATAGTCCTTCTTCCTTGGGATGAAAATTTAGGAGAACAATGTATGGCTCAAAAGGAATTTTCCTATGTGCACATACCCTTTTGAATTAAGCCTAAGCTTAATGACATATCCATGATTCATAAATGAAAGTTAGAGATAGAGATTTGTGGCCAAGTTTTAAAGCATTATTAAAAAAACTGTCACTACGTCTTATGTACACAGAACTCTGAAAAGGAAATCTTAGTTTCATTAAAGTTTGGAATTTGTAAGAAGGAGATACTGCCAATTATTTTTTGGAAGTCTGGTTTATATATGAAGTGCTAATGAATAATTCCACAAATGGTGCTTCATATAGTAAAGCATGGAGGCAGATTTTCACTGCTGCTGGTACAAGAATGAGTCTTGAGTGAGCAAATCTATTGCACGTTGCCCATTTTTATCATTCTTGGGTGTTCAAATATAATCCTGTGCAATATTTAAAGAATGTAAAAACTGCATAAGGGGAGTCAGTGCCTCACTGCCCGCAAAAGACGTTACTGGCACAGACCAGGAGAAGGGCGTGCTTGTAGACTTGGTGCTTTCCCAGTTGTTGACAGTACCAGTCCCTTAGTCCAAGGCAGAGTGCCCCAAGACATGCAGTGGTTTAGATCCCATTGCTGGAGAACCTCATGGGCACCTGGGCATGGGAAAACTGTGCTTATTCCCTTTTCCAACCCAATGGAAGAGCTGCTGTTTGTGTAAGTTTATGTCCCTCTGGCTTAGCTCCCAGGATCACTGGGAGTTTCCAAGCCTTGGAGGTAGCAGGTACAAGCAGTACTGCCAATATCTGCTGCAGAGGAGCCAGCACTGAAGGACCACACCTTTCTAATGCACAGAGGGGCTGGTGGGTATCGTGTATTAATGCCAATTAGAGCTACACAGTGTTTGTTGAGTGAGTGGTTTATTGCCATTGCTTAGGTTGTTAGCTTAATGAGGTTAGACAAGATCTAATGAAAGAAGACAAGTACGTAACGTGTTTGTAGTAGTTAAACTGCTCTACACTGGGATTTTCTGGGACTGTGGCATGGCATGCTTTAATAGGCTGTTCACCGTCACATCATCCCGTTCCCACAGGTGTCTCACTGGAGCGCTGTCATATTGTCAGCACAGTTATTTTCCCTCGTACTGAGCTGGCAATGGGATGTCAGTATGATTTAACAGACCGTCCTATATGTACATGATCAAATGATGGCATCCTTTTAATAAACAGTGAACTGTGCAGCTTGTGATTGATTCCTGACAAATGGGTCAGCATCGTCCTGCTATCAAACCTATCAAACCCTGCTGCCTTCTGGGGCTGCTTAGCTAGAGAAGTGTTAGCAGCAAACTGACAACTGCCCATCAAGCAGATAATGACGGGAAAAACTCAATGAAAACCTAATGATTGTAGAAATGCTAGGTGAGTGGGAGAGGCAAATGCCTGCAGCTGAGACAAGAGGTCAGTCAGATAGTCCACAAAACGTCAAAGTCCTTCTGCGTAGCTAAGCACTGTTGGCTACATTGAAGAGAACAAGAACAAAAAGCTGCTCAATTTCGGCATCTCTGATACAATTTTCAAATCATCTTCAAGGCTTGTTTCTTTGGATATTTAAAAAAAAAGAAAGAGGATGAAGCTGTAACTGTAGAGGTTGTGAATAACTTGGTATCAGTCAGAAATCTGTAGCAGATTATCCTGAGGTATTGCATTTTGAGGAAACACTTATAAGGTTCAGTGTCAAAGGTCCTTCTGGTGTATGGCTAGTTGTTGATAGAATTCATAATAAAACTAAATGCAAGAGGAGACTTTTAAGATTATTGTTCATTTACTTTTTTTTCAGAAGATCATTGTTATGTTGGATCATCCAAAGAATTATACCTCTTTTAGACCTTTATGAAAAGAGACTGGAGAACTGATAGGTGCTCCATGTGCTTTAAATCCCCTCAGGGAACTGCATTAAAATGGAGACAAGATATTGCAGGAAGGAAGAGTCTTTTCTGCCCTGCTGAGAGGTCAGCACAGCTTAATTAAGTAGAGTTTCTCATTTCTCAAATAGAGTATCTCTGGACGGAACATCCAGCTGTCTCATGCACTCCTCTCCAGAGATGGCAAATGTGTCATGTACATAGAATTTATGTCAACACTTGCCACCTCATTGAGCGTCCCCATCCTTTATCTGAGTGATAGGCAGTTGTTGTTTGCTACCTAATTTTAATCAGTCATTCTCATTAGCACTAATAACACTGGGGTCAGGGGAGATTTCATTTTTGCAAAAACCTTGTGCTGACCTTCCTTGGTGAATTTCCCCATCAATGAAAGACTCTGCAGTAGACGTCAGGCTATCGTAAGGATGTGTGTTGAGAAAAGGGGAACAGGATGTGAATAAATCTGGAGTTAACACTGCACAAAATCTTTTATTCTTCTTACTTTTAAAGTGCAATCCTTTTTTACTTTTTACAATAGTATTTTTGTTGAAATACTTTCTGCAGAGCAGAAGACTGGAACTCTTCAAAGCTGCAGTGCCAAGTATCTCCTCTCCTTCCTATTTCAAAATAAATCATTCTCCTGGTGGTAATGTGTAATACAGAAAAATGCAGGCAGCAAGGATTTTGCCAGGGAGAGAGAGATTTGCAGTGCTGTGCTTTGGCTTCTATGCAAAGTTCTATTTAATGACGCTGCCACAGAAGGAGTATTATATTATCTGTCCCACTGCTCAAGCCTTCAGTCTCAGCATTGTATAAGCACACTACTTTTTTACATTTATAAGCAGTGAGCAATTCCAGAGAAATTCCTATTCCAGCTACAAAACTCCACAGACCCCAACTGTGTCATTACCTCACCCTGTTGTTGCAAGTCCTGCTTCTGCAGCTGCAGAGAGCCTCTGCCAGCTGCCCTGGGAGGGTCCAGCTGCCCTTCCCAGGAGCCTGTACCCATTGCCACCATGGCAGGCATGGTCCCAGCCCTGTGCTGCACACAATCAGCATGGAGAGAAGGAGCTGTTGTTCCCTCTCGTAGCAAAATCAGGATCATGAGAGCAACTGCAACAGGGCTGCAGCTGCTCTTCTGTATCTCTGAAAGCTCTAGAGGGAAAAGGAGCCATGTACCATAGGGGCATAGCTGCTCCTTGCCTCTCAGAGCGTGCAGGGGGAAGTTGGAGCCATTAAGGTGACACTACAGATGCACTCCCACAGCATTGCTGCACTGGCCAGATCTTACCCATAGCAGTCTGCTGATCCCTAATGTTTAGTTTTTGCCCTGCTACGCTTTTCCTGATTAGGAGGGAAAGTTAGACGATTCCTTTTTCTGTTGGAATAGCTAGGGTGTTTTTTAACATTCAGAGTATGTATAAACAGACTAGTATAAACAAGCTTTTGCCTTTGGGCTCTGTAGTCTAGCAGAAGTAGTTGTTTCAACAAAATAAATTTTACCTTGATATCTGAATAAAATGAAAATTTCTTTTTGAAGATTTCTGTCTCCTAGGACTTGCTAGAAAATCACAGTTTTCATTTGGATAGAGTGCATTGAATTAATATTCATAATTTGTCTCTACAACCTTGCCTACGTAGTGGGACTCTATGCCCGTCCCATTGGTATGCCTTGACCTTGACCCAAGGGGCAGACAAGACTTTTCAACTGCATTCCCATCAGTTTCTCCCCAGTGAGATGACCAAGCTTCACTGTGTTTTACTTCTGTGACACAGAAGCATGTCTGCGAGGAGCACAAGTAGTGTACAGTGGCCAGGTCCCTCTCTCAGCACAGCCATTCATTCATGAAGGTCAGCATAAATCTGGGCTGAACTGCAGCCAGAAGTGGGGATGGAAGCGCCTGTATCCCATTACCAGCCTCCTGAGCAGCTTAATCCCTTCAGCTGAAAACTGACCTGCAACAGATGCCATTTCAGCAGTTTCCAAGAGTCAAAGATGTCCAGGCATGGTATAGCCAATGTACAGGGCCAGTTTCTCAGTTGGTTTGAGGTGCCCCAGCTCTGCTGACACCATCACCATTACACTAATTCAGGCCATAAACAGGATCAGGCCATAATTTTTTTGATTTGCCATGGCTCATGTTTCGCATGACACAGAGGCAGATTTTTTGAGTCAAGAGGCCTTTCGTTAACATATTCCTGAATATTTCAGTATCTGATGTGTCAAAACTAGAATGGCTCTTGACTCTCATTTCCTCTGGGCTGCCTTTTCACTAGCAGCTTAGGCTCAATTTACAATGTTGTCATTAGATAATGAGGCTGATCTACCTGAGATGTTCGGGCGTTGTTACTTTTGGAGACAGTTGCCACTCTGTTGTTGATCGAGCATCAATTGACAGCTGGACACTGGTATGTGACTGTGCTTTTCTTGGGGACACTACTTCAAGCGTCTGGCATGGCTGCAGGATGCTTTCTGCAGCGCTTGACTGCCAGTGCCCAGGAGAAGCCTGGACGGCCTTCCAACCACCCATGTCTCATATACATATTTCTCCTGTCATTACCCCGTAGGGCTTTTTTAGCAGGAGGTGAATAGAGCTTAATGCTCTAATAAATGAAGATAAAATCCTTAGAATCTAACAGGAGGAAGGGCAGCTTCAAGTGTGAGGGAAGTGGTGTTTATATTAATGGTCTTCCAATTAGCAAAAAGCAATTATAGTTTTGACTGATTTTCACAGTCCTTCATTTGGGGTTTAGGGCTCATTCTCACTACAAGAGATGAGGAAAACATGGCTTGCTTTGGCATTTCAGCACATCGAGGATTTATGGTTGGTTTGATGAAGGTGAAGCTGGCATAGCTTTTCTGTGGGTGGAGCATTTGAGCAGACAGGTTTATACAACTCCAAAGAACTGCATCAGACTGGAGCAGAACTTGATTTAAAGATAATCTGGGGAAGGTGGAGTGTTATGAGAGAAGAGAGAAGAATACATATAAAGTAGATTCAAACCTTAGATTAGATGCCTTCCTCACTTTGCTACTTGTTCACACTCTCGCAGTCTCTGACATCCCCTAAATAGAAGACAGGCACTCTAAATCAAAGGAAATGTTTTCTCTGTCATTTCTGACATGACTTGATTTTTCCGTAAATGGGTTGGCAAATCAGGTAGGCTGTAACCATCTTCTCTCCCACGGTGCTCTAGTCAAAAATTACTGCTATAGTGGTGGCTGCCTGTGCTTCAGAGACATAGCCCTGCTGAATTGCAAGGACAGTATGACAGGGAGCAGGGTCCCATGTCCTGCCTGGCTGCTGTGAGCTTGCTACTTGAGGTGAAACATCATGCTTATGTCCACTTCCCCTTGATAGCTCAGATGTTGTCACTGTCCAGACCTTCAAAGAAAACTGGAACTGAACCATAGTGTTATTTCCATTGTAAGCGGGAGGTCTTTAATTGTTGGCTGCATGTCCCAGCTCATGGTGAACATAAGCTTACTGGTGTTTATTTATGAATAACATCACGCTCTACCATGGCTTCTCTTCAATGAAGTTTTATTCATATACTTTCTTGGTCATGGTAGGGAGAGTTTTCTGGTTTTCTGTGATTCACAGCAAGTAAACTTTATCTTTTTATTCATAAAATTCCCAAATGATCAGACATAAATGCCTCACTCCTGCCACTATCCTCCCCAAGAGGCTTGTGTGCCAAAAAAAGACTTGGAGTTGGCTGACAAGTCATTTTCTGATTTGCAGCTGTTCCAGATTTACTCAGCTACCAGCCACCCCCACAATGAACATCGTTCCTGTTGGAATGGGAGCAGGCTTACTCCTTGGTTTTTTTTTTTTTTTGTTTTTTTTTTCCCCTTCTCTGCTATGGATTTAAGCCTGCCAGGTGCTGAATCTTAATTCCTGCAGAAACTATCAATGAATTCTGACTTTTGTCATATGATTGGGTGATGATGTGACATCTGGATCTGCTACATGCTGGAACTGTTAACCCCTTTTGAACCTTAATCTATAGCAGATGTCTAAGGCCCGTGAATAAGGTTTATTTCTATTCAGTATGTCAAGGAAAGGATTCAGAATGCTTTCTTCCCCTCACCTAAAAGATGTAGGTACTGATGCAACAGAAAGTGGTGAAGCACACTTTTGTTACTGAGGTATCTAATTCTCCTTACGCACCTCAGCGTTTGTCCATGAAGTTTCCAAGGTGCAGGAGCCTGAGATGTGGGTACCTAGCAACACTGTAATGCAGACAAGGCAAACTCTGCCTTTATCTTCCCAAATGCTGGGATTTGCCTTGTTTCTAGATATGTTCAGGGCTTGCAGATCTATTATACAGCTACCCAGGAAAGGACATTTCTAGACTATAGCATAACAATTTTATACCTATAGGTATCATCCTTGAAAGACCCAACCTGGTCTCCTGGTGGTTGTGCCACCAGTATAGAGGACATCTATGAAAGCTTGCATGTACTTCTGGTTGAAGCTGGGTCACAGTCAGCGAGGCTAGGGTCAAAAGAAGATCACCTGGAAGTAGTCTTAGGATATGGTGGGATATTTTGGTTCCCAAAGCAACCTGCTCATTTTAAGGAAAGTCAAGTGTGACCTAGCCAACACATTATAATAGCGTTACGAGTACTTGCAATGGCCAATATATGATTTTATACTGTTTTGTGATCATGCAAAAGTTTAATTTCTCTTTTAGTTTAAATGAAACTTTCTAAACATTGCAGAGAAAAACCTTAATATGCACATCCTGAAGAGTTGCCTGCCAAAAGCAAACAATAACAACTATTATGTAATTAATTTTTAAAACCTAATATTTTTTTCAGCTTGCATTGTGGTTTATTATTGCTTGGGTGCAAACACGTTCTGGAACAAATAGATGCGTAGTTGATTAAAATAACTTTGAATAAGGTGCTGAGTTTGATAGCAGGGACATAGGTCTTATTTCCTTATGTATATGGAAGTTCAGATTGCAACTGCATTGCTGTGCAGAAAAAAAAAAAAAAAAGAAAAAAGAAAAAAAAAAAAAAACTGCAGAATTCTCTTGTTCTCCAGCAGAACTGCACAAAGGAGGAGTTTGGTGTAGTGATATGAGGGAGGCTGCATTGTGTCAGTCATTTGAGCAATTGGCCCTTGGTCTCATCCTTAGCACATACTTAACACATCTTGCCAAATTATGTGGTTGCTTAGTAATGTGAACAAATATCCCCTGGAGATTCAATAACCAAACTCATTATCACTTGTCATGTAGGCCAGGAACTGAATCCAGATCTCCAGGAGTGAATCACTGGTGTGTTAACCTAGTCTCCTACTGCTAAAATAGCAGAACGAATATGTGCAGAGTCAGCTCCACACAGTAGGTAAAAATATGCCCTCAGTAAAAACAGAGAGAAGCCCTATTAAAAATGATTCTCATTACATAGATTCCATTATCTGAAATACATAGGGGAGAATTTAGCATTTGTTAATGTTTTGGAAAGAGACATAAGTGAAGACTGAATTTTAAAAAAATATTTATTTTTTATCTTGCAAACTAAGTAGTATAGCTGTTCTGGTTCAGTGTTACAGACGAAGAGGCTGTTGCACGGGCCATCTTCTGCACTTCAGGAGGCCACTAAATGCCTTTGAATACAGTATCTCATTCCAATGTCACTTGTGGATACAGTTAGTAGGATCTACAACACTCACCACAGCTGTGTATAGAAGTACCTGACCCTGCTCCAGACAGGTTACTTTACTGCAATGTAGCCACACTATCAGGACTTATCACAACAATGACGACACCTTCCCAGGATCCAAGCTCATATCCCAGATAGAAATGTCCTGTACTGCAGAGACAACTCCTTTGAGACTAGCTAGATGGCACTGCACTGTGCACACCATAGATCCATGATCTGAAATTTTCGCGAAGTACTCTACTTCATCTCCCTCTCTTCAGCAAGTTCCTTCTGGTTCATCAGGAAAATGCACAGAGTCAGCCAGTTTGCTTAACAATGATTTTGGCAGTGAATCCAATATTTGTAGATCTGCGTACTGAATACATATGCTGTTGGCTATAAAGATACCACATTTTTCTCTCATAAGCAATCCCAGCTGCATATATCATTTTGGGGCTTTTTTTACATTTTATTCTGGAGTACATTTCAGACCAGCTGCTCAGTGTTCACATGTAAGTTGGTTTAATTCATGTAGATAATGTGTAAATATCAGAGGGCGTGTGCACTTGTAATGATGGGTGTTCAGGGGAGATGCGGAGATTGACAGTTTGCCTGAACAAGGTCAGTATTGGCAAACATGGAAGGGAGCATCTTAAGCTGCTGTTGTCCTTTTGCGTAGTAGCTACCGAAGGGTAAAATGGTCTTGATCTCCTTTAAGCAGCATTTCCTGTCATTTCCTCTGGGCATCATTAACACAGATTAATTGTTTTCTAGAGTTAAGTTTACAGAATCTTTCCACTGTCATCAGCATTTTCAACTTCTACTGAAATCACTTTCTCTGAAATCAGGTTTATAAAGTTTCTTGCAACTTTTTGTGTTGTAATGGAGATCAAATCAAAAGAAAAATAGGCGACTAGGGGGAGGTGATTCTGCCCCTCTACTCCCCTCTGGTGACACCCCACCTGGAGTATTGTGTTTACTTCTGGAACCCTAAGCACAGGAAAGACATGGACCTATTGCAGAGGATCCGGGGGGCGTGGGGTGGGGGTAAAAAAGATGATCAGGGGTATGAAACATTTCTGCTCTGAAGAAAGGCTGAGAAAGTGGGAGTTGTTTAGCCTGGAGAAGAGAAGGCTCCAGGGAGACGTTATTGTGGACTTTCAGTACTTAATGAGCAGTTATGAGAAAGACGGGGACAAGCTCTTTGGAAGGATGTGTTGTGATGGGACAAGGGGTAATGTTTTAAAATTAAAAGAGGGTAGATTTAGAGTAGATATAAGGATGACATTTTTTTACTATGAGAGTGGTAAAACACTGGAACAGGTTACTCAGAAAGGTGGAAGAAATGCCATCCCTGGAAACATTCAATGTCATGTTGGATAGAGCTCTGAGCAACTTGATCTAGTTGAATATATCCCTGCTCATTGCAGGAAGGTTGGACTAGGTGACCTTTAAGGGTCCTTTCCAACCCAAACTGTTCTATGATTCTGTGAAATTTAGGGTATGACATCTCAGTGTAATATTTTGGAATTGAGTTTGATTTTTGCCCCCTTTTTTTTTCTATGGAGAATTTTGGATTTTTCAGCTATTGAACACATAATTTCTCATTTCCTGCTTGTGAGAGAAGACATTGATCTACTAGCTACAGGGTCTCACTAGCTGAATAGTCCTTCTATCTATCTGGGGATTTTTACAGTTATCAAGTTCTTGCAGGGGTAATGGCATGTTTAGTGCTCTAGAAGCATGACTCATTAGGTATTCGCTACACTGATATGCCCAAAGGGATTTTAAAACTACTGTCACACTGCATCATGCTTCCATTGCTTTTATCTCATGCTGCAGGACAGCACTTTTGCAAGTTGTGTGAAAAAAAGCTTCAATGGAGGGGTTAACATTCTTGCAAGAATTTGGGCACTGGCCACATCCAGGCCATGACACAAGTCAGAGTCATACTGAGTGTCTGTTATGTCTTCACCATGTGCTCTGGTTTGCATTAGTCTTTAGATCTGTGGCCAGAAAGAAGCCTTCTCCTCCACTCAGGTTGCAAAATACTTTGGTGATGTGGTTTTGATTTTTTCTTGGTATCTATAGTCTCATGTGGTGAGCAAGCCCTGTTATCAAGCTTTGCTATGCTCTGTTCCTTCATCATGAGCAGGACATGGGCAATCGTTTTGCTCTCTCTTGCTGTCTTCATTTGCCATATGCAAGTTATAGATTTTGGTCATTCCTACTTGTTCTTAAGTTCATGAGAGGGTTTTGGGAAGTGCTTTGTTGCCTGTGGTGAACTGGAGTATGTTGAAAAAATGCCTGAGGACCCGAGAAGTATACCTATTGCAACATTTCTTCTTGATTGCAGAGGACTCAAATCAGCAGTAATGTGAGATTCCAGCAGGCTCAAAAGGGTCTCTGTCCATTTCATAACTTCTCTTATACTTGCCTGGATTCTGGATTTACTCATACTTGCTTTATTCAGCCTGTACCTCAAGGCAATTACAGTTGAGTTACTGTTGTGGTGTAATGGATTTATGCATAATTCCTGAGCACAGACATATTCTTTCAAGATCTCACTCCACAGACACATTCAAACCAGTATATGGAGAATTCCTTAGTTGAGGTTCTGGCAGGCAGAGGGATGAAGTTGTGAAAAGAAAGCACTAGCATCATGGGGAAATTAAATTCCCTTCCTTTGAAATTCAGCACAGTAATTCCCATCTGCTGAAGTGAGGGATCCAGTGCTCATCCTCATACTTGGAGCTATCACTGTCATGCTGAAGCTATGAGTTTAGGATAGAGGTGAGCCTATGGAACCTATCTGGGAGATGTGGCTCAAAAAGGAGGTTCTGGTTCCCATCTCAGTCTCCACATCAGGTGTGCAGTCCCATTGCCTTCTTTGTGCAGTGCATTGTTCTTGTCTTGCAGCCTTAAGAGGCAGCTCCGGGAGGCAGCCACAACCCACAGACACCTTGGCTAGCAAAGATTGCCTGAAGATAAGCTCTCCAGGATCATAAAACCACACCCCTAGCCACTTCTTTCTCAGACTCTTTCTTCTAGGTCCCATTGCTGAGTGAGTCAAGGGGGCTACAGTTTTCTCCCGCAGTTGCATAGAGAGGGATGTCTCAGAGAAAGACCACTTGACCATACAGCCCTTTGCTGCTCTTTCGCAAAATGTACTTGCAAACCTTTAGTCTTTGGAGATATGCTGAGGTCACATGACACATGCAACTATGAATAGCTTTTTGGAGGTGGTATGATGGAATAATTGGGCATAACAAGCACGGAAGCAAAGCTTAATTGGTTTTGATGTCATAGAAATATAGGATGTAGTCTTTTTCAGGGTATATTTATATTTTTTCCACACAATACTTAACTCCATACTTCAACACTGTTGTGCAGGTGTTTCACTCCCATACCAGAATCCACTATCCTGAAATGGTCACTTAAAAGTTAGGGCAGGCTAGGAGCCTGAGGTGTTAGCCTGCTGAAGGAGGGGAGAGGTGACGCCGGAGTGCTGAATTAGGTGCTGCGAAATGGTTGGGAGTGGCAGTATGTCTTACTTCTGCCCCCTCTCAAGGACTGAAATCTCTCCTTCCTTTTGAGAGATACATCCTAATCCTTTCCTGAAGTTGTGTCTAAATACTGTCTTTGAAAAGCAAAAAACTCTTCAGTTTTAGAACATGGCCAAAGGAGAAGCCAGTGCTCCTATTTTTATACAATATCCAAGTGGTTATAGCATTAGGCTAGGGTAGAGGCACAGTAGTTCAATTCTGTTCTGAAGGGATTTGACACCATAGATAAAACTGAATAAGTAATAAAAATGTATACACTAGCACTCTTTTGCTTTGTTGTTAAGTCTTTTCCTATTGTTAATATGCAGTGTATCTAATTGTAAGCCATTTCTTTATCAGCAGTGAAAAGTATTTCAGTAAAAACAGTTTATTTCACCAAGTTAAGCAGTTGCCTTCTTAAACCTGAAAGAGAAAAGCACAGGCATACCATTGTTATTGGTATGAATTATTTATAGCCTGTAGCATTTTACAAGACATTTGAGAAGCAAATGCATCCCATATTTTAAATATTACTAGGTGGTAAAAGATGCACACAATGCAGTATTGGATTGCTATCATAGCATTTCCCCTGGTCACTTGCCATGGAGCTTAACTGTGCTGCCACAACAGTGACAATCAGGAATACTGTCATTATGGTCAGTGGGGGAGCTCTTGATTTATTTACATTCATGTAAGCAAAGTCAGAAGAAGGCCTTGGAAAACGTTAAGGTCATCGTATCTAGTGAGGTGTATAGCTTCAGTTTTCAAGACGACTGCACGGCTTTGCAAGATCAGATTTATGAGCTGGCTTTATATTAATACCAAATATATGTGAAATATTTTCCCCTTTCAGGTTTGCAGCCCCAAACTTTCTTGCAGAAGTACAGGGGTATTAACTTCGTTGGTGTCAGATGCAGGTGCTGATGGTGCAGAAGTGTAACTAGCTGGGAAAAGGTTTCAGTACTGGTTAATTACTCCAGCCTTTTGGGTCCTGAGGTTTCTAAAGGTAAAGCTGAGTAATATTTCACAGCTTGTACCTACAATCAGGCAGTTTTGCCCAGGAATCACGTTCTTACCAGCAAGATACTCAGAGACCAGAAATCTGGGAGGGAGGTGGTGGGTAGGAGTAGTGCTGAGATTTGCCTACCTGTGCCCTTTCCTCCAAAGAGTGTGAGCATCAGTCACCCCTGGATGAAGCCATGTCCAGATATGCCTGGACCACAAGTGGAAGGGAGGGCATGCAAGGAGAACTGAACACAGCAAGTTGCTCCCCTGTGACCTTTCTGACCCTTTCCAATAGCTTGGTGAGCATTGAGGCTGTATCCCATGGCCTATTGTGCACAGGGTTGTGGCTCCCAAAATCTCTGGAACTGAGCACGTTTGCAGATTTGACTATGCTCTGTGGAAACATCTTCGTGGATGATAGAGGAATATGTCAAATATATTAGGGTAAGACTGAGGCAAGTCCTTTGATGCTCTTCACTTTGGAGAAGAGTCGGTCTTCAAAACATGTAAACTGGCTGTAGCCACAGAGACCTTGAGACCCAGACAGCCGGGCTGCTGCCTCATTACTTACAGGCATCATTGCAGATGATACTAGTTTTTTTCTAAATGTTTGGGGTTTTTTTTACTTGTGCTTCATTAGCACCGGTGTTTAAAAATGGGTACGGCATACTCCCTGTTAGCCAAAATTTCAAACACTTAGGTCATTAATATCAATGTCTTTGTCAGAGGGCTAGTTACATCTCAAGTATTTTTTTTTTTCCTAAAGGCATTTTTCACCCAGATCAACGCTGGGTGATTATCCAGTCTAAATCAGGATTCTATTATGTGAAGCAGAGGAGATTCTTTTGACTACTGCTGAAATGTATATGATAATAATAGCCATAGAGAGGACTGAAATGTAGCACAAGCATCCTGTGTGTGCCCCTTTAATTAGAAACCATGCAGAGTTTGAAATCTGAGGTGCTTCCAAACATGTGTAGCATTCGTTTTAATCATTCCTTCAAGTGCAGGAGGAAGCATCAATTAAATGCAACATAAGAGAAACTCCTGGGAGTGGGTGCAGGATATTTTTTTTTTAGTTGTATTATAATGAAGATGATTGATGATGATGATGATGATGATGATACACAGGGACAGCATTTTGAAAGCATTAACCTGAAAATGCATCAGGGAGCTCTGTAGTATATCAGCAAGCAGCCAAAGCACAGAAAGATCCTTAAGGCATAACTTTGACCCATATTCTGTAGATAATCAACTTTCCTCTTCCCAAAGGGGAATTCAGGAGAATGACATAAAAGCATGATTTGCATTATGAAGCCTTGTATCTTCCTTGATGTTTTCCTTGTCTGCTTCAACTGACATTGCTTCCTAACATCAAACCGCACAGAGTTTTGCTCCAGACAGGGGAGAAGCTGAACTGCTCCTAATCAGAGCCCAGTGTGGTGGCTGGGGGAGACCTTTCCCGCTATAGAGGAGACAAGGACACTCAATGTCAGAGTGCAAGATGCTCCTTGACCTCTTCAATACAGCAAGGCTGTAGGAGGCACAGGGCAACCATCTCCTCTGACCGCCTGGCACTTGTCAAAGCCAGAGCTGATTAAAGGCCTTCTGGCAGTCAGCTAGCTAATGTGCCCAAAGGTGCCAGTCTGTTCTGTCAGCACGACTGAGGCATGAAAGTGATCCTAATCGTCTTTGTGAAGAGAGCGCGTGTCAGTAAATTGTAGCTAATGAGTCATTTCAGGGCAAGGGACTTGGATGGGAAGACAGACTGAAGGGAGGGTGCAGGGTAGGCATCTCAAAAAGCAAGGTCCCCTTTTAGGGGAGAAGGGAACACAGAGGCACTTTCGATAAACAGAGCTGAAAGGCTGTGATTTAAAAAGCACAGATTTTTAATTTTTAATGGATACCAGATATTTTAATATTACTAATGGCAGCAAATTGGGGGAAAATAATCTCTCAAAATTCCTGGCAAGTACGTTGTCATGTTCATTTCTTTATATGCCTTGAGCCCCAATGTGTTCTTACTTTAGAAGGTTCCCCAACAGCAAAAGGACGAGGAGGCTGCTGATACGGCACAGATGTGAATGAGCTAACTTCTCTCACACTGACATTTTGAGCCAAGAATATTTCAATGCTAGTATCTCCTAACGCAGTTTCATCTCACGGGCAATAAAGCCTGTCCTGGTGCAAAAGAAACCTCTGCAATTTTCATGCAACTACAAAAAGAGCTATAGCCATTTTTGTGTAACAGGATTTGTGTGGGCTGTTGGTAAAGGCACGCTGCTGATAAATAAGGTTCACTTGTAAATATTCTCTACTGACATGGGAATTTATCCACCTATTGAAGTTTACAACTGAGCTACCGAGGAAACATGTTCTTTAGCTCCACTGTGTATGCAGCCCACGGTGCATTTGTCAAATGCCTTGTCAGTTCAGGGAAGGCATGGTTCAGGGAATACAGTATTTATTAAACTGTTAATACCATCTCAGAATCTTCTCTTAGAGTATGTTTTTTAAAGCTGCCTTATGAAAACTTTGTCCAAGGGGAAAGCAGAAGATATATTTTCAGTTTTATAGTGCAGGTCTCTGTATTAGGGTTTAAATAGGAATTATAGGTCCTCCCCTTCTTCAGAAATAAGAATTAAGACTGCCTGGTCATCCTTCACCCATTCCCCCATCTTGGTTTATGAGCCGCTCTGCCACTGTCACTGTTGGACACACAGGGTTTTTGGGTGGGCACATTTTCATCCCATTCCCATATCAGAGAGTCTTCATGGTCATTTGTTTTCAACTTCCTCTCTCATGCTTTCTGGAAACCCCGGTGGCAGCCCTGCTCACTCCCTGTTAAAACCATCCCTGTTTCACCCCTCAAACCTTGCAGTACTCTGACATCCTCAGAGACTCCTCAGCTCCTCAGCAAATGCGGGCTTCCAAAAGGATAAATAATCCCAACATGGTCCTTGAACAACCTTTTGTCACCTCAAAAAGATACATTTAAAAATTCTTTCTTTTTCATTTTTTCTGGGTTGTTTTTCTTGGGTGCTAGAGTCTGTGAGCTAAGGCTGCCAAAGTAGCCTGTGTTGTTTCAGCTGCTGGTTTTCTTGATTCTTCGTGATTGAAATTATGGGAGAAGTTTTTGCACAACCTTTCAGTCAACATTTGCATGAAGGGAGGGAGAAAGAGAGGAGAAAGCTTTTCCTGGTGTGCACTTATTTATGTTAAATAGGAAAAAAAAAAAAAAAAGAAAAAGTGTCTTCTACACCAGTAGCAATCCCAGCAAGATTAGTCGGAGTAGTGCTCCCTCTGTTGAGCTCTGAGAGTTTTCCAGATGGTAAATACAGCTGTCTGTTCCATTTTTGGGTTAGCTTTATCTTCAGGCCCTTCCTCATCCCTCTCCCCTCTCTGTGGTCCCCTTGAGAGAGGAAAAATTACAATGGGAAAATTGCAGCAAAGCAGGGTCTGGGAGTGGGACCTCTGAGCTGTGACCTACCTTGTTTCTGCCAGAAGGAAATCCAGCTCTGATGAGTTGTAGCAGGACCGGACCATAAAGTCCTTTGTGGGGTGGAGATGGGAGAGGGTTTCTGCTAAGGCAACACTTGAGTCATAAGACAAGGAGTCAAGAAGAAATATGTGGAAAGCCTGGAAAGCAAACCAAAGGTATTGGGCTGGGTAGCAAAGTTACAAGGGCACCCCTGGAAAGTGTAAGCTGTCCCATGCTTTGTCAACTTCATCCAGAAAAGGTCAAATGAAGGAAGCAGTTACAGCAGAGATTCACATTATGGGGTGTTATGCAGTATTTTCGAGTATTTTCAAAAATAATGTTCCTTATTCTTTCTGTGACTTAAAGTGTAAAGAATTGTGTAAAATTCCAGGTCTGTCAATGCTGCTGTTGCAGAGGTGAAGGAGCCTGAACAAACATAAAGCTTTCAAAATCGCACAGCAGACTGACTTTTAACTCTTTACTTCTATCAAAAAAATGAGCAAGGACTGGGTTCTGGCAGGTGGCTGGGAAAAACAGGTCATAGTCCTAACCAAAGTTGTGTCATCTGATTTCTGTCAGTGAGAGAATTAATGTTTTTTTAAAGGATCTAAGACACACTTTGAATGGAGAACAGAACCTTAAATATATAATTGCTATAATGCCTTGAATATTAGGTTCTGTTTTGTGTTTCTCCATAGCTTCAAGGGACCTCCTGTTTCTTTTAGAGCATGTCTCTGTTCATGGCTCTGGCAGTCTAAATGTAGGCAACTTTGCCATCTTTCTTCCTAGAACTGCTCAACTAGCATGTTGCAGTGAGATTGCTCATTTAAGTTGCAGAAAAATATGATTTTTTCTTCTGTTATTTGTTTTCTTGTATGTCAACCCACAGCTAGCTCCTGAAGCCCTCGCTCAGGAAGTGCTTGTGGCCCTTACAAGGGAGTCAGTCAAGGAGTATTTAGTCTGGTGGTTTCTCATGAAGCCACAAAGCATACTTGGGTAAGAAATCCTCTCAGCTATTGGCTGGGATTTTCTGTAGACCAGCTTCAGCTCTGAAATGTCTGTGTGCACCAGCTAGTCTTTTCACCAGGACCCCTACGCAAGATTGTGAGGGTAAAATTTGGACCTTAGGATCCAGTGATTATTTTCTTCCTGAAAGGTGAAGGACAGACAGATTCTCAGAGCATACCTAGACTTTGTGAAGGCTGTGGCCAGCACATGGAAGATCACTGAATATTTCCCTTGATACAGGCTGCCAGGCATTCAGCTTTGTTTCAGAGTAGATTACTTGTACGATAAAGCTCTATATTTTGTAGGAATTTTCTATACATCCACACAGTTTCATCAAGATTAAAGCCATTTAACTGAAAGCGAAATTTGGCACACAGTGCTAGCAGTGTGTTGACAGTACCACTTAGGAAAGAGCAGAGAGTTTGGATGGTTTCAGGTTTTGCAGAACATGAGGGACTGACTTTGTGCTGACACAGTTAAACAGCTGGCTGGTGTTACCCACTGATTCTCTGGGCAGTGACAGCTGTGAATTCACTGCTAGAAATCCAACCTGACCCTCAACATCACGTGTTGTTTAATAGAATTGCGTGTAGTTTGTGAGTATTTTGCTTTAAACAATGTTTTACTAAGAAAAGAGGTCTTTGAGTGTGTAAATATTGATAGATGCTGAATTATGGGCTGACACCCCATGAGATGTTCATTAGCTGTGATTACAAGATTAGATGAGCTCAACATAGGATGGTCTTGCATTCAAGTTTTTAAGCTTCCTAAGAGAAACAGTGTTGGACTGTAAAGCTCAGCTCTTATTTTAGTAAAGCAGAGAATCCCAAACATACCCATGTGACAAGCTGTGCAGCAGGAAGGCTGCTGTTTCCTTCTCAGTTGTTCTGCAGGCATCAACTGCATTTGCCAAGGGAAAGTTTGAAACAGTCTTTAATCTTACTGTGTACAAAAATGAACCTTAAAAGGTAAAATGCAGGTTGAGCCTGTCTGCCATATAAACTACAAAATAACATTGTTCTTTTTAAAGAGCAGTTTGTGCTCTGTTTGCCCATTGCTGAAGGAAGATCCTTTGTTCTTCTGAGGTGCTGGACATCATTGGTTCCCATTCTTTGGGGAGCAAAACTGATGCACTGGAATGGTGCTGTACCTGCTTACCTTTGGTTTGTCTCTGCTGAGCAATTCCCATGGTATTTTATGCTAATTGCAAAAATCACTTCTGGAAATGGCAGATAGACTCCTAAGCAAGCTGTTTGGGCACTTTCTCTCTATGTATATAAAGACTGCCTCCTGGGAATGTGTAGAGGTGTTCCCAAGACCTCCTAGCACCTCAGAAAAGTTTTGAAGAAGCATTCTACCTTCCCGTCTAGGTAGGAGCTGTGCACATCTCAGGTGTGTATTGCCTACACATGTGACAAGGACTGCAGTCCTCCACATTAGCCAGGACCTAACCATTACCTCCAAGTCCTTAGTTAAATAAAACAATACAGCTTCAGTTAAGTAGTTTTATTTTTATTGTGATTAATTACTATTTATATGGCACTATAAATAAGCATGACACTTTCCAGGGTATATAGAGGATTACATTCAGTTTTCATTCTTCATGGTGCTGTTTTTATTATTGACTTACTGCGTTTGTTATCAAAGCTGACTTCACAAAGCTTATACCCACAATCTGTGATTTTTCGGGCTTTTACTGATGGTTCACACTGAGCTAATAGCACATTGATGGGTTTTGTCTTTGATACTTTGTGCAATACTAGATTCTCTTAGTTTAATTTTCCTGTTATTAGCTTTCTGTGAATACAAATGCTGCAATGTCACCATTGTGATCTGTCAGGCCAGGTAACCCAGGGGCGATAGTGCTTCTGAATGGGTGCACGCGAGACAAATTATCTTACATGGAAGACAAAGCACTTTTTAAGAGTTTTTGCTGTGCAATGTAATGATGATTTATGATCTATCATCCCGAAAGTTCCTCTTGAGGACAGAAGCTGCTAAAAGCTCTGCAGGTCACAGATCTTACAGTGATATACATTTGTTATAACTGTACTGGCTAAAGTTTGCCCCAGTCCCTTGTTTCTTCAGTTCATTGCATGTGCAAGTGCTGTCTCTTTCTTCCTAGGACTGACTAAGAAGAGACATGCTTTAAACAATGCTATTGATTTAAGTGAAATACGTTGCTCTTAAACCGAAAGCAACTGTAGTGGATTGGATAGCAAGGAGCAAGAGGGTGATGCACAGCCCCTGCCACTCTTCAGTACTGTGGCCCTTACCAAGCTCAGCAGATGTGGTTGTCATTGCCACCACAACCGAGTTGCTTGTTCTGCTAACTGCTGACTGTTCTGAATGCTAGACTACCTTCCACTTTTCCGTCCCAAAGGGATCCGAGCAGTCATTTCATGCTCATGATTTATGTC
Organism: Coccyzus lansbergi; assembly: GCA_033558105.1. Lineage (NCBI taxonomy): Eukaryota > Metazoa > Chordata > Aves > Cuculiformes > Coccyzidae > Coccyzus > Coccyzus lansbergi. The sequence goes on along the minus strand of JAUMJK010000260.1, from coordinate 732,587 downwards.
GTTCTCAGCTGATTTGAATGGGTGCTTTTGACGCCAAGATCTGGGTGCTAGTAATAGGGAGCAGTCTGCATCCTGCTTGGTGGTCCTGCTGATGGATGCTCCACCTCACCACCCTTGTCCTCTCCACCGCAGCTCCTGCAATTTCTGTGAAGTTGTTACGGATGGCAGGAAACCATATGCTGAAGTGTCACCCATCCTGTTTGTGGGGAACTTTCTATGAGCTGGCAGACGTAAATACAGTCCCATGTGTTGCCACTGAATCTTTGCTTGTGTAGACTGGGGGATTCAGAGTAATGTGTTATGTTTCTGAGTAATGAAGCAAAACTTAACAATATGTCTTTTAATTATTATTTATGTTCTATACTAGTAGTATGAATTTAATTATAATTTACCATTGAGATGTGCGTGCTTTTCATTAGTTCTTTTTTTCTTTCTATGTCTTTTCTTCTTTATCAACTTTTGATGTACTTTGGATGTTTACACTTGATAGTTCATGAAAGAGGTAAATATCTGTTCATTCATTCAGATTAACAGACTCTTCAGAAATCTGTTTGGAGGATGGTGAGTATGGAGAAGCTTGAGAAATCTGAAGAACTGCAACAAGCAATATGCCACTGTGTTTTGTTAAAACAACTTACATGCAGTCTTAAAAAAAAAGATTACTAACCCTAGTACTGCTCTTATCAGGCTGTTCCAGCAGCATGTTCTGAGGTTATTTGGCTTCATTCATTCCTGTTTCACCTCTAGCTCTAACTACAAACCAGAATCATGAAGTGGAATGAAGGAAGAGTCAAATGCACCTACACCTTTCACATTTTTCTGGGTTTTTTTAATCCCTTCATCCCCCTGGAACAAAGGTCAGGTTAGGATGCTGCCTCAGGAGTCAGGCAACATCCCACCAGCCTCCATGGGGTCTTCCCATGTGCAGGCGAAGCACTTGCAGCAAAGAGTTTCTTTCCCTTCTTTGCACACCTTGAGCTGCATAAGGCAAGAGCTTAGGCAAGGGAAATTACCCTTCAGCACTAACACGGCTTTCACATGGTGAAAAAGCAATCTTCTGTTCTGCTGTTGCAGAGAAGAGTTGTAGCTGGAGCCTCAAGCAGTTTCTTGAGTTTCAGAAATCTGAATACAAACTCAGTTTGAAAGAAGGGTTGGTTCTGTCTGGAGGCTTTGCCTCTGTTAGTTTCTATTTCTTATATAATAAAAAAACTGGCTGTATGACCAAACCCAAAGAGTTGTGGTAAATGGAGGTAAATCCAACTGGAAACCGGGTCACAAGTGGTATCCCTCAGGCTCAGTGCTGAGGCCAGTTGTGTTCAGTATCTTTATCAATGACCTGGATGAAGGGATTGAATATACGCTTAGTACGTTTGCAGATGACACCAAACTGGGAAGAAGTGTCAATCTGCTTGAGAGCAGGGAGACTCTATAAAGAGATCTGAACAGGCTGGACCTCTGGGCTGAAACCAACAAGATGAGGCTTAACAAGGCCAAGTGCAGAGCACTGCACTTGGGACACAAAAACCTTGTGCAGTGCTACAAAGCACAGGCTTGGAGTGCAATGCTTGGAGAAGAGTGGCTGCCTGGCAGGGAAAGACCTGTGGATGTTGATCGACAGCCGAAGGAACATGAGCCAGCAGTGTGCTCAGGTGGCCAAGGCCAATGGCACCTCAATCTGTGTCAGAAACAGTGTGGCCAGCAGAACCAGTGAAGTGATTCTGCCCTTGTACTCTACACTGGTGAGGCTGCACCTTGAATTCTGTGTTCACTTTCGGGCCCCTCACTTCAAGAAAACCATTGAGGTCCTGGAGCGAATCCCGAGAAAAGCAATGAAGGGGTTGGAGAACAAGTCTTATGAGCAGCAGCTGAGGGAACTTGGGTTGTTGAGGGAAGACCTTATAACTCTCTACAGCTACCTGAAAGGATGTTGCGGAGAGGTGGTGTTGGCCTCTTTTCACAAGTGATAGGACGAGAGGGAATGGCCTCAAGTTGCACCAGAAGAGGTTCAGATTGGACAGATTTGTTCAGATTTAGTAGTGGATAGGTATGGTCAGAATGGATGATCTCAAAGGTCTTTTCCAACCTTGGGATTTTGTGATTCTATGATAATGCAGTGCATCTTTGTCAAGGAAAGGTCTTAGACTTTCTCTGTGTGTTTCTGAGGAAACAAATCTCTGTATACTCTATGATGATTCTGCTTATGGAGCTGTGATGCTGTGTTCAGCGTACACCCTCTCTGGCTGCACACATACAGAGAAGCTGAAGGTACACTCATCTTAAACATCCATGCTGTTTACTCTTTCAAAAAATCCTGGTTGCATGGGGAAATTTTTATATTCGCTTCCCTAATAGCATGTTTTGTAGGCACCCACACCATACTTCGGGTAAGCATCAGTCCTCTTTCTAATTAGTGGCCTCCTTCATCAGGTATCACATGCAGAAGCTGGCAGGCTTTGACCCATATTGGAACTTCCATTACTTTTGAGTACACTGGGGGAAAAAAAAAAATCTCTTTTCTGTAAGTTCTGAAAACTTAAGGAAAACTCTACCAGTGAAGCTCACAATCTACAAAGCTTCCTACTGGAAAAAAAATCTGGAAACAAGCTTATTTGGGTTTTTCCCCCCACCTTTTGTTCTTCAGGATACATAAAGGAAAATTCTCTAGCATTGCCACTTAATTGCTTCATGGCTGTTGTTTGTCAATTTGCCAGCAGGTTTCTGCTTAACTGCTACCATTTGACATTGCTGAAACACAAATGCACAATGACTGAGCTGCCAACATATCATTAAGTCTTCTGCGAGGCAGGTTTTCAGCATATTAACGCTTCAGGCTTTTACATCAGTATTGATTGCTGAAATAGAAAAGAAACCTTTGGCAGTATTCAGCGTCGTGCCAATGTGCATTTACTGGCAGGAAAAAGAAACTGGCTAATGCCATTGACTGTGACTTCGTCTCTTCCTTCCTTCCTTTCTTCCTCACATTCTTTATTTCTGTACACACCCACACAGAGTTTTGAAATTTAATATACATCATAGCTGAGTTCCAGTTAACCTAGCAATAAATCAACAGGGCAAATCAATACAGTCAGAGGCAGTGGCCGTTTAATTTTGTGGCTGTGTGTTATGCCCGATTTCATGGCAGCTGAACAGGGCGGAGGTGATGGCAGGTGTGCCTCAGACCAAAGGCACAAACTTGGAGGGAGATAGTGGGGTGGTGGTGATCTCGGCTGAGCTCCTTGGCAGGGCAACTGGGCTGCCCTTGCTTTGATCCCCAGATGCAGTGGTGGTCATTGTGGAGCTGGGTGCTGTGGGGAAAGGAACCGGGGTCAGGCTGGGAAAGGCTGTTTCCTTTCCAGGAGGTAGCATTGCAGAAGACCCCGAGGCCCTGTAGCTAAAAAGGGGCTCCAGCTGAGGAACAGGGGTGAAGTGGATGGTGAGAGGGTAATGTGGTAGCCCCTTGGCGTCTACTGCCTGTTGCTGTAGTGGGGCCCATAAACAGGAGCCGCTTGGGGGTTAGCTCTGCTGAAGCAAGGAGCAAGACAAAGGTGTAAGTACTCCTGTAGCTGCTGAAGGAGCATCTCTATGTGCTTGTCACTGGCTGCCGGCAAAACAGTTGCCCGTCTCTGGTTTTCTTTACTCTGATCCCTTAGATAACACTTTGCAGCCTGTTTTATGTGAGAGTATTTTGTAAGAAGGACCACTTAGGCATACTGAAGATGATAATGTCTGACAAAAATGCCATTATGTGGAAGAAAGAGCTGAGGGGGGAAACAGGACAGGGCATGGGACAGAGATTCTGAACAGCAAATGAGATGAGTGTGCTCCCTTTCAGAGCTTGGGGAGTTTGTGTGTGAGCTGTAGGTTAGTCCTGGCCAATCCCCTTTCCTTTGAACTGGGGGATTCAAGCAAGGAAAAGGAGGGTCATTAGACCAGAGTTGCACTGTACAAAGATTTGACAAAAAGGGAAATAATAATAGGATTATATAAAGATTTCTAAGAATCATGTAACTCTTGATGGGGATTGACATTACAACTAGCAAACAGCACCAGTGATCATTTTCCTTCTACTTGTGAAATAGAAAACATGCTCCCTCCTTTCAGGTGCACTTAAGAGGAACTTTCTGAATCTGATCTGCTTTTCACTTATGGATTTACCAAGAGTAGGAGCAATAATAGTAAACTTCCCAAAATCTGCCTCTAAGGGACCAGAATTGATTAATATAGTCTGGCCACTGTAAGTACACGGAGTCCACTAAAAACTGGACTTTTTGGCCAGAAGCACGGAAGCTTCAAGAAGTTATTTGGATTTTATTTTTGTAATTATGATATTGACCATCTCTCTTTGTTTAATTGGAGCAAACATTTAGAGCTTTAGAATGGGAAAAGTAGCTTTATTTGAGAAGAGTTAGAGGAATCTACAATTTCTTTAACTCCTCCTGGGCCACAGTAAATGCAAACTCTACCTAGGATGCTTAAATTAGAATGGGTACTTCTAGCCTTACAGAAAGGCTGGGAAATGTCTCAATTACAACAATTTTTCAACAGGAAGGTGTTTTCCTCACTAAAAAAAGGTGTTAATTTTTAAAAGTGCCTCTACAGATTTCTTTTTGTTAGAAAAGCTGTGGCTCAGAATTAGAAAAGCTGTAGCTGATAATTGAAACACCTTCCCACTGGCAGTTGTAGTTTAAATTTGTTCTATGCAGATCTCCTCTGTTGAGGACAGTCCCCAGATGGCATGGTCCATAACTAAGCCCATGAAAGACAACAGGAGCACGAGCATCTAAACACCTAAGTTCCATGAGGTGCCCCGTTAGGGTATCCAAATAAACAATACAAGATTTCAAATGAAAATTTTTGTCTTGCAGTTTATTTTGTTTAAAAGTTTGCATTTTCATCAGGTGGAGGTATAACCAGACACCTGAATCGTCTTCTAGCCGTCTGAATTACTTAGCAATAAAACCCCCACCTGTGTTACCTAAGAAATTCATTGATGATGTGTGAGGCTGAATAAAATCCAGTTTATTTTTCTGTAGCCCTGGGGGGCTGTTGACTTTTTACACAGTAAAATGAGGCTTGGGAAGAGAAAGTGATTAAAAAGCAAAGAAAGTGATCTGACCTTGAATTCTTGCAAAGATCTTGGGAATAGTAAGACCCCATTGAGAGTAAGTGATACAGAGTGTGCTTTCCTGGCATGTGCCTGAATATGCAGTGGTTCAGTGCACACCTGGCAGAAGTCTTACTCAGTGTTTGATAAATTGTCTTGTCCCAGCATGACTTAAAGTAATGAATCTTTTATTTCTAAATTGCTATAAGGCTCCATAGTCTTTCAGCTTAATATTTTTTCCTAGTAGCAAATAGGTAATGTAATCTCTGTGCTATCTAATGAGTTTGACGGTATCATAGGCTTAATCTTTAAAATGCTGAGAGGAGGGCAAAGCATTGGTTTCAAGTGAAATAACCATCCTGACAGAAAAAAAATATCAGTAGGATGCTGCTACTGATTTGGCAGAGTCTGTTTGATACACACTTCATTAACTGGCTGTTGATTTTAATTCTGTGTTACATTTGAAGATGCTTCCAAAATACTGGATTTTAACTGGGTACCATCATTCAGATACAGCAAATACCAAAAAGAATATACAGAAAAAAGAGGAACTGTAAAGTGGTAATGAGAAAACCAAGAGCTAGGGACACATTTGAATTAAATTAAATCCCCATCTAGACAACACAGATAGTGCTCTGTAGAGCTGTGCCTGTTTGCCACCTTCGTGATGTGGTGTAGGCAAGAAGATCTGTTGCATGTGCTTTCCAAGACCTGCACAGCTACTAAAACCCTTCCTAATAAAATGAGTAAGTTAACGCCTGTGTGTGAAGGTGAACTCAAGAAACGTAGTTTTTGAACAGTGTAGTATCTGCCTGGTGCAGCAACCATCTGGCACCCAGAAGCAGCTGGAGGAGGTTGCGCTGGCAGACAGCACAGACCATGGGTTGCTGTTTCTCCTCCTCAAGCCAGAAGATGCAGCTGTAAGTTTATAAAACCTGCCCTACCAGAGCAGGTCCATTTAATGCACCCACTGGGATCAAAAAATGCCTCTGCTTGTTGCTTTAACAAATACCAGAAAAATGCATCCCAGTGTTTCATTTGCTAGCTGAGGTGGGGAAATGGAGTGTTTCTGATGGGCCACACCACCTTGTCTCTTTGGAAAACATCCGAGTGCCGTTCTTACACACAGGAATATCATCCAGAAATACAGCCATAAGAAACACTCTGGGGAATATCAGGGTATTTTATTAAACATACTTTTACATTTTCATTGTCCTTGTAGGACACCTCATTGACAAGCCTTCTACAGAGCAGTGAACAGACTAATTGTAGTCATGTATATGCAACAGAAAACCATGTCATTTTTACAAATATATCTCTGAAAGACAGGCTCTTATGAAAGGCTGACTTTATAGAACTCCTTTAACATTCGTTGTGGTATGTGCTGCTACCGATTTGCACTGAGGCTTGCGAGCTGACTGACTCTTAGCTCAACCTAAATGAAATAAAAAAGGCATAGGATAATACAGCAATACAACTTTTCACCCCCAGTATGGGTTGAAGAGCTGTTATAGGGTCAGAGCAGCAGGGAACAGTGTCCAGCACCATTACCACTCTCTGTGTGAGCCAGCAAGAAGGGGAGCAATTAACCAGGAAGGGTGAGGGCTTTGCAAACTAGTTCTTCCACCAAACAACTGTTCACGCAGTCACAGGCTGGGTGAGGCAGATAATCTTGCACCAGGCTAAAGTAAACTCTTGGAAGAATTCTTCACGATCAAGTAGTTTCCATCAAATAGGTTTCTATTTTCTATCACACCAAAGTATTAACTTTTAGGCTTTTTTTCTTCTTGAACTGTGATTTTTTTTAAAGTTTGTTTCTTTCTTTTAATGAATCTGAAATGCTCAGAGCTGGTTTTCTTTCTAAAAGAAAGATTTAAGGCATTCTGCCTGTTCTACTTTTCTGCAGGGATATTAATTCATAAGCAACAAAAAATATTATAATTTCTTACAGTACTCCTCTGTGAGCAGCATGAGACTTGGGGATTTTGAAAGAACTAAGAGTATTTGGTTACAGAATCAAAAGCTAAACTAAAAGCTTCAAATGTGTTTGCAGATACTCAAAAAAATGCTGTGAAAAATTTTCAACTTGCCAGCTTTTAGAACTGTATGAATCTTCAAGTTTGTTTTGTTTATATTCTGAGCCTCAGAAGTTAAAGCAACACTGAAGGTCAAAATGTCTAGTATTTTACCTTTAGACATGTCAAATTTTACTTGTTTAAGCACGAAGTCAAGCTTACATAGGACATTTTGTAAATTAACAGGTGCTGCTTGATAGTGTAAGAGGTACTGTGGGTTTCAGCTGCACTTCAAGAGAACTGCAGTGCTTCCTCTGACATAGCGCACTTACCTTCTTGGTCTTATCATCACATGCATCCTGGTTTTACTGTAAGATCCGTGGCATAGTATTATGTAGTAGTTAGCTGCAGTTATTTGGGTAAGTTGGTCATGGATGATCAGTTTGCTTTTAGCTGAATGTGACTTTAAGAAGGAAATTGGCGCTGGCTTGAGTTTGCTTAAAGTTGTGGTATATTTTGTTTCCCCAGAGTGTTTCTCAGCTTCCTTACGGCAAAGCCCTCTACACGTATGAGGGAAAAGAGCCTGGTGACCTCAAGTTTAACAAGGGGGACATCATCATACTGCGGCGGAAGGTGGATGAGAACTGGTATCATGGGGAGCTCAATGGGAACCACGGCTTCTTCCCTGCCAGCTACATCCAGTGCATCAAGCCCCTTCCACAAGCTCCTCCTCAGGGCAAAGCACTTTATGACTTTGAAATAAAAGACAAAGATCAAGACAAGGATTGCCTGACCTTCACCAAGGTAGGGGAATAGTTTTATTTCTTTAAAAGTTTGGAAAGCTGCTCCCATAGAGACTAATGGGAGGCATGGGGTGCTGGCAACCAAACCTGGAGTACTGGTGGGGCATTTGCCTGGCCTCCACAGTCAGCTCTACCCAAGGACCCTTTGCACTTTGTTTCTTTCAAATACTAAAGCCCTTAAACTCAGGCAGCCTAGTAGGGACTCGCTCCTCTAAGATGCCGAAGGACAGTGTCTTCTCCCATCTTCTGGCTGTGGAGGCAGAACCTGCTCAGTGATCCTGTAGTGTCCCACACACCAGCAGTGCTGCAGGACTGAGTGGGAGTATAGTCTCCTGTCAGGGCAAACATAGTGTTAGGCATCTTTGGGAAATTGTTCCTGTTTTATCTGAAGGAAAAGCCAGTGAGGTAGCTTGTGCCCTGTACAACAAGGTTAGTATAAAGCCAGTGAAGCTCAACAAATAGAACTTGCTACACACTTTATGAGAGCATTTCTTAGTCTAAAAAGCATACGGTTCATCTGCATGGAAGTGTTCTACAAGAATGACTCAATGTTAGAAAAAAAATCTAATAGAAATATGTCTTTTAGTATTCCTTATTGAATCAGATGTTCCGGTGTTTTAAAATGCCATTCAGTTTCAAAATTTGTATTGCACCATACCATATATCAATTAGCAGTTGAAATGCACTGTCGTCATATATCATAGTGTTTTCTATTTTGAGAACATTAAGACATTAAGAACTAGACATTTAAAAACACTGTTTATACTCTTAAAACCAAAATGTTTAATAAATTCTGTTTGGAATGAGAGAAAACCAAGATATTGTAATTTCCTCAGGATTTAAAATATCACGTTTTCATTTCTCCCCCACCTCCCCACCTGTTTTCTGTCTCTAGCTCCCCTCCCCTCCCTAGCAATTTGTATTGACCTTAGATGGTCTTCATGGATATCAATAAACCCATAATAAAATAAAGCATATCCTAGAATGTAAATTTACAGCACTGAATGCCGTGGAGAACCTGTTCACTGTCATTTTCTGTTTTATTTCAGCTGTCTGTGGTTGTTATAGTATCACATAAAGTAATAACTGTTATGCTGAAAATGAATATGAAATAGATGATAAAAATATCCTTCACCAGGATTTTACTGACCTCCTCTTTTGAGGCTACTTATTATAGCTGAATGAATTATTTGCAGCATATAATTTTCTCACCAAATGTAACATCTTTTTCACTCATGCAATGTTTCTTAGCAGAATGCAATTTCCTAGAATGTATGCTTTCTTATATTTATTTAACAAAAGATTTGTAAGCCGTTTTGATCCATAGTGAGCAAAGTGTTTGATTGCAAACACTGCAAACCCTGTGACTACATAGCCTCCCTGGAGCTGTGAATCTGTGTGGGGAAGTGGGCTGCATAGCGAGAATTAGCAGCTATGTACTAACAGAAAGTTAGGCAGAAGTTGGCTTTGAGAACCTATCAGTAAATATATGTTTGCTGGCGCATTGTTTTCCTCAGTTCTTGCCTAGAGGTACAATGGTGACTTCACTAAGAAGCAATCTTCCTTGTGCGCGCATAAGGTAGACATTGCTTGTTCAGTCTGAGAAACTTAATATGTATGGCAAGCATCTATGGTCTTTTTTATTAAAGCAGGTCTTTGTCTGGACACTTTTGTATTTGATATATTTGGTGCCATTTGTTAGCATACCTTCCTTACAATAATTGTCTTTGTATACTGATAGTTCTCATTTTCTTGACTGTCCAATGTCTTTCTCACATGGAACATTTCTTTCTGCTGTATAGCTCTGCTCTCAATCCCTCAATTTTCCTTTTTTTCACCCCATATGTTACTGACTGCAGTCTTTTAGTCCTGATGACTGTGTTTTCCCCAAGAGGATTTGGTTACTCTTCTACTGTTATTTTCTTCTTTAGCTCTCTTCACTACATGCACTGTCACCTTGTAACTGCTTTTACATCTTGCTTATTGTTCTCCCTGACAGTGAATAATCTATTTTTTATCTGAGGCCTTTACCGTCATGTTTTCAGCAGTTTTCTCAATGCTAATTTTAGCTGTCACCTGCACTGATGAAGGTTCCTGTTTAGCCTAGATTTTGGATCATCTGCTGATGCAGTCAGTTCCTCTGCACAGTCATGAGAACTGCAGTGCTGTACGTGTGATTTGTCACTTCAATATTCATCATTTGAATGTCTCAGTTTGCATATGAAGATGCTGGATCTGATCTCAACTTCATTTAGGCTGTTTGTTCTTTCCTCAACTAGAGGGGTTGCATTGACATAGCATTTATACAAAGTAGTATAACCGATTTATGTGTCCCACAATTCATTTGAGTTGCTACCAGACACATGTAACTGGATTTTACTTAAAAACAAATAATAAAGGAGAGTTTTCCTTTGAAGAGAAACTACAAGAAGAGAATTCAAACATCAGGATTTTCAGCATCATTGTGTTTTGTTGCTTTTTGCTAGACTTTGCATTTTTCCTTCCCCTTTATTACAATGCAGTCAGAATATTTGTCAGTGCAGTAAAAGAAAACAAAGGAAGGATATTTGGGTTTCCTCTTACTAGAGTTGGGGGGGAGTGGTATTCAAAATTAAAACAGCATGTTGTTCCAGAGGTGGATTGCAAGGAAATAAAATCTGCTTCATGAGCAGTGCTGCATAGCGCTCCTGCCTGTTACTGCTGTAGACACAACACTCTCCAGATAAAAGGCCAAAGATAAATCAAATGTAATAATTTAGTATATGTAAGTATAAAACTGGGACAGACACAGAAAATTCTATCTTGAATATCCACTGCAACAAAGAAAACTTGAACTTTTCATTCTCTTATGCCATGTGGACTGCTCCCTTTAGCTCCCTCTCCCAGAACAGCTGTATATACAGGTATAGGGTCCCACCACTGCAGTGGCTACAAGATAAAACATCCCAGATCTGTGACTTAATGTATTTTTCCTTATTGTACGTCAGTGATCAGCCGATTCAGGCAGTTAGCCATTGTTTTGCTCTCTGTAATGATGCGTCAGCTTTGTGTCAATTTAATTCCACTGGCTTCAGGAATGTTACTCCTGATGGTCGCTGATGTGGCTGCAATCAGGATGTGCCCTACAGAGCCTCATTTCGTGCCCCAGGAATGTTCTTGTTTAGCTCAGGTCTCTAATGTCTCCTTATGTGATACCCAAATTGAACCTCGGCTCTTGGGGTCTCTATTTTAAAAAAATAACTCATCCTCCCTTGGACTACATGTATTTGACCATCCTTTACCTGCAAGAGTTCACGTGGCCCTTTGAAACCTGAATCCCAGTGTCAGTTGAGTCTCAAACTTGTCAAGGTAGTGTCAGCCGTTTCCCATGCTTTATTGCTTATCTCATTTTTAATCACATCAACTATTTTCTTCATTTTCCAACATTTTTGTTCCCACATCAGAGCAGCATTCAACAACTGCTGTGCTGAAGTTGGAGCCATCACATCCAGTACTGGTTCCTGACTGTGGAGCAGGATCCAGCAGCAATTGCTATTTACAGAGGGACTGTCACAGTGGTAGCCAGCAACTAGGACTCTTGCACTAGCTGGCAAGTGTTGGCAGTGGACACACCAAGCACTGTGTGGTGCCATCCTGCCAGCGCTGAGATCACCCCAATGCTCTAGTGGAGTTATCTCTGCACAAGAGCAGGTGCATCTGCTTTGTATTGCTTTGTTAATGACTAGAGTAAAAATCAGGATGTGACTCATGACTATTATTGGACAGAATTTTATGCTGTTTCCTCAGCAAAAGGATTCGTTTCTCCATCAATCAGATAGCTTTTTAAGTGATGTATTTTTGACTTCTCTTCTGATAATGGTTATATGTTGGAAGTGCAGGTCCCATGTGTCTGTTGCATGGCTGCCCAGCCCTGATGAACAGAGACAGACTTCAGCAAGTAGGAGAAAGCACATTAAATTAGAGACTATAGCAAAAACCATAAAAAGAGCATGAGATACCTTTGTCAAACTACAGTGGATACCATTGGCTTTTGAAATGAGATTTGAGCCTTGGATTCTTTTATGCTGCCTGGAAATCAATTGACTACATGTGAAATAGCGAAGTTCAGAAAGTTGAAGTGGTATGCCAAGAGATCTCTGGCTCTTTACTATTCATGATCCTTTTGGGAACCTTTCTAGGAATTTATAAATAGCACATCTATCCAACTAATTTAAGGTACTAAAATAGTTCGTGTTGAAGCTTTCACCAGCCCACTGCATAGAATGAAGTTGTGGGCTGACAATTCGAAGAAACTTTCTATTAATAAAAAATTTCAAAAGACGTTTTGAGATTTGCTGTAATTCCTGAAGGTTTTCCAACACCCTCCTGAAAATGAATTCTGTAATGGAAAGCATTGTCAGGGATTTGCACTTTACTTTCCCATAAAGATACGTATTTTGAATGTCAGCATATCTCAGGATGTGCAGCTATCTGGTTTTCTCATATATGACCACATTCAGACTTGGAAGCTAGACTTGATAAAGTCAAGCTAAAATTGATGTGTGGAAATGCTGCAAGATTTCATAGGTCTGTAGAAAGTAAATTTAGAAAGGATTGTCAAAGGCTACTCATTCCCTGACCCATCCTCGAGCAGGATCAAGTCAGGATAAACCTTTCCTGCCAGGTGCCTGTCCAGCCTGCTCCCCAGCTGGAGATTGCACAGTGCCTCTGACAAAATATAGTTGAGTGTTTCTGGGCTTTCACAGGTTAAAAGTTTTTTCTTAATTTCTTATTTTATGTGTGTATACATATGAAAAAATATAAATACATATATATATAAAAACACATATATACACAAACACACACATATGTATGCACATTCACACGCAAGGTTATATATGTACAATAACATTTAGTGAAAGCAGAGACCCATCACATTTTGGGTTTTTAAAAAGTCTTTTAAGAAAATAGCTGAACAAATATAGAAAGTAGGAACACTCATAGCAAGGTTTTGCAGTCTTTTATTTTCTTCATTTACCCTCTTTACCTAGAATCTAAATTTATGATAATCGGTCTTTTGTAAAACATGTGAAAACTTTGAAGAGATGTATTACTGTCAGCTTTTTACACAGTTCAGAAATGCTCCATGCAGACAGGGCTTTGGAAGGGAATGCTATCTGTTTCTTCAGGAAATTAAATGCACAAATTCTTTTTGCATCCTTCCAGCTGTAATAAATAGTTGAAAGACTCAGTCTGTGGCTGTTTCTCTAAGCTTTCCCCTAATGGATCATTGAGATGAATAATTCAAAGGAAACATTTAAACTGTTTCAAAGTGCACGTGTTCAAAATACACATTTTAAAAAACTGCAAAGTATGTCACATCACATTCCTGTTCTGGTCATTTTCAGTCAACATTAACCCACGTTCTGAACATCCTGTATCAGGAATTTGTGGCGTCTTTTTGTATGAGATGTATCTGCAAAAATACAGCTCTCCTCACCTGACCAGTTAATGTGGATAGCTTCCTACATGGAGGGTGATATGTAGCTCTTATTTTCCTAGAGTAGGTGATGAAAATAAAGTGAGAACAGCAGGGAACTCTGTCTCAGATTTCTGGAGAGAGGTGTACCTTAACTGAAGCTTGTCCAGCAGCTGAATGCAACTTTATTATGTTAACCATGGCTTTTTACATGCTTTGCTCTTTCACCTCCTAATATTTTTTTAAAAAAGGAAAACTGACAATCAGTGCATCAGCAGGGTAGGCTGCTTGCTGAGAACCTTGTACTGTACCTCGTGCTTCTTGCTGGAAGTGTTTCCAAAACTACTTGTGCTCCATCAGTGCTTCTCTTTGAATTGTCATCTGGAGCAGACAAGCACCACAATGGGCTCTTAAGTGAACAGGGACAGCTTCCTGCTAGGGAGTTTTCTCCACTGGGTTACAGGTGACCTCCTTGTTTAAACATTCTCCTTGTCCCTGCAATGAAGCCAGGTGTTATGTACTCCTGCCCACTGTGCCTGAGCCCTTGGAAGTGCTGGCAGGTGGCATGAGCTGCGCCGAACTGTGGGGCTCTTCAGTGCCCTTTGGATGGGATGCCTGGGGCGGGAGGCTGGACCAGGGATGCTGTTGGCCCAGGATTCAGGGAACATATTTACCTGGCTTATGATCTCCTCTGCATGCTCTCTCCCTAAGCTGTCAGGAGGATAATTATAAACTGGCATCTTTCTACTGAAAAAATCTACTTATGTGTTTTGTGTGTCTCTGATTTTAGGATGAAATCTTGACAGTCATCAGGAGGGTAGATGACAACTGGGCAGAAGGAATGCTGGGTGACAAGATCGGCATTTTTCCTATCCTCTATGTTGAGGTAAGTTCATAGCAGGTGGTATTGGGTACTGGTCTTGACATCTTGTGGGTTTCTTTGTACCTACAAGGGCAGGATAACCTTGAGTCTTCTTAAATGAGAAGGACAAATTATACCAGAAAAACTGGAAAGGAATTTTTTTTTGTTGCTGTTCCCTAAGGCACAGTGAGGATATGCTCGATTCAAAAGTGTCCAGCAAAACGTATGTTCTGAACTACTGTTGAAGGCTTCCGATGTAGTGTTTCTGATGTAATTGCTACAATATGTAGGGAAAGGATGATTGCAGTTGGGATTATCCTGCACACACGTGAGGAGAGGAGGATGCTGCCAGCAGGTGGGGAGCAGTGACACAGTCCCTGAAAGTACAGACCTTCAGAAGAGTGTTGTGGATATCCTTTGCCTCAGCAGAAGCTTGGGCTGCTCTGCCCATCTGCCCAAGGTCTATCATTCCCTATAAGCCAGACCCATCCTTGTCCTGAGTATTTTCCTGCAGTTATTTCCATGGGAGGCTTATTTCAGAGTAAATGCTGAGACTTTGTGTCCTCCAAGCAGACCCATTGTGCCACCTCTTCCCACTGCTACCCACCCTCTTGGTGTCCATCCAGGTGGGTGCCACATGGGAGAAGAGCTGAAGCAAGCAATGGTGGCCCAAGGTGGCTCTGCTAGAGATATTTTTCTCCTTCGTGAGTGAACCAGAAGTGCAAAGAATAGATGGACATCACACACATAGGTATTTTCCAAGGTACTGCCACTCTGTATCTGGTACCCAGAGCTGTTTCAGTGTGACTCTTCTCCCAGGCTGTCTTACTGTGTGCGGCTCTGATGCCTGCCTCCAAAATTACTTCTCCAGATTTCTTAGTTAATGATTTGAGACAAAATAGAGATAATTAGTGCCTGACTACCTAATTATTAACTCTGACAATGACCAATTTGGAATAAACCATCATTAATATACATTGCGTTCCCACAGTTGACAAGAACAATAACATTAAAACCAGAATGTGTAGGAGCTGTTATTGGGAAACCAACTGCCTTACATAAGTTAATGACTAGTTTTCTTCTATTCTAAATGTGTAAGACATTGTCAGTTTGTTGATCTTAAATGGGAGGGTGGAATTTCTCCCAGATTTCATCCTTTTCCCCTTCTTTTTCTTGTTGCTGGGGAATATAATGTTACTGTCCTGTTGCAGAAAGAGTGAACAGGGGACATCTGCACAACCAGCCGCTCACCACTGCACTCCACCACCTTTCTGCATTTCTAGTTTCACCTGCAATCTGTAAATGCTTGCACTACCTATGCATTATAGAGCATCCTGATCCCTATCCCACCTCTAGGTTTCTGTTCCTTTTAATTACAGCTCTCACAGGGTGAAGGGCTTAAAGCCTCAAAGGAACAGCCTGTTGGGAACATGGGCAATGATGTCTCACTAAAGTTCTCCAAACACTGGCACATCCTCAGAGGAGAAAGAGGTCCTGCTGTGCAGAGCCAGAACAGAAATACTGGAAGTTTTTAAAGGGATACAAACAGGCAGGCAGAGAACACCAAGGAAGAGGAACACATATAGGATCGTGTGTGTGCGTATACATTCATACACAGACACGCATGTATGTGAAATAAACACAACCCTCCACACTTACGAATATATTAGTATATATGTGCATACACATATGTTTTATCTGTATAAATTTGAAAACTAGAAGCTTTCAAATTAGAAACGTGGGTGACGTAGACATAATATTTGTGCCATGGTTTGTAAAGCCAAAGGGAAATGGTCCTACAGAGAGAAACATCAACCACCTATTTTATCCATGTGCTGGTGGATGGAGGCTATGTTCTGAATATGAGATGAGCTTATGCAACTATGAGCGTTATACAATTATGTTGCCGTTGCCAGCTTCAGATCTTACTTTACATTAAATATTAAATGGAACCAACAGACCAAATCCCAAAGAAATTTTGAAAATCTCTATTCCAATGTTTATAAAATAAATCCATTAAACAAGTAGTACTTGAATCTAAAAACATTCCTTCATTCTGTCCAAGTCCATTAAGTGGTTTTCAAAATCCTGCCAAAATGTGCAAAATAAGCAAAGCTTAATTCTCATGGTAGCCTTCTTCCACTTGTGTGAGTCGATGGTCAAAGTGCGTGGGACTTCATGTGGCATCCAAAGCTCTGCTCTCTGGATGGCAGGTTTTCATGTCCTCAGCTGCTCCCACAGAGCAGACAAGATCTCTTACCCTTGCAGTAGCAGCCAGTATTAGAACACAAGCTGGTCACTTCAAGGATCTTAGAGGTGAGCATGCCAGAGCTACAAACAGGGACTAGAGTGTGTGTTGTGGCCCCCTTTTGGTGGAACTTCATCTTGGCAATGTGCCGTACTCCTCACACAGATGCTTGCAAGAAAGGCTTTTGCAAGTGCACTGTCATAAAGCATTTGCACCCATAAACTGTAGTGGGTGAGAAGGAGGGAGGTACCACAGCCCCCCTGGGGTGATCAGCAAATCCCTCATCACAACCTCACTGGCCTCCCAGCACTTGGGCTTGTCTACTGGCCTATGTAAAAGCCTGCATCATCTCCCTAGGCTACTTCACATTCTTTCCACCATGTGCTTACTGAATTTGAGAATTGTCCACTTCTGTAAGGGATTCTGTGCCTAGAAGGGCAACTTTTAAAGCTACTGTGGTGTCTCAAAGAAGGGGCACAAGAAACAAGCTCAAGGCACCAAGATATATCTGCTTCCTGCAGTATTTTAGAAAGTCTGTATCTCACTTTATGTGTGGTTGTCCATATAGCCATAAAAGTGTAATGTGGAATAGATTTTATGCTTTATTCCATACAAGTGTCCAGCAAGCGTGCTTGCATGCCTGCTGCGCATGACAGCTCTCTGCAGAGAGGTCTTTTCTGAGCTCTGTAGTGTCATCTCTGTCCTGACCTCAGAGAAGCTATAATTGTGTAAGGAATAAATATTTGCAGCTCACGATGGTGACTTTTACAGAATGAGTCACACACAAAATGTTCAGTCAGGGAGATTTTGCACTATTTTTTCCCTTTTTTTGTTGCTGTAGAAGTCATTTGGACTGATAATTTATGTTTTAATTTGTCTACAGAAAAACACAACATAATCAAATTGATTCTCAAGGTACCTTCTGTCCTGAAATAAACATCTTATTAGTAATCTGTATGGTTTGAAGTCATATTCTTGATGAGAGAAGTTTTGGATCTGCTAGAAATACAGAGCCCTAACTA
Source organism: Coccyzus lansbergi (assembly GCA_033558105.1). Lineage (NCBI taxonomy): Eukaryota > Metazoa > Chordata > Aves > Cuculiformes > Coccyzidae > Coccyzus > Coccyzus lansbergi. The sequence goes on along the minus strand of JAUMJK010000260.1, from coordinate 715,075 downwards.
AGTTTCTTTCATTTTATTCTGGTCGAGCTGTCTCCTTCATTCTTAGTAATTGCTGTTATTATCTCTGTTTGGAAGTTGTAAGTGTTGTGCTGCTATGTGTAAAGTCAAGAATAATGAAGAATAAAATGTGTCATAATAGATTAAAGTGTCTGGGAATGAAATTAAGGGCAATGGTGTGCCAAGTATTTGGAAGGATGCTTCCTGCTCAGACAGAGAGGAACTGAACATTAAAAAAGCTGAGCTGCTAGACCAGAATTTCTGACTGTAGCCCCCAGTGCAAAGAAGTACTGACCAAGAACAAGAAACTTTACAAGTCAGTATTAGAGCAAGAGAATTATGTAGAGTTCTACTGTGACTGTAATATCAGCAAATTACAATTGATTAAGTGCCAGCCCATTGTTATAATGTTTTATAGCAGCAGAAGCACTGAAAGCTGTGATTAAGTTATATTAGGACCTTTAAAATTCTTTTTACAGAGCAATGAAGCACAGTAATGGGCATCTTCTCCTGTTCTTCACAGTCCAAAAAAAAAGGTGGAAAGGAGGGCTAGGAGAAAGGGGGAGGAAGAGAATGCTTAAAGCTGTTGGATACAATGAACTGCAACATAGATCTACAAGACTCCCCAGAGACACACGGGAAAAGAATTTTTGCAAGGCAGTGTTTAAAAATAGTTCAGACAAAACAAAAATAAAATTTAAAAAATACTCCAAAGCCAAATGCATTTCTTAAAGAAAACAAGGACTTTTCATTCCAAAATAAGTTAAACAGAGCAAAGCACCATATTTAACAATTTTGTGCTGTACCACCGGATCTACCCATCACTGTAAGACAGCTTAATGCATGCAAAGGGACCGGAGCATGTTCACCAGGATCCCAGCTGCAATCATTAAGTAGTGTCACAGAGGCCTGTTTTTCCAGCAGAATTTGTCCTTAACTACGTACTTTGCTGAGTGCAACCTTCACTTAGCCTGCAAATTAATGCAAATGATTGAGCATTTAGTTTGTGCATGTCTTTGTGTATGTGTTTGCATCTGTTTTCAGTTAATATGAAGACCTGGAGGTTTCCAATAAGAGATGCGGGGAACCACTCTGAAAAGAACAAAACCTTTCCCATAGCCCACTCTGTAGACCTGCTTGGTTTTGCGATTCTTCAACATTTTCTTAGCAGTGTGACACCTCCCCCCCTCCCCATCCCAGTCTGGCATTCGTTTTGGGTGGCATTTGGGCTTTTTTCCCTCTACATACAGGTTCCCAGCTTAGCTGTTTCCAAATATTCAGGTATCGCTAGTGGCAGCCGTCACAAATGTATTCTTGAAAGCTCAGGTGTGTGACTGACTCATCACTTGTAAATGTGTGGTCTGTGTGGCAGTATACTCTGCACCTTACAGAGTATCCTTTATAAAATCTTCTCCCCATTAAAAGATGCATTGGACAGTCATTAGATAATAACATTGTTTGGTGCCCTTTCCAAAAAGAGCAACCTTTGATTTTAATTACTGTCAAAATGGTTTGGCTTAGCCCTGCTGGTATAATTTAATGTTAATAAAATTGGAGGCTTTTGAAAGGTGGGTAGAAGGAAGCTAATGTAGATGATTTTAGAAAAGCTGTCTTACTATATCTCAGGGGAGTAAATTCATCCCAATAGTATGTAGGTGTAACACTAATGAGTTAAGGATTATACCCATTAATATCAGTATTGATTTTTTTCTGTTCTCTCTTACCTTGTGTGCCAGATAAAAATGGAACAAGAGCCTTGTAAAGCTGACAATAATCTAAGCTCTAGGAGATGTTCAGTCGAATTCTGTTGAAAAAATTTATTGATATGCATTTTCAAATATTGTAATTACATTGTTTTAACACTTTCATTACTGCACCTTCATAAATGCTAAAAAGTTTGTCCCACTTGTTTCCTCTGGCGTAGAATACTGTAGAATATTCCAAGATACCTTTTGGTATCAGATTCCTGTGTGAATGGAGTACCAAATGCAGTTACTATGTTTCACATTCAAACTAAAACATGCAGAATTTTTGTTGGAAGCTGCAAGAGGGATCTCAGGAAGAACCTATACACCTACTACTATTTCCACATCAATTCACGAATAAAACTTAATTATTTAAATTACTGTTACAGAAATACAAAATAAAATAATTTAAAGAACTTCAAATAACTGTGATGTCTGTCAGGAAAATTAAGAATATTATCAGTCAGAAAGGAGAAGAAGATTCAGTGTAAAATATATGATGAGATATAAAAATATATAATGTATAATAATATATATTGTATATACACAGCATTTTTAACGTGTGGCCCATCTTCTGTGAATAACAGCTCAATTTCTTATTTTCCCTTTTGTTCATTTAAATAAAGAATCTTTTGGTCTTTGATTTTATTTCCTATGTAAAATGTAAATTAGCAAGACTTTGGGCAAAAATTCATATACTTTTTAAAAATCTGAGCTATTTCTTTTAAGTTTTCTGTGTATTTGTAGCATCCTCATGAGGTGATCAATCATGCAGATTCTGTAAGACTTTCCTCCATCTTCAGGATACAAAATTGAACTACCTTGACACCTTTTGATTTAAAAGCCAGGTTTCCTGTACGTTAGATTAGCTGAACCTCTCAGCTGTGTACACCTTTTCTAATCACTCAGTCTTCTCTGGCTGTATCTGGACGTGTCAATGCAGGATTGCTTTCTGGTTTCTGCATCACAGAGCATATTCCTCCAATGTTCTTCTTGGGTGGGCACCACATTGGGGAATCCTGCACACAGAGATAGGCAGGAGTGCTGTCATATTTGAGTCATCCTCCAGCCCAGACAACCATGAGACCTGTGGTAAGCCTCAGTGAGAACCCGCACATAAATTTAGACATAGCTGTAGGTTATGAAAATTTGCCTTTTGGGAACTGACAGTTTTAGTTACAGGTCTTCTCTCACTTGTCCTCCTGCCTACTTTCACACAAATGAACTCCTAATTAAGTTACTTGGATTTATACGTTATGGTCAATCTTTCTGTTAATCAAAATCACATCCAACTTGTTATCACCTCGTTTTGTTTCAAGGAATGTTGAACAAGAAATTGGCTAACTGTCATATTGAGGAATATCTTCCCCACCCACCCCCAGTAATGAGTAACATCTGAATTTCCTAGATTATTTTTTTTTAAATTACTCTCTAGGGTTATTTATAGAAGATTTCCAACCCAGCCAATGTAAGCACACAGCCTTGGTAAACAAGCCTATTTCATGAGTCTTTCAGTCTTTCAAAAGCATGTAAGTCAGTTTCATTTATGTATGGGGCATTTTTTGAAGCACTGCCTCCTTAGTTGTCAAAAATTGAAGTGCCAATTAGGTATCTAAGTAAGATGGACTGTATTGTGCTCTTGATTTGATAACAAGATTTTGATCTCTATCCATATTCCACTCAAGGACTTCTAGCACTTCCCCTGCAAATTCCTTCCAGTGTAAACTGACTGGTGTCTTGCCTGTTGTGCTTTGCACGTGCTGCCGTTTCCCTGTGCTCTCCACACATGGTGCACCATCATCCCTTCCCTTTACTTCCAACTCTCCTGAGCCATGCTTGTGCTTAAATACATGTTTTCTGGTCCTGGGTGCATTCTGTCTTCTGCAATTCTGTTATTTCTATGCAGAGTTTTAGTTTCTGCCTCAAAGTTCTTCTGTTATGGTTCCAGGATTGCTCTTGTTACAAACCAAGCATTGGTCAGGATCCCCAACTTCCCTAGACAGAAAGAACAAAATATCTTCACAAAGTGTTGCATCTTATTTGATATTTTTTGGTGTTTCCTTTCTCTTTGCTGTCCTTTTGTCCTTTTTTCCACTATCCCTTTTAAACTCTTAAATTTTCATTTGGATGGTGAATTACATCTCAGTGAGTCACATCAAGAAGCAGTAGCAGCAACAGAACAATGGTTCTTCCCCCAGTAGTGATTTTGAACTGGGAAATACTCTTCCAAATCCTTTGTGAGACCTTGCAGGTCTGTAGGTGCAGTTTATCTGATCAAAGGCAGATAGATCTCTGCAGATGAGCAAGTCATCTGGATTCTTCGTTACCATGGAGAGAGACAATCAGGTACTTGTAGGGAGAGAAATAGGCATTACTCTTATTGGAGATAAGTCTTATGAGCCTTCCTGTAGAATACCCTGTTTCTCTTCACCCATTAGGAGAGGAAGGCAGGGCTACCAGATCCAGCCTAAAGGAGGGGGAACAATTCCTCATCTTCTGTGGTTGCAGAGACTGTCAGTCTGTGCTGTGCGTGGTGTGAAAGGGGATGATTCACAATGCTTATTACACATAAAACCTCCCACTTCACCAACAAAGAGTATCTACATTCAAGAAAGTTCTTGGATGCTATAGACAATATTTATCAATGTCCAAAAGTACCTGCGTCTCATATATCTATCAAGGTTTGTTCTGATTTTGCTAGGGAACCTTAAAACTTCTGTGTCTTTCAGAAGCAACAAGGTAACCTGAATGAATAAGCTTTTGGCACCACTTAGACACACATGCAACAAATTTTGAGGAGGTTTCAGTGCACTCTTTACTATCCTTTACTTCCTTGCTCTCCTCCTGGGATACCACAGGTATTTAGGAAGTCTCTTTCACACAAAAAAGAGTAGATATTCATGTTGTCCTGCAGTATTTCAAGTAGAATAATACCCCAGGGAAAGCATCAGTCCTCTTGGCCTTTTATCTGCTTCAGGAGGACCAACTAAATAGATAGCACATTACCAAGGTTAGCGTTTGCCTCTGTGATTGAGAACAAATGTTTTGGACTTCCCAGAGGCACTCAGCATCCTCATAGCACAGAACTGTTGGAGTAAAATGTTTCAGCAATGGTGAAGGCTTCCAGGGGCTAGAAATTAGCATTCCCCATTGAGCACACATGCTATCCCAGGGCCCTGGGGTGGCTCTAGAGCACATCATCAGTAATCTGCTCTCTCCAGAGGAGGCACAAGAACAGCACTTTTGTCTTTTCCAGCCATTGATCAGCTCTGACAGCTTCTAAAGATTGCTTCAGCAGTGCTGAGTTCCTGGGATCTTTTTCCTGCTGAGAAAAGAATGTCTTTCAGTCTCACTTACCTAGAGCTAATGCATGAATGTATATTAGAAGCTATATATGTCAACAGATACATGATTTGTCTAGCAGTTAATTAAAAATAAAATCCTAGAGGATGCCTTTATTTCTCACACAGGCATTCCTCATTTTTTTTCCTAGTGTCCTTGTTAATGTATGTTGCACATCTTAATTAGCTTCCTTCTTAGGGAGCTTTCTTGTTTCCATAAAACTCTCAGACTAGAAATCTTAAATATAAAGGTAGCTGCAGTGGGAGGGTGCGAGGATTTTGGGATATGCCCTTGGCAAACTGGTTGTTTTCTTTGCCCCTCCAGGCAAAGGGCAAAATGTTGACATGTTTCAGCCACAGCAGTGGTGCTGTGAGTACCCAAGGCAAGTGAGTCCACTATGAAATCCCCATCCTGTGAAAGGATCTGGAGGAGGTGGAAGCACAAGCTATCCTTTGCTGTTCCTGTGGTGGGTGTGATGACCTCCATCACAGGGACAGGAAGAACAGTTCATGTCAGCAACACTAAATGATTTACCTGGCGGTTCCCGTTAAAACCCACTCTGGTCTCTGTTTTCAGAAGACAGCATGTTGCATGAATGCTCTGCCACAGTGAAGAGTCACAAAATATGGTAAAGGTTCATCCTTTAAGCTTTCAAAGAGGCGTAATTTCAAGAATTATGGTTTCCTGATAGGATGAAATGGTTTTAACCTTTTTCCTTACTTCTTATTGTGGCAACCTCTGCCATGGTCAAACTGTATTCTGGGTACAAGGAGATCTGGGAATTGATGTAGTGCTGAATGCATGCTTCAAACAAGAAAAATGACATGTGAACTTGATTTCTAGCCTAAAAACGTCATTAGCTATGCCAAAACCAGATGTTTGAATTATGTCTCAAATCCCCTAACATTTTGTTAGGTGTTAGAGCTGAACATTGAGAAAAACAAGTTCAAAAGACTAGAGGAGGAATCAGTACAAGCAAATTAAAACCAAAAATCAGAAACAGAAGGAAATAGTTAGAATTAATTTGGTATTCTCCATCTTGTCCAGATTTTCTCTAGAAAACACAGGATTCCTGAAAACATATCCCTTTGTGCTTAGTCTGTCTTGTAGAAGAAATTACATGCAGGTCCTAGTTTTTGTTTACTTTTTTCCTTTACAAAGTAGATTAATCATTGTTTATTCTGCATTCTGCTGCACTACTTTAGGGTGTGATACTGGGGTTATTTTATTCTGACAAAAGTAAGCCCTTTGCTGCCAAAGGGCTTGTCTTGCTTTTGTGTCATCTGTGACACCTCCCTTCTGCCTTTCTTTTTCCAGGGCTACTAGATATATGTGGCTGCATGCTGAGATGAACTGGGGAACTCACCTTCTTGAAAACTACTCATTTGACTTGTCACTGTTGTTTTGCTTTGCACTCATATCCGTTCCACCATCCTATTTACTGCATAACCACATGAACATCCATGATGATGCAGTGGGAATAGGGGAAAGGAGAGTATGTGTTATCTCACACTCACTGCAGAAAAATATTGCTGGGCAGTAATCCTCATGCACAGATACTCTGCAGATGATGCTGCTGTTGAACTCTGCTGTACACGATCACATCAAAATGATGAGATGAGGAACATGGGCTTTTGTGCAACCAAGTTCAACAAAACTCAAAGGGTTTTTCACACAAAGAGTTTTTCACGCAAAGAGTCATTGGGCATTGGAACAGGCTGCCCAGGGAGGTGGTTGATTCACCTTCCCTGGAGGTGTTTAAGGCGCGGGTAGATGAGGTCCTGAGGGACATGGTTTAGTGTTTGATAGGAATGGTTGAACTCAGTGATCTGATGGGTCTCTTCCAACCTGGTGATTCTATGATTCTGTGATTCTATGAAAAGGCAAGGGTGGGGCTCTGTGCCTCAGGAGGAATAAGCCCTTACACCAGTACATTAGAGGTTGACTGACTGGAAAGTAACGCTGTGGAGAAGGATTTGTGTGTCTGTGAGACAAGTTGGTGATGTGCCAGCAATGTGCCCTCATGGCTAAGGCAGAAAATGGTATCCTGGGGTGTTTCAAGAATTGTGGATAGCAGGTAAAGGTAGATTGTCCTCTCCCTCTATTCTGTCCTAGTGAGGCTAAATCTGGAGTACTGTGTCTAGTTCTGGGCACCTCGGTGAAAGAAAGACAAGGAACTGCTAGATAGAGCCCATCAGAGGGCCACGAATGTAATCAGAGGACTGAAGCATCTCTTTTATGAGGAAAGCTTGAGTGAGGTTGGTCTGTTTAGCCTGAAAAAGAGAAGACTGAGGGGGAACCTTATCAATGTTTATAAATATCAAAGGGGCAAGTGTCAAGAGAATGGGGCCAGACTTATTTCAGTGGTGCACAGTAAACTGGAAAACAGGAAGTTCCACCAAAACATAAGGTAAACCTCTTTACTGTGAGGGTGATGGAGCATTAGAACTCGCTGCCCAGGGAGGCTGTGGAGTCGCCTTCTCTGGAGATATTTAAAACTCGCCTGGACATGATCCTGTGCAACCTGCTGCAGGAGAACTTGCTTTAGCAAGGGGGTTGGACTGGATGATCTCTACAGGACCCTTCCAACTCCATCCACTCTGTGATTCTGTAAACTTCTTCTACTTCCTTGTGGTCCCTCAATTTATCTCATTATTTTATTAAGTTATAATTTTATGGCAAAGGAACATTAGGTACTCCATTAATGAGGCTAATAGTATTAGCCTCAGTTTAAGTAAGGCTGGAGGGAATGTCCTGCTCTAAATCTGACTTTGAAGTCTTCTGATCTGTTTAGACACAATTGAATCAAATTGACAGGAAATTTCACAAGAGAAGTTACCATAATACAAGTTTTCAGACAGTTTTTGTGGAAACCGTGGGGCAAAGCAGGAGAGTTACCAGAGTATTCAAGCTATGATACTTATTCTGTGGATACTCTCCTTTTCCCTGTTTCTAAGGGAATGACACTGAGAAAAAGGGCAGCTCTGCCTTGTGTTAGTTAGTTAGTTAGTTAGTTAGTTAGTTAGTTAGTTAGTTAGTTAGTAGACCTACAAAGGGTTCTGGACTGGCTGGATGGATGGGCTGAAACCAAAGAGATGAGGCTTAATAAGGCCAACTGGAGAGCCCTGCATTTGGCACACAAAAACCCTGTGCAGTGCTACAGGTTTGGAGAAGAGTGGCTGCCTGACAGAAAAAGACCTGTGGGTGTAGATCAACAGCCGAATGAACATGAGCCAGCAGTGTGCTCAGGTGGCCAAGGCCAATGGCACCTCAATCTATATCAGAAACAGTGTGGCCAGCAGAACCAGTGAAGTGATTCTGCCCTTGTACTCTACACTGGTGAGGCTGCACCTTGAATCCTGTGTTCATTTTGTGCCCCTCACTACAAGAAAGACATTGAGGTCCTGGAGCATGTCCAGAGAACAGCAATGAAGGTGGTGAAGGGGCTGGAGAACAAGTCTTGTGAGGAGCAGCTGAGAGAAGTGGGGTTGTTTAGCCTGGAGGAAAACAGGCTGAAGGGAGACCTTATCTCCTGTGGAGAGGTGGTGTTGGTCTCTTCTCAAAAGTGACAGTGATAGGATGAGAGAGAATGGCCTGAAGTTGCACCAGGGAGGTTCAGAAAGATTCCTTCACCGAAAGGGTTATCTACATCATTCATGATCATCCAGAGTGGTCATCAGTTGCCACTTCTTTCTCTCTCTTTTAAGTCCTTTTCTGTCCTGTAACAAACATACAACTTGCCCTTACTTGCAAAACTGTAATTTCTCATTCCTCTCTCTGCCCATCATCTTTTACTTATTACTGAAAGTTTGTTCTCTGTCTTTAATCGGACAGTGATGCCAACCACTTTGTCAGTTTTCTTCAAATTCTCCTTTCCTTTCACAGTCCTCTATTCTTCACTGCTGTGATGAATGCTTAAAAAACCATCTGGATAGCTGCACTAGCATTACTCCTCCAGACTCCTCTCTAAAATTGTTCTTGTCTATGATACTCACAGAAGATTTATGGTGTGCAAACCACTCTGTCCAACTTGCTGATCAGGCTGCCTCCTTGCATATTTTGTCTGTATCTTTATATTGTCTCTTGTCGTCAATTTAATTTGTACTTTCATTGAGCCAAGAGCTGTCTTGTCACTCTATGCTTGTGTAATATTTCTCACAGTAGAGTTCTGATCCGTGGTGGGGGTTCTTCAGCATTTAATGGCCAAAATAATAAAAACATTATTAGCAAATATCTCTAGGTGATTGCATCCCATGGTGTGGTCACAGTTTGCAAAAATTCAGTTTCCTCGGGACAGCTTGTCTCTTTGCCTATAGAATGTAGGTGCAATCCAAGGCAGTCCGTTTGCAGAAAGAAATGTGTTAGGAAAGTATTTGAGCTTGAGTAATTCAATAAATAGAAGAAAAACACTAGCATTCTGCACTTTCAGAAAGATTTCCTACTGTGCAGATTTTTTGCTAGCCTTTTCAGAACTCCAACAGCATGGCCTAGAGCAGTGGTTTTCCAAATTTCTTCCAGTTGTAGCATGCTAACATAAACAATATTTGCATATGGATGTCATAAAAGTGACTAATGTCAGCAATCATCATACTTTATTGCAGTAATGTCAGACGTGTGCCTGAGCATCCTAAGAGGTCTGCTCAAAGTTCATTGGTACCAAAGAAATGCCAAATTTCTTTATAAGAGTTGCACCCATGGCAGAGCAATCTTTGACGGAAACCAGAGCATAAATCCAACTTTAACTGAGCGTATGAGAGAGAAGGGTAATATCTGCTCCACTGCATGACTCAACAGTGTTGTGTACATGTCATTTACCTTAAACCAGAAATCAAACTCAGGAAGTTGAACAAATAACATTTTCTAGTTTGATACCTAGAAAGTTCAGTGAACCCCTTGACTGCAGCTGTTGGCAAGCCAGTGGAGAGAAAGCTGACTCTGACCTCAGCCTTATACCTAACCATATTTTAACAACTCAGGTTTTCCAAAGAAGGCTGCATACAGTTCCTCTAGTTGAGGTGCAGTCTGTCAGGCTGGGAGTGTGAGGCTGAATGCTGCCATTTTCAGTCAAGAATTTGTGAGTCAAGGGAATTTGTCACAGTTCAGCTTTGTCAGATTTTTCTTCCACAGGACTGGGGGGAGGGTTGTGAACCCAATTACCTCATCAAATAGCACAGAAAGCATGTTTTCATGTCTTACAGAGCACCTTTCAGAGCCTTCAGTTACTGTTAAGGCTTCCTACTCAACTGAAATGTGTATAATAATGTGATGTGCAACAGGTACTGCTTCCTAGTGCTGTTCCAATCTGTTATCCAACCAAATATTACAGAAGTATGAAGGTTTCTGAAGTAAGTCAACCTCATACAAAAATTGTTTTAAAATAATTAGTTGCTAAAGAGAGTGAAGAAGGATGCAAAGCTCTCCTTCCACTGAGGGATGAGAGATGTGCTATTGTATCAGGCATCAGCACATCTTTGTGGGAAGGGGACACTTTAAGTGTGCAAGTAATTTGGAGGAGAGTTTACACCATACTAGCCACAGACTAGGACAAATGTGAGACACAAACTCAGACTGCCAAGTTGTATCTGTCTCAGAACAACCTTTTTTTTTTTTTTTATCTATGTGCATACACAAGAAGGCCCGTCTCCCTATCACACGGACAGTCCCTGTATCCTGCTGTGCTGCTGCCTGTCTCAAACACTCGTAGCTCGTCTCCCATTTCAGAGAAACACCTCAGAACTGTCCTTCTAGGTAAACATCAGACTCTTGCGTGAAACAGCAGCACATTATGTCCTCATCCATATTTTCACCCCAAGTGGCTAATAATGAACATAAAACATTGAAGCTGGTGAGGGGACTGGAGAACAGGCCCTATGAGGAGCAGCTGAGAGACCTGGTGTTGTTTAGCCTAGAGAAGAGGAGGCTGAGAGGAGACCTCATTACTCTCTACAACTACCTGAAAGGAGGTTGTAGAGAGGAGGGAGCTGGGCTCTTCTCCCAAGTGACAGGGGACAGGACAAGAGGAAATGGCCTCAAGCTCTGCCAGGGGAGATTTAGGCTGGAGATTAGGAGGAAGTTTTTCACACAGAGGGTCATTGGACATTGGAATAGGCTGCCCAGGGAGGTGGTTGATTCACCTTCCCTGGAGGTGTTTAAGGCATGGGTAGATGAGGTCCTGAGGGACATGGTTTAGTGTTTGATAGGAATGGTTGGACTCGATGATCCGGTGGGTCTCTTCCAACCTGGTTGTTCTATGATTCTATGATTCTAAAGCCCAGACACAGCTCTTGGATAATGCAGCAGCTTTTGTGCCAGGAAACTGACATCCTTTGATACTGGCTGCTTCCAGCAAAACATGTCATATGACCCTTGAGCTGGTGCTGCAACTCTCCACCACAACCAACAACCCTGTTTTGTAGCTAGCCGTAGCAGGAGGTCCACGCACACAGTATCTAAATATACAGCCTGATGGGACATGATTCTGTTGCAAATATTCTGTACCACATCCAGCAATCCTTCCATGTCTTGTGTCTGGGAAGCAGGAGCCAGAAGAGTATGTAGTCAAAAATGTCTCTTTCCTATCTATAGTACATACAGGGCAAAGGCTGTCTATCATAGCCCTTTAGTGCCAATATCTGCCTGAAGTGTGTATACCTTGGTTCATTTTACAAGCAATCAAACCAAAACATTTTTTTGGCATTTGCTTTCATTCTTCATTTCACTGCTTTGTCGGATATAGAGACAGCAGTACATTTATTTCTGTGTGATTCCCCACAGGTGATCTTCAGTTGCAGCACATAAAACTTAATTTTCCCCAATTGCACAAGATTTCTCATTCTACACAAAGTAGTAAATCACAGCAACAAAGACTGCTTGCTTACTCACTGTAGGCAAAGCCTTACGATATTTGAAAAACTACTTTGGCTTTCCCGTGTGTTCCTTGTTCTGCAATTCTAAAAGCTTCACAGTTTCGTTCAACTTCATAATTTCTGCAGATAACATTGATGATGTGAGGTGCATGTAGGCCTTTTTCTCCTTGTCCATCAGAATATTTTTGTTATCAAATTCAGAAAAGACTTCAGCAAATAGACGTTTTGTTTCTTTTACCCTTATCCTTTATCACATTGAGTTAGAAGGGCTTTTCTTAAAAAAAGACAGAGATAGTATTGTTGCTTCCTTCACACAACCCTGCATATTACAAACCAAATATTATAAAGAATGATATTTCCAGGAGCACATCTCAGAGAATGAGCAAAAGGGCATGATATCACGTCTGGTAGTATATGTGCACAGTGCAGCTATCAAAAAGATAAGGGTCTCTGCAACAACATAAAGCTTCTACAAGTACATGAATCAAAAGAGCAAGGTCAACGAGAACGTACCCCCACTGATGGTTGGAAATGGTGATCACGTATCAACAGACGAGAAGAAGGCTGAGGTACTTAACAACATTTTTCATCTCAGTCTTCACTGATAACTGCTCTCCTCATCCCTCCTGGGTCATGGGACAGCAAGATGGTGATCAGGGAGGTAAAGCCCTTCCCACTGCAGAGGAGGATCAGGTTTGTGACCACCTGAGGAAACTGAACATGTATAAGTCTATGGGACCTGACGAGATGCATCCCGGAGTCTTGAGAGAATTGGCAGATGTGGTTGCCAAGACACTCACTATGATATTTGAAAAGTCATGGCAATTAGGAGACGTCCCTGGTGACTGGAAGAAGGGTAACGTTGTGCCCATGTTTAAAAAGAGTAGAAAAGATGATGCTGAGAACTACTGACCTGTCAGCCTCACCTCTGTGCCTGGAAAGATCATGGAACAGATCATCCTAGAAGCTGTCCTATAGCACATGGAGGACATAGAGGTGATTAATGGAAGCCAGCACGGCTTCACCAGGGGCAAGTCCTGTATGACCAGCTCAGTGGCTTTCTACAATGAGGTAATTGCAGCAGTGGACACAGGTAAACCAATGGATGTGATCTATCTAGACTTCTGTAAAACCTTTGATACAGCCCCCCACAACATCCTCCTCTCTAAACTGGAGAGATATGGATTTGATGGGTGGATTGTTGATAAGAAACTGGTAGGATGGTCATATTCAGAGAGTAGTGGTCAATGGCTCAAAGCCCAGATGGAGATCCATGACAAGTGGTGTCCCTCAAGGGTCTGTGCTAGGACTGGTGCTTTTTAATATCTTCATCAATGATATTGACAATGAGATTAAGTGCACCCTCAGCAAGTCTGCAGATGACAACAAGCTGTGTGGTGCAATTGTCACACCAGAAGGATGAGATGTCATCCAGAGGGACCTGGACAGGCTGAAGAAGTGGACCTGTGAGAACCTCATGAAGTTCAACAAGATCAAGTGCAAGGTCCTACATCTGGGTCAGGGCAATCCCTGATTTCAGTACATGATGGGGGATGACATGATTGAGAGTGGCCCTGCAGAGGACTTGGGGGTGCCGATCAATGAGAAGCCTAATATGAGCCAGCAATATGCACTTGCAGCACAGAAGGTCAACTGTATCCTAAGCTGCATCAAAAGAAGCGTGGCCAGTAGGTCAAGGGAAGTGATTCTGTCCCTCTATTCTTCCCTGGTGAGACTTTGTCTGGAGTACTGTGTCCAGTTCTGGAATCCTCAACATAAGAAGGATATGGAGCTGTTGGAATGGGTCCAGAGGAGGGCTACAAAGATGATGAGAGTGCTGGGGCACTTTCCATGTGAGGACAGGCTGAGAGAGTTGGGGTTGTTCAGCCTGGAGAAGAGAAGGCTCTGAGGAGACCTTACAGCAACCTTCCAATACCTGAAAGGGGTCTCTAAGAGAGCTGGAGAGAGACAATTCATAAAGTCTTGTGGTGACAGGACAAGGGGGAATGGATATAAATTGGAGAGGGGCGGATTTAGAGTACACATTAGGAAGAATTTCTTCACCATGTGAGTGGTGAGACATTGGAACAGATTTCCCAGGGAAGCTGTTAAATCCCCATCCCCAGAGGTGTTCAAGGCCAGATTGGATGAGGCCTTGGGTAACCTGATCTAGTGGGATGTTTCTGAAGGGATCCTCTGCCTTATTTGGTGGTATTTGACCTGTCACTTTTCAGATAAATCAAAATTGATGAGTATTGTTGATCAACCTAGTAAACAATGGCACCAGGAGTCCTGTGGAACATTAAGAAAGTAGGTAGAAAGTTGCAAGAAAACTCTAAAAATGTGAGACCTGGCTCTTTTTAAGGTACACGGGATGTGCAGATATTGCTTAGAAATCACTCGTGATCCACACAGCTCTGCCCCGGGAACTGCCGTATCTTTCCTAGCCCATGCTGAAATTTTGAGGTCCAGGTAGCTCAAAGTTTTTCCAAGTTAAGGGTTTCTACATTTTGGCACAAAGCAGCTTCAGATGGCTTCCCTTCCTTGCAGTAGCCATCAGCAATGGCAAAGGGCTCACCCAGCTGCCAGGTATCAGCAAGGCATATTACATCTGAATTGCTTCCAAAAGCCTCCTGAGTATACCTTGGTCCCTTGTCCAGGCTGCTGTCAAGCATAAGGCTGCTCACACTTTTGCCAGCAACAGCATCTTCTGTCATTGTGCAGATGGGCACCTGCACTCAAATGGAGAAGCACAAATATTTTCCATTTCACAAGAACAAGAGTGAGAGAGACTCAGCACAGTCGGAAAGTTGTTGGCTACTAGGAAAGTGGTAGTGTTGTTTCAGGTCTCCTGTGGCTCTTCCTCCACATAGGGACTTGGAGCCAGAAGCCCAGGTAGAATCATGGAATCATTAATGTTGGAGAAGACATCTGAGATTATCAAGTACCAAGTCCAACCATCAGCCCAACACCACCGTGCCTACTAAACCATGTCCCAAAGTGCTGTTGTCAACACACTTTTGAACATCTCTAGGAATGGAGACTCCACCATTTCCCTGGGTAGACTGTTCCAATGCTTCACCACCCTTTAGGTAAAGAATTTTTTTTTCTAATATTTAATCTAAACTTCCCCTGATGCAACTTGAAGCCATGTGTTCTCATCCTATCACTTGGTGGTTGAGAGAAGAGACCAACGCCCACCTCACTACAACCTCCTTTCAGGAGGTACCTGGGTGAACTCCCAAACTTCTGTAGCCTTGGTAATTTCTGCATCTTGGCTGAGAAGCATCATCTGAGGAAGAGTTTCCTGGTGGACATCTTATCAAAATCAGCATATTCATGGGAAGTACTTAAGTTCTGATGAGTTTCTTGTTTTGATGAAAAAATAGATTATCAATAAACTCCTCACAAACTCCAAAAGGGACTCTTCTGGTACTGAAATTCGTGCCAGATGTGCACTAGTCCTTCCACCATTGAAGGCAGCTGGAGTTTTGTGACTGACTTCAAAGGAATTAGAATCAAGTGTATGAAACACTTTTTATTTAGCTTTCTGAATAATTTATAAGTAAAAATGGTCTGCATTTTCCCACTCTTTCTGATGTTGAGTAAAACTGTATTTGGTTATATTTCTTGCTTTCAGAGGAGCTTTGGTGCAGTCATGAGCATCTCATTATGAAAAAAATGTGTCCATAGAGGACAAGTAGGAAGAAATGAGAAGGAAATCCTCAGGCACATTGAAGATGCACATCAGATCTGAGATTTAAAGATGACAGATCAGAATAACATAGTCCTCATACTTGGAGCTGAAGGCTAGGTAGCAAGAATTGTTCCAGACAGTGGAGAGGGATGCAGAAAACATACTTTTTGGGGGTAGTTCATCTATTTTTAGTGCTATTGCATTTAGTTTTATATTCTTCTGAACAATTTGGACATTAGTTTCCATAAGGTTATTAGCTGCACTCTGCTCTTGAATGGACTGCACATTTTTCTGGGATTCACCATCCCATGTGTTTGTTCTCCATCACTGCAAACAATTTTCCATCTTAAAACTGTATGGAAAATATGGAAAGAAAAAAATCCAAATTCATCACCCAAGGCTTCGTGTTTACTTCTGCTGCACACATCATTTATTTTCATTCTGCAAGATCATGATGACACGCTCATCCAAGAACATGCTGTTCTAATATGCAACATTCCTCTGGCCTGTCAGTGCATTAGAAGTGACATTGCTGCTAAATAAGAAAGATCTTCTAAGATAAGAAATAAAAATTGCTAAGTACTGCTGCCTTTCATGGAACCATGTTGCAGACAAAAATGATTGGTTTTTCAGATTTATATATAAATGGTTTGGTTTTCCCAGACTATCCACAATTATGTACATGTATGACCCTTATCAGGAAGACTATCTGCTATATGGTTTTAAGGACTTCCTTCCTTGAGAACATGCTAACCTATTTAGCAGGCTTTTGGAAAAGAGAATGAGGCCTACACCTCAGCCTATGGCTGGAGGAACAGAACACTTGAAGTTTGAGATGTGTCCTAGCAAAGTTTATATGCAGCTATCACTCCATGTGAATGTATTCAAGCAAGCACATGTACTGTGCTTTTTGTATTTTCTGGGTGCATGGACTAACTCTGCTCTCTATCACAGCGTGGGGGTTCAGTAATATATCTGTCTTCCATGATAAACCACTTGCAGAAAATCTGTTCTGTATTTGCTTGTCCCACCCTGGCAATAAATTAGAAAAGGGAAAAGAAGATTGTTAGATATAAACACAAAAACATTTCATAATGCTTTGTTTTAACCATAATATTTTCTCTTAAGCCGTGGCTTGCTAATGATTCTGCATTAGAGGATGGTGCCAAAATGACTAATTGAAATAGGATTTTACAGCTTCTGTACAATGAATTTAAATTATTTATAGAGAGCTGGGGAGGCTTTCTCTTACCATATTAAAATCTGAATTTACAAAACATGTAAAAGATCAAAATTATAGATGCTTTCAATATGACGTGGTTGAATAGCCTTTGGCACAACTTTTTCTACTACTATGCCATTAGTAAGCCCTTGGAACTGCTGTGTGTCCACTATACTGACTTACCCAATGAACACATAAAATAAGTATTATGTACTTTCTCTGTACACCCAAAGCATATTTTTGCTACTTGCCCACAGTAGAAGAAAGGTTGTATCATGCATTTGCCAGTGGGGATAATGGTAAGGAGAGTTACTTTAGCTTTCTGAAATGCTGCTTTCTGAGGGTGAAAATACTTCCACAGATGTTGTCCTCTTGGAGAGACAGGAGGTCCTTGTGTAGTTATGCCCTTACTTAATAACTTCACTGCACTTCAGAGCATGAATTATAATACTAGTGAAACTAATTTAATAAGACCATAAGAACTTAATATTTCCTGAAAGTAACTACTTTGAAGTGAAAATGCAGTAATAAGTTGAGACTGTTTATTTTAATCACAAAATCAGCTATGGAATTCCAAGTTGCCAAAGTTTCTGCAAGGCATAAAATAGGGATGTGCATGATCTTCTCCATATTTATGAACTGTAAAGTATAAAAATTAGCAGTCCCTAGGTGAAAATATTTTCAGTCATTCATGGGGGCACTGTGAAGAAGTCTTATTAATAAAGTTTTAGTTTTCCTTTCTGCTCTGCTCAGTGGCTCCTTTCCAAAACTATGATTTTTTTTCGTACCAATTTGTTCTTTTTCATTAGGTATTCACTGATTTGTGGGGGGTTTGAAACTTTCTTGCTTTTAAAAGTGGCCTGAAGAAGCATATTCCTGATCTTATACCTGTATTTGCACAGCACCATCCTTTAGCTAATGCTTTCCATAATGGCAGAAAAAAACCTTTCATAGCAAATGAAGTATTATTTTCCCAAAAGCCTTAATAAACTGTAGTTTCTGGTTCAAATTGGCTCCAGTTTAACAAAATACTTAGGCAGTGTAAAAGTAAGAATTTCAGAATCCTTCCTTTTTCAGAGAAGAATGGCATTTTAGTCCTGTTAGTGACACTTTGATCTGTACATATTATTAAGTGCGAACTGAGATGAAGTATGTTGCTAAACCAGATACAGAGCAAGGTCCTCTCTTTGGTAGGTCAGATGCCAATCAGAAATGAATCCATTACCCAGATCTAAATGACTAGAAAGTAAGACTATTCAACAGCAGAACAAGATTTACTGTCGTCTGTCTTACTGAAGACAGCACAGTCAGTGAACTGCAACAACCCAGCAGCTGCTGTGATGACCACAGTGAATCAAGATGCCCCTGGAGGTCTAAACTGGGCTAAAACAATCTTGCCACTACCACAGATTAGTAAATGGAATGGCATATTTATCAGGGGAGATGCAGTAATGGTTAATTATTTAAATCTGACCTAAATTTCTCATGCTTCTATCTTGTTCAACAATAATAAGTTCCACAGTAATAATTTGTTATTTGGACTAAAACTAGAATTGATTCTGACCCACAGTGGACAAGAAGTAGCTTATTCCTTGCTTTTCACCTCAGCTGGGGTATGTAAGAAGGTGCATTACGTTGCCCATTGCCTACAGTTCATTAAATCACATTGGGATATAAAGGCATATTTAGTCCCACATGGGGATAGTCAGTGCAGGTGGCAGTTTGTCTCTTGTATCCGCTCATCCTTAATGGACAAATATGTTAAAACTCTCTGCAGGGTCCCTTTTAAACCCATGAGTATCAGGAACTGGAGTGAACTGGAGGTTGTGTGTGTGTGAGTGTGTACTAGCATGTGCAACAGAGAGAGAAAGAAAGTCAGTCTAATGACTTCTGCAGAAAAAAGTAGGTTTATCTAGGGACTAATAAAAGAATTCTGGCAGTGGAGAAGTCTTGAGTGAGGTAGCTTAATGTTTGTACCTTTGTAGCCCATATGGTATAGTCTCAAGTAGAATATCTAAAATAGTCCTATCTAAAAGCCAAAACGTCTCCCTTAGTTCATATTGCAAGGGCTGGCTGGCTGAATGCCAAAGTCCTGACAGCTTCCACTGTGGCAGGGAGAGAACTGTGACTCCCTCATCAAGGTCAGCACATTTTTAATGAATGGAGCTTGATTACTGCTCCCTTTGTGAGAAAAGGTTGCTTGAAGGTGAACAAGGCTCTGTGCACAGAGGTATTCCACTTGCACTCTCCTTCACTCTCAAAACCAGATGAGCTGGAGCCGCCTCCAGAACAGTTCCTCACAGCTAGGAAATGCCTGTTAAGAAGCCAGCACAGTAGCTTGATGAACTGAGGCCTGTACACCCTTGTCTCAGCATGCAGCACCCACAGTCAATAGTCACCGTGACCCTGTGAACAGTGTTACTGTACTGTTTCATCACATCTCTTACATATTAAGGTCTCTCAGCTATTATAAGGCTTCACAAGATTTTGTATTCTCAGCCCAAGAATTGCAGGATGGCTGAGAATGCTTGACTGGTTGGCACTGAAATCCAAGCCTTATCCCTCTGAATCATATATTGAGTTTTTGAGGGTATCCCTTTGTTACAGAATGGATATGGGGTAAAATCCTTCTGCAATCTTAAGTTCTTTCTAGAGGAGGGATCAAAAATGAGCAGGAAATATGAGTTCTGCCATAAGGGGTTTGTTCAAAGAGCCTTCCAGAAATGTCAAATTCCTGAGACTGACTGTGGGTCAGAACTTTCAATTAAGCTTCTCCTCTGGAGACAGAGCTGCCTGAAGATCAGCTGACAGACACCGGATTGCAATGCTTGTTTACATACTGGGAGTTTAAAAGAAGAGATGTGCAATTACATTTATGTTTTAAAAAGGTTTCTAAAAGTTCTTTATGAAGAGACAGCATCGTTCGCTTTTACGAAGTAGTAAGCAGAACCTTTTCTCTGGTATTCAGAGTCTGTTTGGGAAGTACTTTCCAGCATCCATGGGCAAAGCTGTTGAAAAACAGTCCTCTACAAAAATAAAGCTGTAAATCTATAAAGCATTTTTTTATCTTGGCAGACCAAAACAATTCTTTCCCAGTATTTTAGGAAGATTCTGACAATCCCAAAAGTGCATTAGCTTGACTGTTTTGGAGAGGTGATTTTTTTTTTTTAACCTCCTACTGATATTGAGAACGACTTTGTTTACATCAATACAGGGCTATTTTTTGTCACTCCATGTTTAGATGTTACTTCTCTTATTGACTTTATTAACTAGGTTTTACTTTGAAAAAAGTAATGTTTTTTGTTGTTT
This sequence comes from Coccyzus lansbergi, assembly GCA_033558105.1. Lineage (NCBI taxonomy): Eukaryota > Metazoa > Chordata > Aves > Cuculiformes > Coccyzidae > Coccyzus > Coccyzus lansbergi. The sequence goes on along the minus strand of JAUMJK010000260.1, from coordinate 694,897 downwards.
AAAAAACCCCAGCACTGGCATGATCCACGTCAGTGGGATTTATAATCTAATTCTTAAAAAAAGGTTCGTTGATATTGATATTAAGAGCTGAAGCACTTAATTGTTCATATGGAGAATTGTAAAATCAGGAAGTTCTAAATTCTTTTTTTCTAACTTTGTTTTTTTTTAATGTCAAAGAGTTAAAATATACTCTTTTCTTGCTTTCTGGTGACTACCAAAATACTTCCTTATCCTCTGCTGTAGAAAAGAATCATGTATATTTGACGTCTTGCCCCTTTTCTCCTTAATATTTCAAATAATTCAGCTAGACTATCTCCATCAATTGGGTAAGCGGAGCTGTAACACCTACTTAAGGGAGGAGAACCATCTGGTTTCCTTGCAACTTGGAGCCTGCTGGCAAATATTAAGTTGTACCAATTTAGAGCATGATGAAGTGGGAAATAATGGACATTTGTGAAGAATCTGAAATGGGATCAGCTGTTATTGGCAAAAATTGGCAGGTGCAGTTCACTATGCTGGCTGTATGCATGGTCTCAAGTTGGAGAGTGCAGCTGGGAGAATGACTTGCTAATTGAATGGTTGCAGGACTCCCAGCAGCTCTGACAGTAGCAGAGCATCATTAATTGAAGGCTGTTGGTTGACTTGATGGAAGCTGTCACAGAATGAAGAATTCTACAGGCTGATGTTTACTTTCTAAGTGTCAGTGCATTTATTGCCTTTTACTCAGATTGTGTCCTAATGGAAGTGCTCAAAAGTGCTTTCAAACTTCGAAGGACTGGCATAAGGCTGGCAGTATCTATTTCTTATTTATATTTACAGCACGATGACGATGGCTGGGAGTCATAAAAGCTTCTCAATTACACATTTGTTTAACTGCAAACTTCTACTGTTATCTTTCCCATCCCTCTCTTTTTCTCCTTTTATTTTCACTTGTATTAGGTTTCTATATTGGCTTAGCTTGGAGCAGCAACTATTCTTTTTTTATTATTATTTAAAACCTGAGATGACCTTGTCCTTGTCTGAGTTTCTTGGATGCTGCTGCAATTCATACAGTGGTTATATAAACAAAAATAGTCAAGTTTTGGTCCAGAATACTATTACATGCACCGCTAGTTTGTGTAGGTTTCAGAATAGCAGCATACAAAAAAGCACATATGCAATTAGCTGTGGCTCCCTTTTTAATATGTTAGTTTTTTTCCATTAAATACAAACATTGCAGTGTATCATAGTTTAATATAAAGGTCTGGTGGTAAAATGTGGCCTTTTACCTCAGCTGTTAACACGCCTCAAGGGAAGATCTATTGGAAATGAGTGCTGTGCAGATAGCACTGCTGACTTCAGAGTGCACTTTGTCTTCCATCAGTGACTGCAGCACCTCTATGTGCCTAAAAACTCTTCAGCTGTGTAAGACATAGCTTTACTGTGTAAGTTATGAATACCCTGTTTGGCAGGGCAGGATCTCCCTGTGGTGAGCCCTGTAGGCATGTGAGAACTTACAGCATTCCAGAACCCCACTCTGCCCCAGGGAGTCGGCTTCCACGATTTCATGCTCAGCAGCATCCTCTTGCCAGGGCAGGGGTAGACCACTCGGAAAAGTGTGATGCTTCAGGGACGAAAGCACAGGCAGGTTCAGCAAGCTGTGACAGGCTGCTGATGTTCCCCCCTTCTTTTCTTTATTTAATCTTTTTTTTTTAACTTTTCTTTTCCTCCACACACAGCTCAATGAATCTGCCAAGCAGCTCATCGAGATGGACAAGACGTGCTCAGCTGCTGCCTCTGGCTGTGACGTGCCACTGCTGACGGAGACAGCAGCAGTAGCTGCGGCAGCAGGTTTGGCACCATGCTCCACGTTGGCTGGCACAGGGGCAGCTGGGGCAGCCCAGCGGCAGGTGGAGGGCAAGAAGAACACCAAGAAGCGCCATTCCTTCACTGCCCTCAGTATGACGCACAAGTCCTCCCAGGCTGCCAGCAACCGACACTCCATGGAGATCAGCGCCCCTGTCCTTATCAGCTCCAGTGACCCGCGGGCGGCTGCCAGGATTGGAGAACTGACCCACCTCTCCTCCAGCGCCCCAGCCCAGGTAAGGCAGGGTGAAGGTGGGTTTTGCACACCCTTGGTGGACAGCACACCATTTTCTCGCATCTTTCAAAATGGCATGATGCAATTGCACAGTGCCATCATCCCGATGTGATAGTGGCACAATGGCATCTTGGCTTGTATCAGAAACGGCGTGGCCAGCAGGTCCAGGGGGATTATTCTCCCTCTGTACTCAGCACTGGTGTGACTGCTTCTCAAATACTGTGTTCGGTTCTGGGCCCCTCACCAAAAGAAGGATGTTGAGGCTCTGGAGCAAGTCCAGAGACGAGCAACAAAGCTGGTGAAGGGGCTGGAGGACGGGCCTTATGAAGAACGGCTGAGAGAGCTGGGGTTGTTTAGCCTGGAGAGGAGGAGGCTAAGGGGAGACCTCACCATTCTCTACAACTACCTAAAAGGAAGTTGTGGAGAGGAGGATGCTGGCATCTTCTCCCAGGTGCCAGGGACAAGAGGGAATGGCCTCAAGCTCCACCAGGGGAGGTTTAGGCTGAAAATTAGGAAAAAAATTTCACAGAGAGGGTAATGGGCACTGGAACAGGCTGCCCAGGGAGGTGGTTGATCCACCTTCCCTGGAGCTGTTTAAGGCACGGATGGATGAGCTGCTAAGGGCCATTTGATAGGAATGGTTGGACTCGGTGATCCAGTTGGTCTTTTCCAACCTGGTGATTCTATGATTCTATGATTCTATACTAGGCATCTGTCATTCCCATCCTTGTGTTAATCAGTGGACAGATGTGAGGAGCCAAAAGATAAGGCCAGATTTGATGCATGTTAATGTCACATGTTTAAAAAAAAAGAAGTAATCCTGCAATGTGTTTGAAGTAATGCTGCTCCTGTTGCATCACTTTCTGTTGTAGAAAATAATAATTTTGAGTCATCCTTTTACCCTAAGTGAATCTGTTACCCTGTAGAGTAGCAATGTCAGTGTGAAATTCACACAATGGGGTTAAAAAAGATTTCTGGAGTAATTATTTCCCTGCAGATCATTGGAGGATAAGCAAATGTGCCATCCTTTGAAAAGTGTTGTGCCCTGTAAGCAGTTGTTCAGAAACACCCAAGAAGGTTTTAAATCATCAAACATGCTGAGGGTGCAGGAGCCCCTACTTCTTCTTCTCAAAGGAGAAGGCAGAGGTGCTGCCACTTGGACATCCCCACATGAGCACCTGAACAGCTGGCAGAACAGAAACAGGAGCTGAATTCACCAGGAATGCACTGAAACCCCTTGCAAATACTCATTGTTTCTGTAGATAAGGGAATCTATGTGGTAATTTGTAGTTTGAAGGCTTAGAAGAGAATGGAGAATAATAGTCCCAAGCCTCTTCTGCCCTGGTCTTCCTGCTCAGTCAACTACATATTTGGTGTGCAAATTAGTAGCTGTGGATTTCCTCTACAGACCAGCTTCTCATGGTCTGCACTGCTTGCTAGCGCTGAGAGAACATGGTAGGGTCTTCCAACCTATTGTTTCTTTGCTGAAAAGAAGCACTGTTGCCCTTTTCCTCTCCCTAGCCACACCTTCATGACCTTTGCACCTGTGTCCCCATACAGGGAAAAAACATGAATCTTTCCACCGCTATTGTGGTCAGAAGCAGGAAGCAATCCATGTTACAGCCATTGCTCACGCTAGTATGCATTGTAGACAGCTGAGAGAGGGCAGTGCAGGAAAGGGGGCAAGCAGCAAACTGCAGTGATCACCTTGAGCAGGAATGCCTGTTTACACCCATTTGTAGCACTAGTAAGTCTCTTCTGTGGGACCAGTGTGGTGCCCCAGACTATGGGGATCACTCTTGACACCTGTGCCATACTGCTGCCCATGCTATGAGCCCCCAAACCACAGCACAGGTTTCCAAGGACACCAGGAGAGGCAAGGTGCCTGCATGCTTGCCAGTGTTTACCAGCCAAAACAATGTGCCAACAGATTGCTGTCACTGCAAAGCAGCTTCCTCTGCTCCCGTCTCTGCTGCTAACCTCCCTCTACTGCCCATCCACATGTAGGAACTGGAGAGGAGGCATCTTGGCCCAGCTGTAATTTAGCCATTTTTCTTTAACGTGTCTTTTCTAAACAAGGTGTCTGTGCTGTCAGGTCCTCCCCCTCCCTTCAGCCCTTAGCAGAAGGGTGAAGGTGAGGATACAGCCCTTTGCACAAAGCTGTGCATGTGCCAAGATATACTGGGACATCTGTGAAACAGCACAAGCAACTAGACATGAGTGAAGGTCCCAAGCTTGTCAAGTAAATGACACCCAGGTTTTTGGCACACAGAGTGACACATTTGGACTTTACGAGATGTGACAGACTGTGGCTTTTCTGTTCTTGTGCTAGTCCAGGGGAAAACCACGTACACCCTTTACTAGAGACATGTGAAGTCTCATTCTGAGTTAATAAGCCACAACAATTAGACCATGAGGCATAAGTTGCCCTGTTTTAATAGAACAATTGGTATGCAAAACCCCACTTATTTCACAGACTTTTGTGGCATTTAGACACAGATGGTAGAGCCCTGTGTTCCCTGTAACAAGTTATGGTTATCAAAATCCAGCCCTCAGGAAGGTTGATTGGGTCCTTTGCAGCAGATGGGAAGATATGTAATTGGTGACATGGCCAGAAGTGCAGCTAGGGCTGGGGTATAATGAAACATTCCAGTGTGTCCATGGTGAGAACAGGTTTGGGGAGTGGTTCTTCTGCCTCAGGATGTAGAGACCATTTGCAGATAAAGCAGCTGAGCACGTCTCCATCACTGCTGACCAAAACTGTCTTGGCCAAAATCCCAATAGGGGAAAAGGGTCTCAGTGGTTCAGATCTACCTTAGGTTTCCCTCTGACAAAAGGTGTTATTGCAGTTACCCAAGATGTTGCATTTACATGTATGAATACCTATCTCTGTTTTGGGATCAGGAGTGATGCATCTCAGTGAAGAGGAAGTGAGGCAAAAATGCCAGGAGGCCTGCATGGTTGAACAGGAAACTCCTGGGCAAATTTAAACTCAAAAAAGAAGTTTACACAGAGCAGAAGCAAAAGCAGGTAGTATGGGAGGAATACAGGGAATTTGTCAGACAAATTCAGGATAGGAAAGCTAAAGCCCTGATAGAACTAAATCTGGCTAAGAACTTCAAGGGTAACAAGAAAAGCTTCTATGGGTGTATCATCAATAAAAGAAAGACTAAGGAGCATGTGGGCCCTCTCCAGAAGGAAATAGTAATTCTGGTTACCCAGGTTATGGAGAAGTCTGAGGTACGCAATGACTTTCTTGCCTCAGACTTCACTGGTAAGTTCTTAAGCCCACAGCCCAAGTCGCAGAAGGCAAAGGCAGGGACTGGGAGATCAAAGGTCCCACCCACTGTAGGAGAAGATTAGGTGCAAGACCATCTAAGGAACCTGAAGCTGCACAAGTGCATGGGACCTGGTGAGATGCATCCACAGGTCCTGAGAGAACTGGTGGATGAAGTTTCTGAGACATTATCCATCATATCTGAGAAGTCATGGCCATCCAGTGATGTTCCCATTGACAGGAAAAGGGGAAACATAACCCCTATTTTTAAAAAAAAGATAAAAAGGAAGACTCAGGGAACTACAGGCCAGTCAGTCTCACCTCTGTGCCTGGAAAGATCATGGGATAGATCCTCCTGGAAACTGCTGAGACACATGGAAAATAAGGAGGTGGTTGGTGACAGCCAGCGTGGCTTCAGTAAGGGTATGTTGTGCCTGACAAGTTTGATGGCCTTCTTCAATGGGGCTACAGCTCTGGTGAACAAAGGAAGAGTAACTGACATCTCCCTGGACTTGTGTAAAACATTCAACACTGTCTCACAGGACATGGATTTGATGGATGGACCACTCAGTGGATAAAGAATCGGCTGCATGGTTGCACACAAAGAGTTGTGGTCAACAGCTCAGTTTTGAAGTGGAGCCTGGTGACGAGTGGCATTCCACAGGGGCCAGTATTGGATCTGGTGTTGTTTAACTTCTTTGCCATGGACATGAATAGTGGGATTAAGGACACCCTCAGCAAGTTTGCCGATGACACCAAGCAGTGGAGCATGATTAACACCCTGGAGGGAAGGGATTCCATCCAGAGGGGCCTCAACAGACTTACGAGGTGGGCCTGTGCTAGCTTCATGAATTTCAAGAAAGGCAAATACAAGGTCCTCCACCTGGATCGGGGCAATCCCAATCAGAAATACAGGTTGAGCAGAAAATGGATTTAGAGTAGCCCTGAGAAGAAGGACATGGGGGTGCTGATGGATGAGAAGCTCAGCATGATTCATTAATGTGTGCTTGCAGCCCAGAAATCCAACTGGATCCTGGGCTGCATCAAAAGAAGCGTGATAGCAGGTTGAGGGAGGTGATTCTCCCCCTCTGTTCCTCTCTTGTGAGACTTCACCTGGAGTGCTGCCTTTAACTCTGGAGTTCTCAGTGCATAAAGGACATGGATCTATTAGTATAAGTCCAGAAGAAGGCTATGAAGATGATCAGAGGGCTGGAGCACCTCTGCAGTGAGGACAGGCTGAGAGAGTTGGGCTTGTTTAGCCTAGAGAAAAGAAGGCTCGAGGGAGACCTTATAGCGGTCTTTACATACTTAAAGGGAACCTACAGGAAAGCTGGGGAGATGCTCTTTATCAAGGTGTGCAGTGATAGGACAAAGGGGAATGGTTTTAAGCTGAAAGAGGAGAGATTTTTATTAGATATTAGGAAGAATTTTTTTTCCTCTGGGAATGGTAAGGCACTGGCACAGGTTGCCCAGAGAAGCTGTGGTTGTCCCGTCCCTGGAGGTGTTCAAGGCCACACTGGAAAAGGCTTTTGAGCAACCTGATCCAGTGGGAGGTATCCCTGCCCGTGGCAGGGAAGGTGGAATTGTATGATCTTTAAGGTATCTTCCAACCAAAACCATTCTGTGATTCTGTGATTCTCCCTGCCTTGCAAATCATCGTCACGGTGGTTTTCCCTGTAACCATTTCAAGCCCCTGCTAGTTTGTGGCAGCAAATTCATCCAATGCTTCTTACTTATAGGGGAAGTCACAAATTTACAGTTATAGTGCTAACTATCTAGCAAATTCATGGCTTTCCTCTCAAAATTAAAATCTAAATTTGGTTTATTGTGTCTTTATATCATGTCCTTGAAATTTACAGGCACTTTATCATTGTTTATTTAACAGATCTTCGCACAAAAAGAAATTAAGGACTTTTGTTCAGTTTAGTAGTTATGAAATTCTTTGCTATATATCACGATTGGTGTTTAGTTTGTGGAGGATTTCTATATTTTTAAAATTTTGACACAGTTGTCCTATAGCCTGTCCTTTGAACAAGCAGAATTCAATTACAGGAGTTATTGAATGGCATCTAGTCTTTACTTCAGGCAACCAGCTGGTGCCCAGTGAAGAAGTCTTAAAAAAAGGCAGTCCATTTTCCTTGTAGACCTGAGGTGCCTACATCTGAAGCACCTGTTTTCTTTTTCTGACATGAGAAGAAACAGGGACATCAAGGTTTTCTTACCGTAGGAACTTAAAATTTAGGTGCAAATTTTAGATGTGTCAGTAAATGTGGAAAATATTCCATGCCTTAGAAGTGATTTCGCATAGTACTATATTCCTGTGTCTTTTGTCAATTTTTGTGAATTGAAAACAGACTTTCATGCTGAACTGACATTTTTTTTTTGTTTTTATGAGTTGCTAGGCTATTATAAGCCTCCTGCTTCTCCAGTAAAGCACAGATTTATGCATATTGAGGACTGACAAGCAGACCAGAGTATGAAATCACATGTTTTGGAAGTACTTCTGCATCTTTAATTTAATAATTGAAGACTACAGGCCTTCTACTACATATTCATTGTTCTTTAAACAGAATAAACTCAGCTGTTCACAAAAGCCAAGATGCATTGTAAAATGAGTGATGATCTAAAAAAATATCTTCATCAACCACAAACCCAGGGATACTCAAAGGTAGAATGAAATTCAAGACACCTCAGATGAACAAAATGGTGACTGTAAGACTACAATAGCCATGATACAAAGCATTTATTTTCAAAGAGACAATGCTGGGATCTTCATTTCACTTGCAGTCAGATTTACTTCTTGTAAGCTTTTTGTTGCATGCTGAGTAGTGTTCATTAAACACAAGACCTCCATTTAAAAGGTGATAGTGTGTGTCCATCATGAAGAATGTCCTATCATACTGGCAAAAAGGATTTTTATCGAAGATGGAAGTAGTGCTGCAGGCTTGTGATGGAGCTGAAGCTGAATTAGGTTACTGGTGCAGAGGAGTAGTTTGTAACTGAGACTCCCAGGGGAGTGGAGAAGGTCCCCTTGGACAGTAATTGTGCCTAGGCCTCAGATGGCTCATCTTGCTTCCATTTTCACCCCTTATGAATTATTCTTCCCTGCTATTTGGAAAGGTCATAGGTCAGTACCGCTCCAAATCCCTTGGTTTTTGACGGTAAATGCATCTCATAAATAATGAAGTGTGGCTTTGTGTGCACCAGGATAACAGCTGAGTGAGGAAGAAAGGATCCTGCTCATAGAAGGAATTTCTACATATGTTTTGAACAACTCATCACCATGCACAAGAAGTCCATTTGTATCTGCAAGTGTTAGCATTCTCCTAACCAAAGGCCACATGCTCAGGAAAAGCTGTGAACAGCGTCTTGCATGTTTCCAGTCCCAAACACTGACAGTATTTGAAATGAAAAATCTTCCTTGAAGTGTCTCGCTATATAAATCTTTTGGAAATGTGATTCCTTAACAGTTATTTAGAAGAACTGAATTTTAGCTGAGAAAATGTAATAACAGAACTCCAGTTGAGCTTTGCCTGATAACCTAAATGTGTTGACCATGAGAAGCATACAGATTATACAGAAAATTCAGAAACTAAAAAGGAACCTTGAATTTCCAAGTGCACAGCAGGCTCTGATAAAAGAAGAGAAATTCAGGCATTTTTCAGCTTTGGGCTGGAATTCAAATTCTGTCTAACCTGTTCTGCTGCTGTCTGTGAATGACAACTTACAGGACATGCATTAGTGAAAGTGAGACAGCTGAACACAAGAGCAGCTATCCCAGGAGGCTACCACCAATCAAAATGGCAAAAGAAAAGTAATATTAATCCAACCTGTGTTTCTGTCTTTTAGATCAAACTATGTCATGAAACAACATAAGAGACTTTTCTAAAGTCTAACTTGAACTACTCCATGGTCTTTGTGCATTCCCAGTTCTACTCTAAATTATTTAGAACTGGATCAAAACATTGTTGCATCTCTACTTTAAATAAATTTACAAAGAACTCTTGTTGAGGCAGTTTGTAAGTGGGAAGGAGTTAAATTTTTTTGAGCAGGCGTGTATACTGCTTTTTCTTTTTAGCCACCTCTAGGTCTTCAAATATACTCCATGCACATTAGGGTGTATTACATTATCTGTCAAAATTGGTGCAAATGATACACATGAGCTGGCTCAGTCTATTCACTGATTACATAAGCTACCAAGAATCCAGATCAAAGCAAAAATTGCCTTTCAAAAACTACCAGTTTAGAGACATTGTTTTGTCTTTATCCTGTGATTTGCTGCATCACAAATATATTTTGAAAGACTTTTCAAGAACCAAAAAACTTAATTTTTTACAGAATCTAGGAAAATAAGATTGTGCTTTGGAAGGGTTATTCAACTGTGCATGAAATCCCATTGACTATAAAATAAAAACAAAATATTTTTTTTTCCAGACGCTTCTCAGGTTAGTAACCCAGAAACATAATTTTTGCACAGGACTAATCCTGAGGCTTTATTTTACCTGCCAGATAGCTACTGATTTTGAAGCCTTGAGAGCAAGCAAGGCACTCTTTTGATATTTACACTGTACCACAAAACCCTGTCCATCTGTCGCACAATATGCATACATGTGTGACATTTGAACAGAAATTACTACAGTGTGTATTGTGTCTTTTTTGTTTGTTTTGGAGGGTTGTTTATTTACTTACCACTACTGTCTCCCTGGAGGGGAACTTCCTACAAGAGGCATTCTACAGGATTGCAATGAGATTGTTATGCAATTATCAAAAGGATAACTATCAGTCTGGGATTAAACTAACATCCTTTAGAGGTCAAGCATTTACTCTTAAGCTTTCTTGTCTCCCTGCATTTGACTTTTCATGTTCTTTGATTGAGAAGTGCAAGAAAATATTCACTGTAAAACCTTTGAAAACCTTGTGGTGGAGAGCTAGATGCTGGTTCTCAGTACTGAAAGGGTTAGTCTGAGAAAGAAACAAGGCTGAATAAAATATAATTCTCATGATGCTCATCCACACGATGCTTAATTAGTCCTCATCTGGGGGAAATGAGAAGCTGCAAACCAGAATAATCAGTGCTTTTATGGATGATAATGTCAGATGAAAATTTGAAAGAAGATGACAAAAAATATTTGGGTTAATTTTTCATCTTGCACCTATCCTTAGACTGCAGGATAGTGGAAATGGAAGCTCAGGAAATATATTTACGTGGCTTCTTCAGTTCTCTGCTTAGCTTCGTGAGCTATTAATGGAAGACATGATCCTTGAGTTTTTGGCCTACTATGAGCTAAAAAATAATCAGGGTCAGCATGGTGCTACAACAGGTTGGCGTAATATTCTGCCTCACTTTCATGTGCAGCCACAGATACTTACAGGTTGTAAGAACCTCTCATTAAATGCTAAATCATATAAATTTAGCTCCAGTTTTTGCAGGAAGGAACTGAGTATTTATGCTGCTATTTATGCAGCTGCAGCTGTTATCATGCACATTTGGTTTTTTACACACATACCATTATGGAAGAAAAAGTCTTACACTAGAATTGGTAAGTCCATTTCAGCTCCCACTTTGGTAATTAGTATTTGATGAGGCTACTTGATCTTGCGTGCAACACTTTTCATCAATACTTGGTGGCACTACCATGCATTAAGTGCTAATACGTTATTTCTAGGAACATTAAGGCCTGGAGTGATTGCCACAGTTGTTGTTTCATGGAGTCAGTGAATTAGAGAAATGAGTCACAGGAATCTTAAAGACCATTAGCATTTTTTTTTTGTGATATTTCCAGAGGAAGGCGTGTCAACCTATGCGAGCTGAATGAGTGTTTTTCTCTTATTTTAAAGTAATGTTAAAGAGAAATTTAAAGTAAGCTGTAAATATGCATTCAAGACATTAAAAGAAATTTTCCTGCGAATTAATGAATGTGATGAGTGCCCTGTGGTGAAACAGTGCTAGATTTGCTTTGAAGTCAAAATAGAGATTTCTGGTTGGTGATCTTCTAGATGATAAGAACATTCGTCTGATAGGAGCAGCAATTATTTTTCCATGAAGGCTGCTGCAACCTGCAATATCATTGTACTCTGTTCCTAGTTTTATCACTGTCTTCATTACTTCTTTTCCCCTCCAAGACTGATTCCTGTGCTTTTGCAAGGCACTACACTAATCCCTGTAGGCACCACGTCTTTTCAAATTAAACCACAAATGTAGTCCTAAAGTACTGGTGTAAATCTAAAGTAAATCTGCAAGGAAGAGAAAATGATAATTTATGCTGGAAGTCCAGGCTATTAGTTCTTATGCTTTTGTAGAGGTATGGAGAGCAAGAGAGAAAGGGAATGAATTTGAGATGAAGTTTCAGCCCATCTGAGTGGCAATTACATTTAATTTTCTGGTCTCTGTGGGCTTGTCAGTAGCGTTTTGCTAGGGCTGGTTGCCTTAAATATATGTCAGAGCTGACACAGGAGGCAATAACATATCAGCAGTGTATTATTTACCCAGGAGTATATACTATAAACTGTAATAGAAATATATCATTACATATACATCAAAGTGCAATTTGGCTTGATGCTCCTGTAATTCTCCTGCAAATAACACTTATCAGTTGGAGGAGGAATGAGATCCACATGAGCTTAGACATGTTGTAGTGGCTTCTGGGGAAATCAGACTGTTCATCCTCACCAGGAAATGCAGATCCTCAGGCTGGACAGTCATCTGCAAAGTTAATTTTTGTCAGGTAGTTTTAGTCCTCCTTGTTTTGCATAGCGCCTGAGGAGTGCCTGATGCTACAGCTTACTTAAGTATGTAAAAAATGTGTTGTGTAGGGACTGAGAGCAGAGACCCTGTGCTCCACTGCTGTTTTGCTCCAAAGGGCCATGCTCCCACTAGGACAAGTTTAGCCAAGTCCCAAGATATCTTTGTACAGAGCCTTCCTTCATTCTTGGCCCTTGCATGAAGTGTCCTAGTAACAGCCAATGTGGAGCTGGGAGGAAGAAACAGGAAATGTTTAAGAAGGCATTAAGGCATGAGTTACGAGTTTCTATAAGGCATTAGTCTGAGTTGGGTGGGGGGTATGTTTCAGTGGTTATGAAGAGGTTTCCGTGTTTACAGACACAAAGTCCTTTCGTAGTATTATCTAGCCCAGGGGTACATAATCACCTACTACTACAAAGTAGCTAGTGGTAACAATAAGTGGCACAGCATGAGCTGGGAGTGAGACATCTGTCCATGCCACAACGTTGTGCCTGTATGTATAGCGCAGGAGTTTTATTCAAGATTTAACCTTCTGCAGTACAGGTGACATTGTGCTACTAATGGGCACAAAGGAGCAGGATTAAGTGCAGAGGTATCCAGAGGCAGTCTTCAGAGTATGTTCATGGAGCTGCTTTTTCCTCCTGGCTTGCAGAAGGGGCTGTATTGTCCCTTGTAAGAAAGGAGCTCTTCCTATTGAGCTGAAAACGTCGACACTGGTAAGTGGTACCTGGAAAATGCCACACTGGAGTGGGAACATGAAGAAGTCGAATTTGGCTGCTTAACAGCCTAAAGTAAATTAGATAAGAGTTGGCCATGTCTAGTTCAGAAAATTGCATGCCACCGTTTGAGTAAACAACCTCCTAATCAGGAGGCATGCAACAGCATGATTACCCAGCAGGTCACATGTGGAAACTCAAAGGCCAAATGTTTAAAGGCATTAGAGACTCATAAGGACAGAAAGGAGCACCAAATGACATTTTCAGAAGTGACTCTTATTACTTAGATTGCAATAAAAACCATGGGAATCAGGCAGTAAAGTATTTCTTAATGCCTCCCTAAAAAAAAATCTGCAAGATGCCTTTTTTTATTAATAGGTGCACACGTGCCTCTTAAAAACATAACTGTCACGGACATCCCTTCCCAGGGAAGGCTTAGGAATAGTAAGTAGGAGATGTGGTAATAGGATTAAGACACAAATGCTGCAGTGTTTGGGCTCTCCCTGTATAGGGCTTATGTGTGGCTGTATTTTCATGCCTATTGTCACAATAAGGTGGATCACACAGGGACATGCCATCAGAAACAAAGGATGTGGCACACAGATCTTCCAAAAAGGTATCAAAGCAGAGAAAAAAAAATATCAGAGCAGCAACTTGGATTCTGTTCCCCTGAGCAAATGAAAAGGAGGACAGTATAGTACCTTGTTCTTTAGATCACGGTAGCCCAATAGTACAACCTGGCTTCAGGGCTACAAAAAGAAGGAAAACAGATGAATTCCTGCTGTCAGCTGTGATGGAGTAAGACCTGCTGTGTTCTCCAGGAGCATTATTAGTGATACTGTTAGAGTACAGGTAGACACCCACATAAAATTGTAGGAATGGAAAGTGGAAATGTAAACTTCCAACAAAGGTAGTCAAAAGTATGAAGATTATTTGTTCACAAAATTTAGTCTCTTCAAAACCTTATTGCAAATATTATCTTGCAGAATAATCTAGCAATATTTTATCTTATAGAATGAGGTAATTAGTGATACATAAGAGAGAGAACAGATTTTTGAAAGAGGAGGATTAGAAAGCCTTCACCAACTGTGTCAGGGACTGTAGTTTAAATGCAAATCTAGTGAACATTCTGATGCACACTAGCAATAAAGAAGCCACAGAGAGAATACCAAGAGAATTCATCAAGGAACACAGAGGCAGATGAAGCTGCAGAACAGAATACTTGTGTGAAAGTAAATGCCAAGATATGGACAAGAAGACCTGAGTTCAATGCAGTGAAGGACCGGTGGGTCCCGTGGAGTAAATCCTGGTGATGAAAAGTGGGGACATAGGCCAACTGGCAAGTCTACCATCATGTTAAAGCCTACAGGAGAGAGCAGCTATAGAAGAACTGGAGCACAATCACAAAGCTGGCACTGATGGTGAAGGGGCTGGAGAACAGGCCCTATGAGGAGCGGCTGAGAGAGCTGGGGTTGTTTAGCCTAGAGAAGAGGAGGCTGAGGGGAGACCTCATTACTCTCTACAACTACCTGAAAGGAGGTTGTAGAGAGGAGGGAGCTGGGCTCTTCTCCCAAGTGACAGGGGACAGGACAAGAGGGAATGGCCTCAAGCTCCACCAGGGGAGATTTAGGCTAGAGATTAGGAGAAAGTTTTTCACAGAAAGGGTCATTGGGCATTGGAATAGGCTGCCCAGGGAGGTGGTTGATTCACCTTCCCTGGAGGTGTTTAAGACATGGGTGGATGAGGTCCTTAGGGACTTGGTTTAGTGTTAGATAGGAATGGTTGGACTCAATGATCCGATGGGTCTCTTCCAACCTGGTTGTTCTGTGATTCTATGATTCTGTTATTCTATGATTCTATGATTTAGAGTTTGGATGCATATGATACTAGGCTGTGCAAAGCAGCAAAAAATAAATGGTTTGTAGGGTCCAGGCTGGCACAAGATGCAGCAGTATTACAGGGACAGAACATAGGCAAGAAACTGAATGTCAAGTGGATGTAGAACATACAGGTCTGTGGAGATTTCTTTGGGATTTTTCAAGGGAAGAAAGATTTAGGGACACTAAAGTGTCCCTAAACACAAGGGAAGTGTGATTTAGGGACACTGACTGTATGTTAGCATAAACATAACAGCTCACCAAAAGTACTTGCGCTCCTGCTTTCAGTATTATAGAAAATACAGAAGCCACCACTGAGTGCAAATAGGCAAATACATGATGCGTATGTGTATCTCTTCTCCAGACTTTAGGTCATCTCTCTTACAAAGTCAGGCTGGCTTATCGCAGGCTGCCTGCAGTAGCACTCCTGACTGGGATAACAGTGCCTCTGCAAACTCTGACTTCGCTGAGTTTGCAAAGAGAGAGGAACCTAGGAGTTAAGAGAGAGGTAGCACATGTCTTACACTACCGTGATCTCCTCTGCCTTTATAGTTGCACCCTGAGCCTTTTCACTCAGCTCTGTTTTTTCATAAGGTAAAACTGAAGTGTTTTATCTTACCAGGAGAGGGTGGGGACCAATCTGTTTTCTTGAAGGCAGTTTCTCTAGCTCAAAACAAGTGCAAGATGAAGAAGTTTGAACCAGCAGATTTGTCACTTACCTCTTGGGTGAGGCCATTGCCAGGTGTCTCTGCTCAGCATTTTTCACAATCCCTAACCCCATTAACAACCTCAAAATAATAAATGATGGATTATTCTCCATCTATCCCTATATTTTTGGGAGGGTTGTCGTTTCTTTTTCTGTAAGTTGATATTACCTCACTGACATGACAGGCAGGATTAATAAAGGCTCAATCATAGAACTGGAAAGAATGCTTACTTTTGCACATAGGACTAAGAGCTGCCTTGAACCTTCCTTGTTTGAGCAAGCAGCCAGAAAGTGACAGGAAATAATGAGAAAGAGGAGATGTACTTGTCAGTACAACTTTGTGATTAAGCATAGATATCAGTGAAAAAGAAGACAGCTTGCTGCTTGTTGCCAAAAGCTGTGGAATCTCAGGGCAGCGTCTTCATGTTTTGCTACATGATTTACCAACTGTATTGTATCAATATACAGCAAAACAACATAGGCTAGTGATGCAATATCAAGACATTACACTGTAATACTTATGTGGGCTTCTTTTGAATGTGGTAACCTTGAAATCCATTGATTAAGTAGTAATATCTGTCTTGGCTTAATCCAGTGTCATATGTAAGTACAAAAAAAAATCCCTATGTTTCTGCTCCCAAAATAAACCAATGATGTTTACTGTTTGTTAGATAGCATTTGGAAACAGAAAAGCTACATTGGAGGTTTGTGAACCACCCACTTAGAATCTTTGTTGTATGTAGCAGGCTCTGTCTGAACCTGCAATTTTTGCATAAAGTTTGGATCCTGCTTTCTAGAGCCATTCTGCATATAGATGTGCATGCGGCATTTGATTAGACTTACTAAAAAAGTCTTTTGCTGAAATATTACAGGTCCCACCAGCCCAGCTCTGTCCCGTCTTTGCAGCAAAGATCTGTTGCTGCAGGCCTTGGCATTACTTCAGGAGAAGTTTCTAGTCAGGATTAATTTTTGACATAGATAAAAAGGGACTTCCATGAGACAACTAAAAAGAGTTTGCCCTACATACCTTTGCTGAGCATTAAGCTTTAAAAGTGAACTATTACATTTAGAATTGACTTTCAACATGAATAGTTGGAAAAGATCTGCCCAGTTATGTATATGAGAGTGGGGATTTATTTGCTGTGATAAAAGTGAAGTGGACTCCTGCTTCCCCTGTTCAGAGGTATTCCTGTTTGGAGTTCTGTTGTCACCTTTTTGTTTAGGAGAAGTATATTCACTATGATAAAAACAGTATATAGAGATGAGATTACATTATGAAAACCAAATAGCATCTTCTTCTTCATAGATCCATAACCATGAACCAAAAGAGCACACATTTTAAGACAAACTTTTAAGGGGAAAAGGTTACTTTTACCAAAGAAGGTACTATTGCAGAGATGGTCATGTTGAACAGATTTTACAAAGCAGTTGAGTAGTATTACTTTGACAGATACGTAGAAATGCTGCTAATAACCTAATATCCCTTGTGTCAGACATGTAATTTTGGAATGCATAAGGCTAAAAAAATCTCTTTTTTTAATGCCGTACCATGGAGTTACAAAGTCTGGACATTGATAAAAAGCATTTTTTTTTCCCCTGTGCCTTCACCCTGTAGAATTTAATGAATTAGTGGGCTTCATCTTAATCCTTATATGTTCTTCTTTGTGTATTTTCAGGATTCCTCTTCGACTGGAACAGCCACAGTGACTGGTCCCAGGACAAGTGCAATAATTGGAGATCAGGGAACACCACCGAAGGTTCAGCTCCCCCTCAATATGTAAGCAGCTCATTTTCATCACTGTGTACTCTTTCTTTCCAATCACGTGTGTGTATGTGCACGTGTTTGAAATCTGAAGGCGTGAATCTCAGCTCAAGAGCCTCCTGAGAATAGAGAGATCACAAGTTCATACATGACCCAACCTCTGCTGAAACTGAAAAATGAGTAAAGAAAGGCAAGACCTTCCCTTTCTCTGTGAGCCCATTTAGTCTTCTGGTATGTTTTTTACAGTTCTGAGAATCACTGTGAAACAAATGGAATGTCCCTGAGCTACACAGAGTCTTCCTTCATTTAAAACTTCTAAAAAGGTATAGACCCGTGCAATCAAACACCAGATATATTTGGCGTTAACCAGAAAAAAATGACGAAATTGCATTTTTTCATTGCCATAAACAACAGCAAAGAATGAACTTCTAAAGTGCAAGTTGATCATGGGCACGTGAGCTTACTGAATAGTGTGTGGAACAATAGAAATTTGACTAGATATAGAACAAAAAGAGTAAACTTCATTATAAGAAAACTCTTCTAGTCTAGTTGGTTTATCTGGTACCTGTCTAGTTAAACTACTGAACCCTTTCCTCTCACCACATATATCATGTTAAAGCAGAATTATATAGACGCACACACTTGCACACAATAGTATTCTACAGTTTCATGACATGGCTAGAATGAGGTCTGAATTCACAAATAAAATCCTAAAATAACATAGCAAATCTACTTTAAGGAGAATAAGGGAGTTGGAAAAGAACCAAAACAAATTTGTCCTTGGCTGCTAAGGTGAGATCTTCGTATCTGAGGGGTACCACACATCACTGACTGCACAGCAGAGAAGTCACATCATCACCCTGTGGTCACCCTAGCCAGCCTAAGTGGAGCATAGTGGGGCACGAATTTATTTCAAATATTGCCCACACTAGGAAGCAGTAATTGACAGTATTTCCAGATTTAGTTGCCGAACCAGGACATTTTCCAGCTCTCTGGCAATATTCCTGCCTCTGTGCCTCAGCAAGACTCCCCTTTTCCCTCCCATGCTTCTCCTGTCGTCTCCCCTGTGAAGCAGCCTTATAATCCAGTCTTTCATTTTGCATTTGTAAGCCAAGTTCCAGTCCAAAAGGAAGTGTTATCTGAAAGCTGTAACAGAACTGGCGAGGTACAACCCTAGACAGAGCCCTGGGGCTTCTGCATTAGAAGTACAGTCACAGACAGCTCCCCAAGGCCAGGAACGTGAGCTACCTTCTCACTTAGGCCCTTTTTAAGGGAACCTTTTATAAATATTTTGGCTTCTCCTATGTCCTCCTCCCTAACCCTCAGCCTCACTGTTTCACGTAGCACAGAATAGATTTTTATTACATTTTGTGAGATTTCAGACTGTTGTTTTAACACTTTCTTCTCAATTGTAGAGAGTTTACCAGTGAAGTTTCATGCCTAAAACGTAGAGTATGGTGAAACATGTCCAAGTACGAAAGTTTTGGGTCAAGATAAAATCAGCCTCAGCAGACAGGACCACTAGCTCTGATCCCCTGCCATAAGAAAAACCCAGAAACACTTTCTGGAGAGAGGTTTCCTGCACTCAAAATGTTTTCAGTCATGAATGAGAGCTGTTGGGACATCTGCCACCTCTGTGCCAGCACATATAATGTATGCCTGTCCCCATGGGGCAGTCATGCCAGCCACAACCAGGCAGTGGATCCAGGTGAGCCTGTTGCCGGGTTTGGATAAGCTCTTGCCTCTCTGCAAACTAATAGAGGAAATGCCCAGGCGTGGTTATCCTCACTGCCCCAGGTGATGAGATTGTTGGTCTGTGAGGAAAGTGCTGATCACCTTTGTTGTCCCAGGATCATGCTATGTGGTTATCACATACAAGTTTTCATCAGTTAGTTTAGCAATACAGAGATTAGTTAGGTTTGTCATGGTGTCCAGGCTGCGCTATTGTACACCTTCTTTTGGTCTCTGCAAGGAGGCTTCCTCTCTTTGGCGGATGCTTAGGCTCATTGTGATATAAGTTATTGACTCTTACTGGAGACTGAGTTGGGGGGATTTTCAGGGAGGAGTAGAAAGAAACTAGTAGAAGAGCTGGAGGCAGCTGCAAGGGAAAGAAGGTTATGATCCACTCAGAGTAAATTTCCTTGTACCTCCTTCTCACATCTCAACCTATAAATTACATAATTACATGCAGTCCTTTAGGGAAAGGATCAAGTAAGTCTACCAGAAATGCTTTGTCCTCAACCCTTCACTTTAGCCATATCTTCTGAATATGAGTCCAGTGCAAGCAGCAACTTTAAAAGGTAGTCAAAGCCACACTCTCTTGAGTGCAGTCTCAGTATTTTCTGTTATGTCCTAGCATTGCAATCTGCTGAAGGATTCACAGTGAAGCATGCAACCTTATTTCGTGTCAGGGTGATGCATTTTAATGCTCTTCAGTTCATATGTTGCCTCAAATTTTCCATCAGGTGAACAGCTACAGACCTGCTCAGGACCACCTGATTACGTGGGCTGAACAAAGGATGTGCAGGATGGCTCCTACCATCTGTTGTCTAATGAAATACTGTTTCTGATTAGGTCTTTGTACCCCATGCACGTGGTAAACACAGCTAGACACATCAGCCTGGGGATACCCCAAGGAGCTGTTACCAAATATTTCATATTCTGCTGATTACTGCTGTTTATTTACTGCCTTCAGA
The DNA here is from genome assembly GCA_033558105.1 of Coccyzus lansbergi. Taxonomy (NCBI): domain Eukaryota; kingdom Metazoa; phylum Chordata; class Aves; order Cuculiformes; family Coccyzidae; genus Coccyzus; species Coccyzus lansbergi. The sequence goes on along the minus strand of JAUMJK010000260.1, from coordinate 675,041 downwards.
ATAAAAATAAGGAAATCTACTGGTACCATAAAGGATTAGAATCTGGCAAACTAACAGGATTTATTCCTCAATTATATTTCCTGGAGAGCAAAAGGGAAAAGCAATGTATCATTTTTATTGACTGCACGTCTACAATCAAAATGGTTATAGTTTTTATTATTTCTGTGGTTTGCTGCTATAAGGTGGGCAGCGAACCTCTTCTCACCTACCTCACAGCCTAAGAGCATTCTGCTGCACTTTGTAGTGTAAATGCACTTTACATAAGTATTTCCCTATTCGCCCTAATCTCTCTGCACTGTCTGTAAGACACGAGGCAAAAAACCTCAAGAAGGCACAACCAGAAATCCCTTTCTGCATCTGAAGAAAGGTGATAGTACCAAAATAAAATTGATATTTACAAAGAAAATGTTGTTTTATGTGTGCATTCTTGCTATCCTATCCTGACTTTCTAATATTCCCCAAAGTGCAAGCGATCATTCTTAATTTTCAACAAGGTTCTCTCTAAATAGAAAGAATACCCTTAGGGACTTTAAGTTGTAGTCATTTCATAGCACTAGATACATCCCTGAAGTACTAACGGAAGAACAAAAGAGGGATAGAAAGAAAGATTCTAAACAAAGGGAATAAATAAAATCTGTAATTAAATAAATAAGAAGTTCTACATACTGGGTCCTAGATTAAATATTTATTAGAATACTTGCATATAAAACAACCAAACTCAAATTCTACCACTTCACCTAAGCAAAAATCCCCTTGTAGAATTTGGCCTTCTGTCACTTTTTGTTTTACCCACATAATACAAGATTTACCATACTGGCTCAGAACAGTTTGTTGTGTTGTTTCTAAAACTGACCAAAATAAATAGCACTAAAAAGCTGCAAGAAAATTTGCCTTAGACGTCTAAAAAATCCATAGTAGAGGTGGCTCCAACCCTGAGGCATATGAATATATACATCATCCAGATGTTAGGCTTTGAAAAACCGTCCATTCAAGTCCTGGTTACTCTGACTGTCTCTGTAATTACCTTGTCCTGCAACTGCTGCTAAATTACTGCTTAAAGTGCTGCTTTGTGGCAGTGTTTTGCTTTGGTTGTACCCTGGGTGAGAAGGTATGTCCTATTAATTTCTAAATTATTCCCTGACTTTAATGTGATTAGTTATTCCTGTATTGCCTCAGAATCCACTTGGTCTTCTCTCTACCATCCATTGTTTGCTGTGCTGTTAACGATGCCCCTCTTTAAGAACTTTCTGAGCAGTGTTTCTGCTTGCTTTCTACTCTGTGGGACTGGAGGGAAAGTAGAACAGGTGGTGTTTGACATCATTTGTGTGCTTTCTTCTTGTGCGACCTCTCCCTGCAGCTACCTAGCCCTGTATGCCTACAAGCCTCAGAAGAACGATGAGCTGGAGCTCCGCAAAGGTGAGATGTACCGGGTCATTGAGAAGTGCCAGGATGGCTGGTTCAAGGGGACATCTCTGAGAAGTGGGATGTCAGGCGTCTTCCCAGGCAACTACGTGACGCCTGTTTCAAGGTGAGGACCACTGGCTAGGAAGGACATGTCTGAGAGGGATTTGACATCTGAAGGATGCTGAAAACAGTGTGGCTTTGCTTTTAAATCACTTCCAGAAATTTCCCAGTAGCATTGTAGACTTGGGTAATAAAATTTACTGGTTGTAGCATTGGAGTTATCCATGTTCTTGGAAGACTTCGCTAGTTGTATTAGAAGATGGGATTCACAACCTCTAACTTTACAAAGTTATGAGCCTAGTTTTTACTATTGTGAAGAATCTGTTTTCTAATTTTTTTTTGTTGTTATAAAACTACCGGACTTGATACAGGGATAAACAAAATCAGCAATTCTTATGTCTTACTTTTCAGTAATTTCTCAAATACATCTTGTTTTCCTTATATCAAAGGTCTTGGGTTATTTGGATCAAGACTAACATTTGAACTATTAAAATTCATAGGTAGTAGGAGTATTCAGCAAATTGCCTGATTTTAGCTACCTCTGTCTCAATTGCAGAGGAGAAGACAGGGAAATAATTGCATGTTTGTGGAGGAATGCCATTTGTCAGAGCTCAGTATTGGGCAAGACCAACTCAATGGGTATTTCTGACCTAGAGCCTGCTCTGAAATAGTCTGCAAGCTGAGGAGAAAGTTCATCAGTGTGTTTTACCCCATATGCTTCTTGCAGGTTAATGTTGTCATGTGTTAGCTCACATCTCCTTTAGAACAGTCATGGGTTTGCAAATCAAACTTGCTCCTTCTCCTTTGCTCTCAGTCTCTCCTCCTACATGCACACAGTCTCCACCACCTTTCATTCCTCTCCGTAGAAAGGATCCTCACAACTCAGACAATGTTGGTCTTGAAAACTTGATACAGATTTATTTCAACTTCGGTTTATTTCAACTTCAATTTATGTCAAATTCATAATATGTGGATTGAGCAAGATCAAAAGTTAGCAGCAGGTTAGAAGACGATAATGAAGCCTGCTGGCAGTCCTAATATTGTATTTCAGTAAAAAAATTCTATTAGTTCATGTAATCTTAAAACTCCATCAGCCTAAATGTGTTTACGTGATTTTATAGGGCCCGTTGACTATCTTCATTCCTTGCTTTTTCAGCTCTTAATTAGTAAAGAAGTTTGTCCTGAAGTGTTGCTGATCTGAATTAAATGCACAGCACAGCTAGAATAAGACAGAGATAAGTGCTAAAGAGCAAAAGTGCTTTCTACAAAAGCCTAAAGCATCCTTATGATTATTTTTACAATCCTGTGAGCTAACGAAGTCCCTGTGTAAATCACGCTCAGTGAGAACAGCAAGTAAAATGTGATAGCAACAAAATCTCCTGTTTGCTGCACTTTCAACTTGCTTTGTTCCCCTTTGACAGCAAAGCAGAGGATTTGATTCATGCATGGTTTTTTGCCATTCCCAACAAAACCCAAGAAGAAAAATTGCCAGTGAATTTAATAACATTGAACTAGATTCATAAGCTGCCAAAGGACATATGTAAGCAGAGCATGATAGAAAAGGGCAAGATTCTTTAAATGGACAGACAGGCATGGGGCAATAGAGAAAATTTGCCACATCCAACATCTATCCAGCTCTGTGGGAATCACGGGTAGTTCCCACACCTACCAATGTGCATGTTTGGCTGAATGAAGCTTTCAGTGGACTGTTAGGTGCACTTTTCTGGCAAACTCAATGTAGTGCAGATGGCCAAGCCAGCTCCAGCTGAACCTTGCTGCTACGCTGCCAGCTCTTCACAGCAGATGACAGACAGTCAAGATTTCCATCTGGTGGGATTCCCAGCTTTTCCTTACCTGGAGGATGATGAAAAAGAACAGGAAAAAAAAATCAGACTCATTTAGCAAAATGTGTTCCAGGCAAGCCTTGAGCAATAAAATGAGTCAACTAAATAATACCACAGTATTGGTTTTCCTCCTGTGATTTTGTAGGGAGGGAGGACTGGGCAGAGGGCAAGGCTATCTTTTGCACTTTTGGACCAAATCTTCCAAACCTGTTTTTTTGGTCTTTTTCTATCAGAATTTCACCTTTTTGGCTGTTCCCCTTCCCACTCTTCTCTGGAGGTTGATTCTTCTGTCTTTCTTGTCCTCTGGATTGGGCCGAATTTTTCAGCATACTCAGAGTACTTTATGCTCTTCCCCTTTCTATGTTCCCACAGAACAATTTTCAGGCTCTGGAAGTTCTTCCAGTCCCACCCCGTGACAGGTTAATCTTGTACCCTTTCTGTTATCCACCCTTCCTCGCTAATCACCTGCACTGTCTCATTTCCTATTCCTCCACCATACTTTGTTCTGTATTATATCCTCTCTCCTGTCCTTTCCCGGAGGAGGACCTTGGAATATGGAGCAGCCCAGAAGAGGAGAATAGCACAAAATGATACCCCTGTTTCATGGTATCTACTACCAGGGTAGGAAATTACTCAGGAACCTGAGTAAGAAATTCAGAGAAAGGCCTGCTGATTACCAGCTGAGTTTGTCTCTTTGTGTCCTTCTGTCCTCCCCAGTGTCTTCCTGCCCTGGTCAGAGATTTTCTATCTCAGTGGTAAGAAAACCAAGACCTGCTCTAGTCTGAACTCATGGCATAGGAGAAGGAGCCTCATTTCTTCCCTCTGAGGTCTCCCCAGCCACTTAAATGAAATACAAACAATGCATACAATTTAAGTGAGCAGTGAAAGAGAGGTTGATTATTGTTTGGATTTCCTTTCCAGTAAGGTCAGCCACATTCCCTTCCCTTTTGCATTTCCTTGGCAAGTCTGAGCTCAGGCTGGTTGCATCGGTAGGATAAGCATTCAGCCAAGCCAAGTCCTGCCAAGTCTGCTGCTTGCCAGTCCCTTTCAACAGCCACACACATATTTGGTGTTAACCATCTTTTTTCCTCCCTGTGGGGCTGTATGTATGTTAGATCCTAAGAAAAGATCTCTGAGTCTGTTTTAATTATCACTCCATTAGTGCCTGTAAAATAGCCTCTGGCACACAAAATGACTTTTGGGAAATATCCATTTCTTCTGAATTTAGTTTGGTGATTTTACTAGGAACTATTTAAACAGAAATGTAGCTTAACAAAAGAAGTGATGGGAAAAAAATATCTTTTTCCTTTTTTACCCTGCACTTCTTCCCATAGGATAAAGGGGTGAAAATGTCTCCAGCATGTTTACAACTGTGTCCTAGAAAGAGAAATATGTATCTATATCTTGTTTTACCTTAACACCTGAGAGGGTATCTTATTGAACCCTCTAAGTAACTGGAGGTTCTTATCAGCATGGTGGCTGAGAATTGGGGTCTCTGCAACACGCTTACACTGTGCCTTGTCTCCATGCAGGGTGCCAGTGGGAGCTGGGCAGCCCAGGAACGGTGGAGCAGGGGGACCTCCATCAGCAAAAGGAGCCCCAGGAACCATCCACCCAATTGGGGCTGGTCACACCAATGCTACCACAGCTGTCAGACCAGTTGTTCCTATCACTGTGCCTCAGACACATTCCCAGCTACAGGCGGCCTCTCCACAGTTGAATAACTGCTTGAAGTATTCAGCTCAGCAGCCAGCCAGCCAGGCCCGCAATGCCATGCAGATGGGTATGTGCACACCCGCCGGTGCCTCTCACCCTGCATCAGCAGGATTGATGTTGTACCCCTCAAGTGCAAGCCTCTCGAAGCATCCCCAAAGCTTTCTTCCTCATTTCAGTCAGAGCTCAGTCAATGTGGCAGAGAATGTGTTTTATTTGCTTGTAATATTTATGGGCTTCTATTGATTTCTGGGAACCACATTGTGTTTATCAGATTGTTCTGTTGCTACAGCTGAAATAGATTATAGTGTTTACAAATATTTATACAATTTATTTGAATGAAAGCAAGCACCCTGCATACTGAGGAGATTAACAGTTCTGAGTCCTGTTGGCTTGCTGATGGAAAAATACTGCCCTTATTGCAGGGCAAGTAATATATGACTTAAAATTAAGAAGCACTTCATTGTACTTCGGGGATGAAAGGTATTTATTAGGCAGAACAGGACCCGGTATTAGTGATAAAGCAAAAGATCTGAAAAATGCTGCCACCTTTTTTAAATGAGAATAAGAACTTCTCATGTCAGGGTGCCTTTATTCTTTCCAGGTTCTCTTTCTGATGTACAGCACAATTTTCTAGAGTGCAATTTATTCCCCTTCCCCTGATATTAAACAGCTCTGATGTTGAATAAAACAGAAGTAAAACCTATGCTGGAACTTTGTAGCAAAATGTAAAACATTTTGTTTCTGGTATATTATAGGGGTATGAGCCATTGTGTTTACAAAGGCAGGTCACTAAAGTCCCTAACTGCTGAAACTGAGGTCTTAGAGAACAGGGCAGATGCAAATGAGAAATACACTGCAGTGTAAGTTAGTCATGGATTCATACCCTTTGAAGCCTGAGGGCATCATTATGACTGTCTAATCTCACCTCCTACAATGTCCAAACCAAAGAGAAGAAAACGTAGTCAAATAGGTGTGAGTTTGAATCTGGAGCAGTGCAGAGTCCTCTGCTCAACAAACAGTGGCAGGAATTTACATGGCATCTGTGTTACACTGGGGAATACTCTGTCCTCTTTTTCTCTAGTTCAGGAAATGCTGCTTTCCCTTCAAATCATACTCTTCCAAAAGCCCTTCTACTCCCACAGTGTTAAGGTAGAAATATCAGCTCCTGGGCAAGGCTCTCAGAAACATTTGCTGCTCTTGAGCCCATGTCAACAGGCATACAGGCTCCCCTGAAACTGAGGTGACATGATTTTGTCCCACATAACTGGCATGTCCCACATCTTTCCGTTGCTCTTCTGTGCTACACTTTGAGCAGCTTCCCTGATTTAAGATTGATCCTCCAGGTCACTCTAACATCTTAAACTACCAAGGAGTTGACAGGCAGGGGGATCGGGGAGGCACAGGGCTTCTCCAAACCCTCCTAAGCAGGGAGTTCTCCAGCCCTTTCAGAAGGTTGATGAGATTCCTGTTTTAATTACATAAGCCTTTTCCAGGATAAAGAAAAGAAATTTCTCATGATTATCAGTACTTTTCTCCATAATGGGTGTCCTCACCAGTACCCTGTGGACCAGCACCCCTCAAAAGGTCTCTTTAGTCCTGCAGGACAGGGCAATGCACACTGACTTTTGGAAAAGCTTTCCAAGAGAGGTAAGCTGGTACAGTACTGCAATCACATTTCTGTTGCATTGCAAAATACATGAGTAACAAATCAATTTTGCAAAAGAACATTAATGCAGGAATACACCCAAAATGAAATATAAGTGGTGTAGAACAAAAATAGCCTTCAGTGAGCATTTCTAATTAATAGCATATTTGATGCAGCACAGTCCAGATCCAGAGATTCCAAAGCAAAGGCATACATTGTAACAGTAAGAAGATGAAATTACAGAATAAAATGTGAGAGCTCTGTTCAGAGTTGATTTTTCTCAGGCCATTTATTTTACTGTTTCTCATGTTTTTGCTTTCTTTTATGTCTGGAAACACCAAACACTATATGAAAGAAATAATATAACTAACATGAATATCAAATCAGTCTACTGCATGTAGGTACATGCAGTGAGATTCCATCATTATGCTTTTCTTCTAAATTTAGGAAAGCCATTGCTCACTACAACCAGTATTTCAAAACCTTGACCTTGCAACCTTAACCATTCCAGAAAATTGGATTTCTGGCAGCAGCCATTGCTCATCACACAGGTTCCAAACAGGAAAATCAGAAAGAAGGAATCAGCTCAACATAACCAGCAGTGCCCTGTCTGGCACTCTGGAAAGGAATTGCACTTTCCAATATATGTTCTTGGTAGTCCAGAAAGAGGGAAATAGTAACCAATAGTAGGAATAATCTGGAAGGCATCTGAATAACAATTTCGAGGCCCTTCCCCGTGCTATATGGTAAAATCATGTCAAGTTCAAGACTGGTCAATAGAAGTTTGGTTGATTTGTTGAGAGTAACATCAGAGATGTTATATAGTCAAGGAATTACCAAGAGGGAGAATCATGTGAAATTTGGAGGTGTTACTCGGATGATCATTGGACAATTGCGTTCAGTATTGCTTCAGATAATAGGGCATAAGGTCAAGATATGAAATTCCCTTCTGTCAGGATTGCTTAGCTGGCATAGTGAGTATAATTAATGGTACTCCTTGTCTTTTCAGTCCCTGGTAATGGGTACCACCATTAGCCATACAAACAGAAAACAGTGGCTTGAATTGTTTGTAGCATTGTTGTTTAGTTAAAGATTAAGTGAACTCCAGCTGGTCCTGTGTGAAACTGTATTCTTTGGATGAATTTGTCAGAAAACCACTAATCAGAGTAGATGGCAAAATTTCCAGAAAGATGGGTTTTGGTCAAAAAATAAAAGCTAATTTGTTGGTCTCAAAGCTTTTAGTCAGGAATGGATCAAGTAGACTTCAGCCATGAAGCTATCCTGGCTGAGCCTGCAAAGGGAATAGACAGTTGCCCAGAGCTGTTCTACACATAGGAGAACAGTGCAGTGACCATACCATATGTTTTCACATCTCAGGTGAATGGTCTGACTAGAATAGAGGTTACTGTGGGGCAAGTGAGTAGGTTGTGCTCTGAAAAATGCTCAAGGTTTCTAATTTTGCACTGAGGCAGTACTAACCCACATTATGAAACTGTGCAGTCATTCATGAAATGGATGTTTTCCAGCCATCCCTAATATTGAATCGTTCAAGTCAGGGAATGTCTGAGTGTGTGCTTGGCTTCTGGTCTGTACATGCATAAAGTGATGCTGCCTGTAGGTTACACCTAAATATTCAACCAACCTGGAAGTCAAAGGCAATATAAGTGTGAGAATAAGCCTGGAGCTTTATCACACTTTGTACAAAATGAGGCATGCAATGGGCTCTTGAATAACTGGAAAGCTGACCTAGCAATGTGTCATTGGTCACTATTAAGCAGATGATCACTAATTTCTGGTTCCTAGTGCTTGTAGACAGGGCTTGCTCAGCAGGAGCAGCAAGACAAAAAGGCACTGCATCACCCCTTGGGGATTTTGCTGGCAGATAGGAGGCTGAACTCAGAAATCCTCCAGTGGATTTCTGCTTAATTTATTTAGTGCAGCACAGTGATTTGCTGTTGGTCATTTTGTTACAGTTGAAACAAGAGACCTTCCTGTGTAATTGCCATCTGGGAGGTTAGTGTGGATCATCTGAGCTAATCCTTTAGGACCTGTGTTGCATTGCCACAAAACCTGTGAGGTTAGAGAAGGTCCTGGAGGTTTGAAAAACAGCTCAGCAGGAAATAAAGTATTTTAAAAACACAGCAGGCTTCTTATTTCTTTCCAGGCGTGGGCAGGGATGGTCAGATCATTCATTGGAGGTCCAAACATTATGGTGCATTCACCAGTCACATCACTATGGAGGTCCAAACATTATGGTGACTGCAGACAGGACTTTCATAGCCAGGAGGGGGATTTCTAGGATTTAGCTGGAAACACAAGCTGAGATATCCTGGGTTAAGGCTAAGAGCTTAGCTCTCTATCAGACCCTGGCACCTCGTGGCACCAATGGTCACTGAAGGACATGGTCTGGCAGTGCAAGGTGATTTAAACAAACTCTGTGTTCCCTCCACAGCTCACAACCCGGCGCCAGCCCCAGAGCGGCCGACTGCCACCGTCTCACCCCTGCGGACACCCAGCTCACCCTCTCGTCTGCCAGCAGTGGCCATCCGGCCTCACCCTGCCATATCCCCACAGCACAGCCACCAGCCACCCATGCCGGGGACCCGACCCCTTATCCCTCTCACCTCTGCTGCTGCTGCCATCACCCCACCCAACGTGAGCGCAGCCCACCTCAACGGCGAGGCAGGCAGCGGACCCCTGGGTGGCCCTGTCAGCCCCGGTCCTGCCAGCAAGGCTGAGGAGAGGAAGAATGAGAAGGTAAGGGCCGCTGCATCCCCACTATGCCTCACTTTCCCTCCTGTGGGACGTGTGAGGAGGGACCCTTTGGTTGCCCAGGAGGGCAGAAACTGCTTTTCAACACCAGCCACCTTAGGCATCCTCATATCACATTACTTTCATGCTTCATCCTTTACCTCTACGCCCATCCCCAACACTGCTCTCACATTTCCCTCTTGCAGGTGGGAAATGAGGATGAGCCACTGATGGGCTAAATTTGTGTGTTTCTTTCAATGATTGGCACCCAAATCTGGTAAGTAACAGTGGTGCATAAAGATCTTATAGCAAACTCTTGGTCATCTAAACCAGACGGCCTAGTCAGAAGCCACCTACCTTGCTACGTGAAGAAACTGATGGTGATACCAGACCTGGGGCAGGTGCCACAGTCACAGTATAATGCTGGGTCGTGAGTGGCAGGAGCTGGTTTACTGCTCCAGAAACATCGTGGTTTCCTGCAGAAACTTTAATTGCAGTGGTCCAGCCAAACAGGGAGAAGGGAATTAAACACAATTTATTGGGACATAGGTACCATGAATTGTTCAATCTCTTAGGAACCTGCAGTGGGACTGACAGCTGAGTGCCTATCCCTTGTGCCCCTTACTAAAGAAAACCACTGTGAAGGGCTGCTTTAAGCACACAGCTTTTTAGGTTCTTTCAGCACATGTTTACGTTGTGTTAGCAGTTCCTATTTATCAATGCTGAAAATGCATAGCAGAGCTCATTGATACAAACTACATGTTGTAGGCATGATCCTGGTTTGTAACTGAGTAGGAGGAAGAGATGTAGGGGCTTGCTTTTCCTCTGGACTGGGAAAAAAATTCTTTCCATATACTCCCTGGGGTTGGAACTAGATGATCTTTAAGGTCCCTTCCAACTCAAACTATTCTATGATTCTATGATTCTATGATTCTGTGAGTCAGAGCTGGAGCCATGCCTTCCAAAGTGAAGGCTGGTTGAGCAAATATTTTGATAAATAAGGAATAGTCATAACACTCAGAAGGAAAAATCCACCGAAAGAGGCAATATCTGTTATCAGGATACCTGATAAACAAAACCCAGAAGTAATGACATAACTGGCAAACTGCCAGATAAGCAAAGATAGGAAGCAATTTATCTGAATTCAGTTTCATTGTATTAATCACACAGGTACATTGAGATAAAAGGAACAGAGAGGATGTTAGTAAGAGGAGCAATAGTAAGGTCTTCAGCTCTCTTTACTGAACATAGACCAGAGAAATGCACAGGTAATCATCTCCTGAGAAACTGAGATTAGCAAGTCATATCTGAGGTAAATTGGAGTGTGCCAAAAAATTAGCATTTTTGTTGGAATCAACAGTTTTTGGTGTCACATCTGATTATTTATTTCAATCCCAGCTTAGTCTTTCCAGTTTCTTTTGTAGAATTCCCTTGAGGATAATGGCCAAATAATCAGAGGGAATGTTTTGGGAAACATTCTTTTATTATTAACCGTTTTGTCTTTCACACACTGATGGTCAGTGTGAGTTCAGTACAGTACAATGGACATGTAATATATAGGAAGAAGTAGTTTGCACTTGGGGATAAACACACGGAAGACCCACTGGTTTTCATGGTTATATTGTAGAAGATGTTTCTTTTGAGGGCTATAGATCTCGGTTGCAGTTTTTGCATTTGTTGCTCTGATACCATCAGATATATTGGTCACTGGGAAATTTTCTTCAAAAGATAAGTTTTAGAAAGGTTGCTTGGCTGCTTGCAAGCTGTGCTGGGAGATAGTGGGGAAAAAAAAACATTTTCAGATGTGAACTTCTATTGGTTTATGTTATATGACTTCCCACCTAGATTCCATTCTAGGATACCAAATGTGAAATTGAGGGGCAGATGCTGTAGTGAGTCTGTATATGCTATTTGGGTTGCTTATTCCAAGACAGAATTATCTTTACCTCGGCCACATCTTTGCTGAGTGTACTGGTGAGGCTGTCACTGTTAATGCTTTCCTCTTTGCAAATATTTATAAGCCAGTATCACATATTCCTGTTGGTATGCAGCAGTCAGATAGAGGCAATCCCGAGATTTCTCTAAAATCAAGAAACTCTAATTTCAATTTTCACTTTTGTTTCGTTTTGGCTTAAAGGTAAGTGGCAGAAATAATCCTGAGGATTATGATTCTCAGGTCAGCAGGAATGGTTTTCTTGCTTGTCTTCTGTTGACATAGCAAATAAATCCTGAGGTCTATTTTTTAACATTTCTAGTTCTCTACTTTGGCATATTTCTTGAAGGTCATGATCCAGACTTCCAAACCTGCAGGAGAACCTTGGCACTTACATTCATTTAGGCACCCTAAAAATAGTGTCTTACTGTCATACTCCTGCTGACTTAAGCAGAAGGTTAAATATGGTCTGCACACCAGTCTTCACTTGTAGGTATGCACCTAGCCCTGGAGGAGCCTACCTGCAACGGGCCTTGTGCTCCACCTCTCAGCTCCTTGACCAGCCTCTTTTCACTTAGGGAATAGTTTCAAAGCTGCTCTCCGCCAGCTGCTGATGGCAGCTGATGAAAGGCTGAGGAGTAGATAGTGCTTAACTGTTCTCAAAAGGTGCCCAGGCAACTAAGCAGGCTTAGAAGTAGAGCACTTGAAAAGCAAAGCTGTTTCAGTGATATGTGGACACGTACAAAGCAGTAGGAATAGTGGCTCACTCTGAAGTAGTGCAGGCACTACAGAAAGAACAAGTTTAGGACTAAACAAGGCAGGGGAACATGGCAGAAATCAAAGAGGTAATGGGGGCCAGGGCACCATAGAACAGACAAGAGCTTTGGCACCTGCCAGGAGATATAACAGCAGTCGTCACAGAGGGAATGCCAGTGAGGAGGACGAAGGTGAAACCCACAGGGAGGGGTCCTGAAGTAGGAAAATTAGAATACAGGAGTTGAAATGTATCTAAAGAAGGACATTGAAAATAGCAAGGCATAAAGGAGATGCTTCCTTCTCATTGCTCTCTACAACTACCTGAAAGGAGGTTGTGGAGAGGAGGGACCTGGTCTCTTCTCCCAAGTGACAGGGGACAGGACAAGAGGGAATGGCCTCAAGCTCCGCCAGGGGAAATTTAGGCTAGAGATTAGGAGGAAGTTTTTCACGGAAAGGGTCATTGGGCATTGGAATAAGCTGCCCAGGGAGGTGGTTGATTCACCTTCCCTGGAGGTGTTTAAGGCAGGGATGGATGAGGTCCTTAGGGACATGGTTTAGTGTTTGATAGGAATAGTTTGACTCCATGATCCAATGGGTCTCTTCCAACCTGGTGATTCTATGATTCTTCTCAAATGACCTGCTTGAGGTCATTTTTTCTTCTTTTCCAAGAAAGAGGTTTCCTTCCCCAGAAGGAAAGTAATAATTGTCCCGTAAAGTCACTCCATTCCATAGTCACTCCTAGTCTGTAGAAATGTCCCAAAGATGTCACAGCCACCGGAGGGAAGTAATAGAGAGCAAATGGGGAACAATACATTTCCTTCATGGGTGAGGGTGGTGTTAGGGGTCCTTTGAACTCTTACCTCGTCATTTGTTAATAACATCTACTTATGTAACCATTTAAAACTCATAGAATTCAATCTCAATTCCTAATTCTTCTAAACATCTGAAAGAAATGGATGGAGATCCCAGCTGGAATTGAAGCAAAACTCTGTGTATTTGGAGCCTTTTAAGACGGGGATCCTGCTTTTTCAGTCACAATGAGCACCGCACAAGTTCAGCTGGCAGGTCTCAGCTGAAGGCTTGTAATTATGCCATGACTACTACTTTCACCTCGGTCAATTTTTGTTGTACATAATCTGGGCTGATGCTTAATACCTCTGGTAAAACCACTTATTTGAATGAACTAATGCATTTCTCATTAACTGTGCTCCTCATTACGTTAATCAAATCAGAAAAATCACACTGGATGGTTTGGTCACTGTAATTAAACTTTCTTTAAAATCCACTCATTTGGCTCCCAATGAGCATTTTGATTAAACTCTTCCAAAATTTCTGGCCCAATATCTGCTGAAGAGGAAAATAGGAGGTTGCTCTAGTGAGAAAGCTTTTAATTCATTACTGAGTTACACCAACAGCTGATCTTGAGTGCTATCATGAAGCACATGTAAGAGAAGTGGGTGATCTGGCCCAGTGAACATGGGTTTACAAAAGGCAGGTCTTGCCAAACTTACCTGATCTCCTTCTATGACAAAGTGACTCGGCTACTGGACCAGGGAAAGGTTGTGGATGTGGTCTTCCTGGACTTCAGTAAAGCCTTTGACACAGTTTCTCACAGCATTCTGCTACAGAAACTGTCAGCCTCTGGCCTGGACAGGCGCACACTCCCCTGGGTCGAAAACTGGCTGGATGGCCGGGCCCAGAGAGTGGTGGTAAATGGTGTAAAGTCCAGCTGGAGGCCAGTGACAAGTGGGGGTCATCCAGGACTCAGTGCTAGGTCCAGCCCTGTTCAATATCTTCATCAATGACCTGGATGAAGGCATCAAGTGTACCCTTAGCAAGTTTGCAGACAACACTAAGCTGTGTGCAAGTGTGGATCTGCTGGAGGGTAGGGAGGCTCTGCAAAAGGATCTGAACAGGCTGGACCAATGAGCAGAGTCCAATGGCATGAGGTTCAACAAGGCCAAATGCCAGGTCCTGCACTTGGGGCACAACAACCCTATGCAGTGATACAGACTAGGAGAGGTCTGTCTAGAAAGCTGCCAGGAGGAGAAGGGCCTGAGGGTGTTGGTTGACAGCTGACTGAACACGAGCCAGCAGTGTGCCCACGTGGCCAAGAAGGCCAGTGGCTTCTTGGCTTGTATCAGAAACGGTGTGACCAGCAGGTCCAGGGAGGTTGTTTTCCCTCAGTGCTCAGCACTGGTGAGACTGCACCTGGAACACTGTGTTCAGTTCTGGGCCCCTCACCAAAAGAAGAATGTTGAGGCTCTGGAACGAGTCCAGAGAAGAGCAACGAAGCTGGTGAAGGGGCTAGAGAACAGGCCCTATGAGGAACGGCTGAGAGAGCTGGGGTTGTTTAGCCTGGAGAAGAGGAGGCTGAAGGGAGGCCTCATTGCTCTCTACAACTACCTAAAAGGAAGTTGTGGAGAGAGGATGCTGGCATCTTCTCCCAAGTGACAGGGTATACAGGACAACAGGGAATGGCCTCAAGCTCTGCCAGGGGAGATTTAGGCTGGACATAAGGAAAAAAATTTTCACAGAAAGGGTCATTGGGCACTGGAACAGTCTACCCAGGGAGGTGGTTGATTCACCTTCCCTGGAGGTGTTTAAGGCATGGGTAGATGGGGTCCTGAGGGCCATGGTTTAGTGTTTGATATGAATAGTTGGACTCGATGATCCGATGGGTCTCTTCCAACCTGGTTATTCTATGATTCTAATTAGTTACTGTTTTACCTAGCCAGAATATGAAAAAGTATTTTTAAAATGGGAACATAAAATTAAATGTTTCTTACGAGTGTGCTCAGGGGAAAAAATCTATTTGCAGCTTTAGAGTTAGTAACTGTGTTTCTGGAATACATAGAGAATCTGGATAAGTGAGTCAAAACAAATGGGAAAATACACTGGGCTACTGTTTACTGATGTTAAGATAACAAGAGACCGCTTCTTCAGAAAATGACTTTGAATATGCAACAACAGTTTAACATGTGAAGACCGAATTAGTAAACATCTGTCTGTTCTCAGCAATGTCACTCTCTCAGACACTGGTCCTTCTGCTCAAAGTAGCTGTGTTCCTCAAATTCTGTAGTATGTTTGGCATGATCCTGGTGTAAGGACTATATTACAAAATAAAACAAGTCAAGGCCTGTTTTCTGTCCCTGCAAATGTCCCTGCATGACTTACATACACATTTGTAAGCTTTGTTCTCCACCCAAAATAGGGTAATTGCATCCAGGCTGCTTATTGAGAACAGTCCTGGTATGCGGTGTGGCCCAAACTGTGCCTGCTAGTTGATATAAACCAAAACCACACTGGTTAATTGATGTAGACCAGGGTTTGATGCTAAAACTTGGCCTTGTTTCATATGCCAGTATAGACATGACCAGAGACCCTTCCCTCTCCACCACTCCCCCTTTCTGCCAGTGCCTTACTCTGCCTTCACCTGATTTGCAGACCAGCGTCCAGTCCCACCAGGCAATGTCCCTCAGTGCAGACCTGCCATCTGCAAGGTTAGTTGCCCATCCTGGCTTTACATGAGGTTGGAGACTAGCTCAAACGCCCTTTGAAAATTTGGCTTTATAAACTCTGAGATGCTCTTTAGCCTTACTTCGTACTGAAGGTGTCTAATCTATCAGTTAGTAGAACTGAAACTGCCTGAAGGACCTGATGCTACATGATAGTGCACCTTCAGTTTTTACTTACTCTTAGTCTCCACATTGCAACTGCTTCTCATATTAACTTGTCCCTGAATGAGAAGTGTTTGTTATCACTTCACATCCACTAAAGAAATTGAATTCCTTATCCAGAAAGTGGAAGATGAGTCTCAAAAGTGAAGTGCTGAGCTTTTGCAAGGACTTTGTAGACATAAAATAACAACACAAAAATAGTGGTCACCATGGGACGAATAAGGAAAGCTAAGGATAGAGTTGGTGAAAGTAGATTTTTCCAATACAAAGTCAATATGACTGACCCTGAATTTTTCAAAGAGGAATTCAGCCTTCCTTGCAGATATAAAAAGATTTAATATTTTTCACTTTATAACTGGTTCACCTGAGAAAATCCCCTCAGTTGTATGGGTATGAAAATAAAGGCTAAGTGACTAGATGAAAGCAGTGCAAGTCAAAAGAATGAAAAAACAACACAAGCCCAGAAAAACCTGGTTTAAATTCTTAGAATGACTGTATCAAAATGTAGAAAGCATTAAGAGGATGTAACATAGGAATAGTAATGTAAACATTTGCATCAAAAAGATAAAGAGTAAGTTCTTTGACACTGATTTGCTTTAATACTCTGTAAGACATATGAATTGGTTCTGGAGCCACCGACGCTAACACTGCAGCAACCATTTTCAGTCAGATTTGAGTTTTTGATGTAATGTGTGTTCTAATTTGTTCTTTAGTAAGGATTCTTTAATCTGGAACATTTTGGTTCAGTTCTTTCAAAACTTGTGCACCGAATGCATACTGTTAATCCATTTCCTCTCAACAAAGGCAAGGGGGTGCCTCCATCACAAATGAGCCGCTGCTTCCCATGCTCCAGAAAGCAAATCTTGGCTCTGTGACCAACAAGTGATTCACCAGAAACTTGGGCAGGGAGTGCAAATCTCTTTTTCTTGTCATGTGAATTCAGGATACAAAGTTCTGGTTTAGGGCAAAGAAATTGTGCTTAAAATTTCACCAGCACCTTCTCCCTGTATCACTAGAGTTCAATTTAAAATGACAAAGACCTGGCAACTTGCTGATGAATATTTTAAGGCTGGCAAATAACCCAGCCGTAAGCATGAGCCCCAGCTGTCAAAACATAGCAAACTTTATCTTTACAATAAAACAGATTTCTGTTATTTCTGACTGGATAGGATTCTTTTGCTTAGATCAAGGGCAATAAGCCATTGATCAAAATTTCTTTTTCTTCTTCGCATTTTTGATGTTAGGAAATGCTTTCAAACTCCCCACAGATATTTCAAGCATTGACTTTGCTGCCAAGCAGTCTCCAAAAGCTATTCCTCTTCTTTCTCCTCTCCCCAGCTTCTGCTTATCTGTCTCATAGTGCTTGTCACAGGATTTCTCAAATGTCCGCAGTGGATTTCTGTAACGCTGTTTCAAGTGGTGCTGTGCTGCATTCTGTGGCAGTAAGGGGAAGAAGATCCAGGAGAAGAGGAGATGGAGAATGTTTTAGCTTCAAGAGGAAATTCAGTTTATCCTCTAACTGGAGACAAATTTGTTTGGGTGCCAAGGCACAGAATTTTTCTAGCACCTGTAGAGTCCTAATTCTATGACACAGGACCCATGGGCTTTTACTAAATCCTGAATACTGCTTGGGGAAGAAAATAAAACTGACAAAAGAAAGAGCATGCAAGGGAATACTGGAAGCAGAGGGTTGGAGGCGTGTGTGCTCACGAGTGCATGTGTTTGTCTGCCTGTGAGCATCCCGGCACTGGCAGTCCCATGGCATTCCCCTGCCTGCAAAAGGATTCATGCAAGACCAGATGACTGGGTGGTGCCAGGCTGTAGGAGGGGATGGCAAGCACCTTCTTGGATTAGTCAGGTCAAATGTAAGCACTCTTGTAGTATCAATGGGAGACACTGACATGGCTGTTGAAGGATCATAGGGGCCAATCCCTACCCCAGACAACACAACTCTGCTTTTGAGCATCCCACCACAGCTTCTGCCCTCTCTTCCTAAAGGACATGGTCTGATCCCTCGTTTTCTCATAATATCAAGCTCTCAGTTCTCATGCACGGGTGAAAAAAAAAAAAAAAAAACAAAAACCCAAAACCAAACAGAGTGTAAATGCTGTGCCTGTCCCTGTCCTCTACTTTCCACCTTAGAGCAGTAACACACAGAATCAGCAGGGGGCTGCCACTGCCCCACCAATCCCATAAAGGAAAATGTGCAGGGTGAAATCATTCCATCAGGAAAACACAGTAAGAAGCTGGATGCCTTGAAAACAATGCAACAACATGCAACGTGTCAGAGTTGGTAGCATATGTCCAGGACTCAGTTGCTTTCCTCTGTTGTTTTGCAACTATGAATTCACAAACCACTAAGTCTTAAACCTGGAGAGGCAACAGGGATTTTTCACTCAGATGCAAGTATCTCAAATATCAATGCAATTGTTTTATGGAAACAGAGTTTGAACTTTCCTGTGAAAATTGGCTATAATCAACTTTTCAGTGCCCATGTTTGTTTTTTCAGTCACACAGTAACTGGTGTTTTCCCTTACTTTTCCCTACTGTTACACATAAAAAAAAAAAAAAAAAAATAAAAAATCTAGCATCTATGCAGAAATACTTCAGCAAGCTCTGCTAGAAGAATTACATAAACGAAATGAAACTGCGTTTTCTGTCAGACGTCAGTACAGCATGTTGTAACATATAACAGGTATCTGCAGCATGTTTCTGGTTTTATCATGTAACTTGAGGGCATAACCAAGTTATAGCAAGGGAATATTTATCTTATTTTGTACATTTTTGTTTACTTTTCGTTTTGCAGTAGCAGCAGATTCACAAGCTCTCAGCTTTTCTTCCTCCAAATGGTAAAGCCACTTTAAAGTCAGTCGGGGTTGTTATTTTTTTGACAGAATGTCTCAGGCGTCTAGTAAATTCCCTTCAGACCAAGTCAAGACATTGAGTCAGTACTGGTTTCAGAAGAAGTGAAAAGAACTCACTCTTATTATGCCCTCTGGAGAAAAGATTAGTCTCGGGAATTCAGAAAGTACACCATGCAAAAGTTGCTTTTCAGACACTATGTTTGTGGGCTACCTGTAATCAATTAATATAGGATGTCAAGCAAACGACCTTTTAAAAAACAATTCATTATAAAGGTTGGACTCTAACTGTTGCTTTTCTTTTTTGCATATTTTTTTTTGGTTTGTATTCACTGATATGTTTCTGTAAGTTAATACTGCATAAGTTAAAATATAAACCTTCACTCAGAGCTCACTGTATTCAGCACGCTAGCAGCAAAATGGCATTGGGCTTCATCACCAGATGCCCCAGGGACAGAAGTAATTTAATGTGAGTCCATGACCAACTTATTTTGTAGTAAAGTAGATTTCCTGCACTGTAGTTTTTAGTCCCAATTCATGATCGTTTCAGAAATGGTATATTTTAAAATGGAACTAGCTTGCTTTTTTGATGACTTTAGAGATCTCTATTCCCTCCTGTACAACATTACGTTATTTTTCATATCTTAAGTTTTGAGACAGAAAAGCAGGGCGGGGGTGTGTGTGTGAATCAAGCAGGCAGATCCTATGAACACGATGGTGCCTGCTGTGGCAAGGGAAATGCATAAGCTTGGCTTTGATCAGGACATAAAAGAGAGTGCTGATTTTCCAACTTTTTAAATTTTTCTGGACAGGTTTTGTATCTAAGCCAGAGAGGCTTCATTGGCAGGCTTAGATCTAACCTGGCTGAGAGATACAGTTGGCCAGCAGGGAAAGTGGCACAGAGAATACAGGACGGATGACAGCCCCACAGGCTTGGAATGGGTTTCCATTCACCAGCCTTGAGAAAGTGACATGTATGCTGACCATCCACCACAGATGTCTATGTTTTCTTAAAGTAGTGCAATTAAGAACATTGTGCAACTTCCCTGAGCAATCTCTCCTGAGCAATCTTTTCCTGCCCTTTCATATGCCTAGGGCCAGAAAACTCCTGGTTATCCATCCTGAATCTCTAAGGACTGCAAATTAATTTTGCTTCTTCATATCCTGCTCCAGCTGATTGGCTTCCTTCTGACAGCTTTCCACATATTAGAAAACTAATAATGTCTTCAGTTTTCAAGAATTCTCTTCTTTCAACCTCACTGAGCCCAGTTTCTAACCTTTCTTCACATATAATGCTTTCTAGGCCTCTGATTACACTTTCGAGTTCTCCTCTGGGCAGTCTTCAGCTTGCTGGGACCTTAACGAGCAGTGCTCCTGAGCAGGGTTTTGCTGAGACCTTGTTATGGCCAGCTAGGATAGAATAAGCATTTTCCATGGCTTACATAGAAGATGTTTGTTAATATGTTTCCAGGTGAAGTCTGTCTTTCTCACAGCGGCATCTTGACTCACACCAAGTTTGTGAGCCTGTGCAACTCCCTTTTTGCAGAGCTACTGGCCAGCCAGTCACTCCTCATTTTGCGTCTGTGCATTTCTGTGCATTTCTCTTTCCTAACAGAGGCATGTTGTTCTTGCCTATGCAAATTTCAAATTTTCTTCTTTTTAGAATTTTTTTTTCTGGATTCTTGCCTTGTTTGTCCTTCTGTTATGGGTTAATCCTGGCAGGCAGCTTAGCCTCACATGACCACTCAATCACTCCCTGCCACAGTGAGAAAGGGGAGAGAATTGGAAGGGTAAAGGTGAAAAAACTTACAATTTGAGATAGACATTTTAATAGTTATGTACATATGACATTTTAAAGCTGTGTATGAGCAAGGCAAAATAAGGAATTTGTTGAGTGCTTCCCATCAGCAGGCAGGTGCTCAGCCATCTCCAGAAAAGCAGGTCTCCATCATGCCTAACAGTTACTTGTGAAAACAAACACTATCATTTCAAATATATACCACTTTCCTCCTTCTTCCATCAGCTTTTATTGCTGAGCACAATATCATGTGGTTTGGAACATCTCCCTGGTAAACAGGAGTCTTCTGTCCCAGCTGTGTCCCCTCCCCGTGTCTTGTGCACCCCCAGTCCGGTCGTTGACAGGGCACAGTGAGCAACAAAAAAGACCTTGATACTGTGCAAGCACTGCTCAGCAATAACTGAAACATAGTGTTTTATTATCCTTATGTGGTCACAAGTCCAAAACATATCGCCATACAAGCTACTAGGAAGAAAATTTACTCTATCACAACTAAAACCAGTAGGTCTTCCAACTGCTTACGCACTTAATCAGCTCAGTGTCTACTGCTGGTTTTAGAAGTATCCTCTTTATCTCACCTAGCAAGTAATTAATAAAAAGATTGACTAACAGTGGGACTGTCTTCTTGGTTTGACAGAAAGTCATTAACTGGGAAACATTGCAAGGCAACCAGCAGCATCTGGTTATCTGCAGAGTGAGTTCTTGCATGTACGCTGCTGAGTTAGAAAGGAGAGTGCAAGACTGGAAGGGACCCCTCAAACACACACGTCACTGTCCTAGCAGGAAGAAGCCAAATGAACAAACTTGTGCAAGTTATTCATCATACTGCCTGATCTGCTGTGGGCAAGTTGTCAGATACAGCAAAGTAATCAAACTGCAGAAGCTTGAATAGAAGGCATGACTGCTTAACTAACAGAAAACTAATTCTGTTATCTCTGTAGGCAGAGACATTCCAGTCAAACCATGATCAAATTGAAGATGAGACAATTCTAAGTCAATGTTTACCCACAGCATTTTGCTAAAATGAAAATAAGAAAGGCTGTCAGTCTGTACAGAGCATCAGTCGATCAACTACTGCAGCCAAGGGGAAATCTTGCATTGTTATCTTGTGTAAATGGTTTTTCAGCTTCATCTATGGTGGGTGGGCTCTGAGATGGACTATTATGACTAAGCTGTCATTTCTGCCCCAGTGCAGTAGTGATTTTGTCTTTATATAGTTTCCATTATTTTAAGATGTGAGGCGTATGACCAACATCTTCACAGAAGCATTTTGAGCTTTTGTGTTAAAATTGATCATTTCTTGCTGTTAGTTGGCAGGATCCACCTTTTATTTTAGGTCATACTGGCCTCTTCTGCATCAGTCAGCTAGCTGGCAGAGTAAAGAGGAAAACACTGTATATGCGTGTCATGGCTAATTATTTCTGCAGTAGTCACATGTGAAAACACTGACCAGATGTCACTGCCTAATTGTGCAGCACGCTACAAGCAAGTGACAAATTTGTGTCCATATTGTTCTTGCGGTTACAGATGTGACTATATGTGTAACCCATATGAGATGCTGCTTACTGGCTACAACACTGGAATTATCCTTCTATCAGTTTTGGCATAAAGCATGTCCTTGGACATTTTGGGTTACCCAAATCAGCTTAAGCATGATGTTCAAGCTAACGTGCTTTGTCTCACATGTGGGGTAGGATGAGGAAGTGGAGGACATTAGTTTAGGCAGTAAATGTGACATGGCATTTAGTTAAATCAGTGCAACTCAATTACATTTAATTATATGATCATACCTGCAGGTCAAATGTCAGTGAAAAATAAGCAGATAAAACAGGTGAAGGAAGGGAAGATACAACAAAGGGGTAGGATTGCAATGCAAAACCAGCCTTAGCTCAAAAGGTGAAAGAAACCACAGTACTATTGATTCCCTTTCCCTACCTATACCCTAGCTGTTCCCTTGGTTGGCTCTGGTTTTCATTTACAATCCTTTTTGCTCAAGTCTTTTTAAGAAAGGGGAATTTTATTCTCCTAGAGACCTGGTTTATTATAAAGGTATTGTGAGATTTTTTTTAGCAAGTGGTCTTTGATGGTTCCATTTTTATTTTATAAGTAACAAAAAGACAAAACTAGGAAAAGAGATTAAACCTAATTTTTACTGAACAGAGGGTGTTCTTATTACAAACACTGCCAGGGTTTAAGTGGCTTCTAGGAAGTCTTTTGCTGTTGCAAAGCTTACAATTAACTGCAGCCCAAGTGTTCTGACATTTGGAAAGCCACAGTGCTCAGGTCACCTTATCAAAGAAATTGTCATTTACATGTCTGTCATTCCACTGACACTGACATCTGCTTACTTTGCAATACTTTAAAATAATTCTGGGATTCTTTCCTCATTTTTTTAAAGAGCATACATTACCAATGTTAGAGAAAAGGACTTCAGCCATCTCAGTCTGTTTCAGAAGTAATTCATAGGGCATTGCTTGAAATCATAGTAACTTGAAAATGCCTGTAGCACAGCTAACAGGAGGTTGTAGAAGCCTCAGCTGCTTTGCCTGGAGAGCTTATGCACTGTAATACTTGATCACACCTCAGTGCACCCTGGACAACTCTGTTCTTGTGTGGTGATGCTGGGTGCAGCAAGGTCTGTAATGCCCATGGATACAGATCACCTGGGACTCTGTGCAGTCACTGATGTGGAGAGTCTGAGCTCCCCCTTACTCCCAGAAAAGAAGTCATTGGCTTAGGGGCATTTAGATGTCTCTTCTTGACGCTAATAAAGTATCACTTGCCTTGTTTGAGACACACTGTCATGAAGTCAGGAGGGAGCAGGGGCAAGACCTGATTTTTTTTTAATGCATGAAATACATTAGGAATCGTTTTTCAGATGCTCAGATTTGTTGCTGTGGGAGCTGCCAAAACTGGAGGGCATCCTTCAGAGAGCAAAATTTTCATGCTCATGGCTTTGATGTTGTCAAGGACCTGCTTTTGCTACGTCAGACAACCTGAGATCCACCACGGTCCCTCCCACTCCCACCCCTCATCCAGTCCAGGCTGCCCCAGCAGCACTGCTAAGCCCATCAATTTTTCAAAAATATGTTGCCTCAGCAAGTAAAACCTATGCTATTGCCACCTCTAGGCCACAGTCCATGTTGGCATGATGTGTTCTGTCTGTCTCAGCTGACAACTTAGCCTCTAGCTAAATGCACCTTTTTACAAACTGATGAATTGTTTGTAGGAATTATTTCACTGGAATGTGTTCTAGTGCCTAGTATACACAAATACTGGCAATTTTTCTCTTTTGTGGGAAATCAGAGAAGAACATACCTTCTGTGACACCTGAATTTTCCACAAGCAGCCTTCCCTCTGAGTGTGGGTCAACCCAATACCATTTAGTTTGTTAGAAGTGCTGAAATTACAGCCTGAGGTGGCACAGCTGCTGGAACAATATCAACCAAGTGGGAATAGATACTTAAGCATCAAGGGACAAGATGATGACCTCCACTAATCCAAACCTTTTACCAACGTGTTTCTTCTTTCCATAAAAAT
Organism: Coccyzus lansbergi; assembly: GCA_033558105.1. NCBI lineage: Eukaryota > Metazoa > Chordata > Aves > Cuculiformes > Coccyzidae > Coccyzus > Coccyzus lansbergi. The sequence continues at coordinate 651,053 of JAUMJK010000260.1, read as the reverse complement.
AAAAGTCTCACTTGCCTGTCGTTTAATAAGATTACAAAGCAAGACAAAGCAATTTTAACTATTTGCTTCTGAAATTAAATCTATCCCTTGTGAATGGGGAGAGCCAGAGCTAACTACGTGTGAGATTGGAGTATGTCAAAGCACATCCTGCCTTTTGTCATTGATTCTCTTTCATTCAGGTGTTCAATGAGTGAGCTTACTCTGGCTTTCTGCAAAATATGAGTGTTGCTCCCAGAGCTCCCCAGGACCAATAAATCTTTTTCAGTTCTTTACATAAGACAAGGAGCAGCAAGCTAAACAATCAGTCTAAATCATCTTATTTAGAAACACTAATTCTAAGCAGTTTGTCTAACAGTTAATGTATTTATACATCTTTTTCTCATTTCTGAGTCCTCTGCTGTCAGTGAAGCTGTGATAAATTCTTCTCTAGCTTGAATAAATGAACCTAAATTTTCAGAAGCATGATCATACTCTGTCCAGCTGGTTTGCTTATAATCTCTGGAAAGCACAGTTAGTCTACCACAGTTGCCTAAATCATTTAGTCATACTTGATTTATGTTAAAGTAAAGGTTTAACATTTGCTGCGCTTCAGTTTAGGGTAGACATGGTGCAGCGTTATGTGGGAGACCTCTGTGGTATCTTTGGTGTGTACAAAGCAGCACGATGCCAGGTTAGGAAGCAAGCTGGGCACTTGGAAGCAATAGGGTCTTGTCCACGCTCCTACCAATACTTTTATGGCTCCTTCATGCAGCCTTTGATCTATGATGTTTTGCACAGCTGAGATGGAGCTGAGGAATCCAAAAAGCAGTTGCATGGCTGTCAAAGTGCTCTGGGGTTGTAGTTCCCAACTTTTTGTGTCTCTTCCTTGGCTCACACTGCATCCTGCAGGCTGCCTTTTGCCCTCTCTCAGACCCTGCAGCTGTGGAAGTCTCTGAAGAGCTGATTTCCCAAAGCTAAGAGGGCACAGGGGAGGACTCATTCCTCGCTTTTTCCTGTTTCCTATACTCTTGCTCAAATAGCTGATTTCTTTTTCATCATAGCAATCATTCTCTTGTTATAGCAAGTTGGAGTCTGTGTATGCTCTAAGTGCTTTTTCTTTTACCTATTGGGATTTCATGAAGCAGAGTTGAATCCATACCATCATTTTAACAGCCCTTGCTAGATTTGTTCAACATTAATTTGCCTACTCCCCTTAGAAACTCTTCATACTTCCATGATACTGTGTGCAGTAAGTCTCCCTTTGATTATGTGTTGTGGGAAAAAGTGCTTCCTATTTTTTGGGTTTGACCATTTGCCTGATAATCTCATTAGGTTCCCCTAATTCCTGAATTGTGGAAAATAACCAGTCTGTTCCCAAGTTACCGTCTTTGTGCAGCCAGGGATTTTGTAGGCCATTCTCATATTTCCTGTCTGTGATTTGCTTTACAAGGGGGCATCTCCAATGCACAGTTGTTCCACACCTCTCATGGTCCTTGCTGCCCTTTTCTGTGCTGTTCATAGTTATGCAATATCGTTTTCCAGTCATGGTGGCCGGAACAGGACACAACATTCAGGAAGGCAGGCATGACAGGGCTTCCTGCAGCACATTTTTCTACAGATGGCTTTTACCTCTTTCTCTAGACCTTTACTAACAATTGCCAATCTTCAAGACATCAGCACTGTCTTTCTGTGAGAAAATAGGCAGTTTAGAGTCATTAGCGGCATGGGAATATTTGGGATTTGTATTCCCAGAGCACACACATTGAATTTGCTTTTTGGCCAGTTTCACCATGTACATCAACTTTTGCTGAGTATGGAACTTTATTACCTTTAAGGCTCTTTCTTTGCACTGACATTTGTAATTTCCATTTAATGTGGGAGTAGAATTAAGTGCCTGGACAATGGAATTCACAAAATCTGACAAGCAGAATGTGTTTAAGCCAGCAAGAGATACCAGGTAAGGGAAGAGTGGGTTGAATTTTGGCTTTTTACACAGAGGTAGTTCCTTGCTTCCACTTGGGATTCCTAATGTGTACCCAGCCCTGCAGAGTGCTGCGTTTTCTTTCCAGAAACGGAGGGGGCAGCAGGGTGGAGCAGAGAAGTGGAAACTCAGTGCTTTTCTCTAAAGTTTCCTCACTTGTTGTAGGGTAATCAAACATCCAGTGGATTGCTTCTTGAACAAGGGACCTGAATGTCAAATGATGTAATGCCTACTCCCATCTTTTTTGTCCCCAAAGACATTGCTTAGACTCCAAAGGAAGAGATTGACTAAAATCGGAACTAAAGCACGTCCATATGAGTTTAGTTCTAGAGAGAATGACTGCCTGGAAATAAGTGGAAATGCTGCTATGGCCTTCATGAGAATCATAGTTTCATCATTTTCTTAGGTGTTGTCCTTGCATTTCATTGTATCAGAAACCAATTTTGAGCTACTTTATCATGACTGTAGTTTTCTGTTGCCTAGTGTTCTGTTTCAGCTGTTCCCACTAAAAAATATCACTAAGAAGTGTTATTGGGACATGGAGTAAGTTGCCTATCTTAAAAACTTTCCATCCTTTACATAACCATCACCCGTACCCTACACACCATACCAGGAAAAGCAATGAAATATAAACTATCCATCCATCAGCTTCTCCCTCCAACTATCCATTCATCAGCTTCTCCCTCCATCGAACACCAATAAAAGATCACATCACTGTAGCAGATGATCAGTTCTTTATTCACTGTTAATCATGTTAGTGTTTCTTTTACCTTCTACCTTTTATCAATTCAGCAGCCTTCAGGAAGTCCACCAATACCTGGGACTGCTTGCTTCCTCTACAGGGTCTTTTTCCCCTTTGAGCTAACCTTTAACTGTATTCCATCATTTGAAAGATCTAATATTGCATCTAAATTGAATATTCAAATATCTCTTTTAGTAGTCTCTCGAACCTCACATCCGCCCCAGTTCAACAAAAGCACATGATGAAGTGCCTATATACTTTGCTCTATTGGGACCTGAACACTAATTTCTTCTTCTCAGTTCTGTTTTCAAAACAACTGAAATTCCCAGTCAGTTCTAGCTGCAAGATATTGTGCTCATTTTCTCCTGGCTTTAATACTAGTTATCTTCAAATTTGTTCCTGTAAGTCTAATATGTTTGTGCATATATGTATGCATGTTACCATCACTGAGTTTTAAAAGACAGTGATATTATGATCCTGAAATCCTTTTTATTCCTTGGCACATACCTTGTATATTGAGAAGTTATTGTTTAGTAAGTGGTTACCATTTTCTTGTTCAGAATGTCATCTGTGCCTCATGAGAAACAGTGGCAAATTGCAATTGATAAGTATATATCCAAAGACATCCCAGACCTGAAGTTTTCATTTGACATGATGTTGGTTTGGACTTTTTAAATCATTATCAATATCTCAAGTCAAATAATTGTAGAGATTTTTAAAATCCAAATAGCTTTTTTCCCTAAAAGCCATAATCCAAAATACCACCTATTCCTTCAATTCAAGCATTAATCATCAGTAGTCAAGCTGGAATGAGAATAAAAATGCACTGTTCTCCAGTCACTAACTTCAGTTTACTGAAACAAGTACTGACCAAGTTAAACAAGCAATAAAAGTCGTGGTTTGGAGGTACTGACTGATAGATGAGTTCCTCATTTGTTCTGTTTCTCTTTTCTTCATTTTTAAATGGAACCTTTTTTTCTCCCTCTGGCTGTCTTATCTATTGATGTATCTAACTGGTGTTGCATGAGAAATTACCTCCTTTCCATGGCTGGAGCCAGTTATTCTATCAGCTGCAGTAAGGTTTCCTCATTTGTTTAATGAGTCTGGATAGGCAGGAAATTAAATATTAGGAGCTGCAGATGAAGAAAACTAAAACAGGGGTTTTTTTCTGTGTATTAGGGTGGTTTAAAAAAATGATCTGTATTAATATACACAGAACATGTAATTGGTATTTGGATTGTGGCATGATTATTACTTTGCAGACAGGGGAATCTGTTATCACTCAGTCGTCAATGAAGTAGCTGCATTCTGGTACTCATCTCATCTCTGAAACTGAAAGAAGAGCTATTTATTATCTTCAAGTGGGGTTATATTAATGAGGGGAAAAATCATCCCAAATTACTGCGAAGCAAAATATTTCAACATTTACATATCTAAGACTTTAATTTTGATCTACTCCTTTATGAATTCTTAAGCTCACTGTGTTCACTTTTTGAAAACAAGGGGAACCTGCACCTGTCCAAATGCTGGCTCCCCCAACTGCGTGCTTCGGGGACACAGAAATTCTACCTGTCCCACATTTGTGCTGCTAGAGACTCATTTCCACTGAAATTCTTTCACACTACACCATAGGAATGGAGACTCAAGTGTAGGCTTCACTAGACAAGTAAGAAATTCTGACCTACCTATACTTTCTCTCTTCACAGTCCTTTTTTTCTTGACTACAAACAGCCTGGGATTTATTTGAAAGAGCTAATTTTACTCTTTTGGGTTTTTTGAACAAGGTATTGATCCTTTTAAAATTAATGGTTTGGAAGTTTTGGCTCTGAACCTCCTAGAATAAAATCTGAGCAACACAAAGGTGATGATTTAAATTCAGCTAAACATGTCAGCAGTAACTAGGAGATGGAAGACGTGCTGTCCATGCTGTGAATCCATCCATCAAGACAGATGCAAAGGTCTGACCTTGGCAGGTTCAGGAGGTAGGGACGTCAAACACAGTTTGCAGTCAATTGGAAACATAGCTACTAGACAAAGAAAACTCAATAGTTACACAACTGGTTCAGTAGATTACAGATTTCCTAGAAACCAATGAAACAGTGGTCTGTGAATAGAAAAAGTAAACCATCTTTTTTTTTTTTCATTCAAAAACTTAATTCCTGGAAGTCATCAAAAATGTCCTCTGTAAACTTCTTATCTCTTTTCAAAACCCACGGAGTCTGTAACTAATCAGTGTCAATTTCTTATACAGCATTTATGCCCATTAATGCTTCCTTGATTTACAGTGAAACTGCTGAAGAAAGGACTGTCTTGGACAGTCATATAAATATTAAATTAATTTCTTGTGAAGGATGGCTGCTATTACACTAAATATTAAATGAATTCATAATACTTCGACATTTTCAATAAATCACTACTGGGACTGCATCCTAACATCCCATTCCAAATCTTTTTTTTTTTTTTTTTCTACTATAAAAGCCATGGAGAAAGACCAGTTACTCTCAAAGAGATGTACAGCTTTGTAACACTGAAGTCATTAACGAATTCCCATGGCACAAAGAGGAGTTTTAACTTAGTGCCTCTTTACAAATGGGGGGAGGAGGCATGAAGCAGTTGAGGTTGAACTGCTGATCACAGGAGGTTCTATCCCAATCTGTTTCTCATGAGAGACATCTCAGTAAATTATCAGCTCCTGACAGTCCTTGAAGTGCTCTGAGAAGCATCAGCGGAGGATCTGGCAATGTGATACCAGAAGGCTGAGAGTATTTGCCAGACTCAAAGGGAGAAAGAGCTGGATGTAATGTCTAATCTCCAGGCACTCAAAGTGGTTAGTATTAGCTCACCTCTAAATATCTTGCCCAAGGCCACAATGGGAAGCACGGGTCTCCTCAGGTTTTGACTAGCAGGACTAGGCTTCACAACTGAAGTAAGTCATCTTCTCTCTGTAGAGGACACAGATCTTAGTCTCAAAAGCTTAACAAAACAGTAGATTAAGAAAGGCTAAAAATAATTATTTTTCCTTTTGCTGAAGTAGAACAAAGGGTACAACAGCAAGTTCATTATAGCTCTCTGTTATCCGAGGGATGGTAGCTTGAGTGCAGAAATTTATGCCAAAGTTAAACACGTAGAGTAGAAGCCATTCTTGTAAACAAAATTGAATAACTGCCAGACTCATCTGCTTTTTAATGTGCAGATGGGTGTGAATATATGCATCTCCTCCTTTCCAAAGATTTTTGCTTCTGTACTTTAGACGGTCCAAGTTGCTCAAGGTTTTTTCTAATGAAAATTTGCCAAGGTATTTAAATTAGAAGCAAAAATTAGAAAAGCTGCTGCCACATAGGAATATTAATTGTTCATTATACAGGGCTTTAGTTCACATAGTTACTTTGCATGTGCAAAGCTGCCAATTAAAAAGGCTCAAAGTGCTCACTGCTGCACAATAGCCGTTTCTCCAGAGCCCCACAATGGCTATTGTGTTCTGTCTCTGACCTTTAGACACCTTCAAATGCATATTGACACAGTATGCAGGGATCATTAGAGCTATTGTTTCAGTGTGCTACAGGGAAAGGATAGTTTGGCGATTTCATGAAGAGCTTTAAATTCTGATATAATAATGACAGCAGTGATATTTCTTAATCAGAGAGTGAGAGAAACACTGATGTATTTCTCTGGTGCTTCAGGTCAATTCCGACATGAACACCTACCACAGTTACCTCAATAGTCCCTTCCCATCTGGGAAAGGTGTTTATCAGGGGCATTTGGTCTGCTTTTCTATTGTTTCCAGGGGTATTTATTTAGTATTTTTGACCTGATGGTGCCATATGGCCACCTTCTTTTAGCTTAACAGATTCTGCCTGAATGAACATCTTGGCAGGATGGATCCTTTCATCCTGTAAGTGATGAACGCCCTTTCAAGCAGTGCATATAGTTGGAACCAGTGGTATGCAGGGGACTGGGATCTGGAGGTGTAGTTTAGGCTCTACTCTTCAAAAATCAGTGGCCGTTCGTTTTGTGATAGCAACTATGCTTCATTTTAGCTCTTCTGTGTCTTGACATCTAAGTTATTTTTGTTTTCTTACCAGTCTGTGGGAGCTAAAGAGTACAAACACGAACTCTGGGGGCAGAGATATCAGATGCTCCAACTACATTTACTATAGTAAATCAAAGCATCTTGTAAAAGCCTGCATTTACTTTACTGTGGCCCTCCTATTCTTTAAAGCTGCTTTGAGAAATTCGTTCAGCAATCAGCACATATAGGATTGTCATTTTAAACCCTACACTAGACGTTTTGTCTATAGAGAATAAATAAATTAACAGTTCATATTTCTGAAGAGTGTTCCTGCTTAAAGACAGACAGATAGTTTCTGTTCCTTAAGTATCACGGTTGCTGAGCTTGTTTTTATCCACTGGGAACCTGTTATAGATATAGAACAAATTATCAAATACAACTAAACTTCACAGCACTGAATCTCTGAAGGTAGTCTTGGGTAATGGCTTACAGTCCTGACAGAATAGGAAGAAATCTAACAGACCTTCTGTTAAACTTCTTGTGTCATTAAAAAAAAATGGAAAATTTATAACATGGCATTGCTGGTTGTGGCTCTAGGCCAGCTCATTTTATACACACAATCACTCCACTCAATAAGCTTTCTGGTTGAAGGATATAATATTTGGTATTTGTGTGAGCTTGAAGTAAACATGCAGCAGGATTTCTCACACTGCTATAAAACCCACAAGGTCAGATGTGTTTCTTCAGTAACGAAGGCTGAACTTTTTTTTTTTTCACATTAATTGAAAGGGTACCGTTGTCTTGGTTTTATTCCCCTGTATCAGAAGCCCTTGTAGAACTTTGAAAACTCCCATACATTGCCACTGCAATTGCCAATTGTTAATTTTGTGGCCTGTCTTCAAACATCAAGGTGATACCTTTACCTTAAAACATGAGGAGAAGCAGCCCTTTTCTGGGGGAGAGATGCGAATGGGTATAGCTGCATGATGCAGGATGTGAAGGGGAGCCCACACTGGAAGGAGTCATGAAACCTCGGTCTTGTGCTTCCATTTTCCCTACAGTAATCTGCATCAGGTAGAAAACAAAGCAGAAATGAGCGCTTCTCTTGCAACGGGCTGGGATCTGAAAACCCTTCTCAGATCCTTGTGCTTCCCAGCAGAGCTTTTCAGCCGTAGGGCCTGATTTGTTACTTTTGGGGAGTTTCTCTACTGAGGGAAGGATTCTCATGGAAGAGAGAGGGCAGCACTTTGATTGCCATTTTCTCTGCATGGGAAGTTTGTACTTTTGCTATTCTACTGTAATTGCACTATTTATTTCAAATGACGCATGATCACTGCCTGGGTAGATTTGAAAATGGACTTAATATTTGTAGTACATTAGATACTAAATCTGCTGAATGAGTTGAAGCCCTGTTGAACAGGAGGGTTCTTCATAGGGTCTTTATTACTGAAAACTCAAGTTCTACTTGGATCCACCTCTAGTCGTGGCAGTTCTGGAAGCTTTTCTGCAACATACATTGAAATTTTTTCAAAAGAAAACTGAAGAGAGTAAGTACGTCTTCTCACTGCCCATATTTCATTTGGTTCATTTGCAGAAGGAGAAGAAGAGTGGGCTGCTGAAACTTCTAGCAGGAGCATCAACAAAAAAGAAGTCACGCTCCCCACCATCTGTGTCCCCCACGCACGAACCCCAGGCAGCCATCGAAGGAGTCCTTCAAGGGGCAGTTGGACCTGAGCTCTCTTCCCTCTCCAGCCATGGTAGGGCTGGCTCATGCCCTATTGAGAGTGAAATGCAGGGAGCCATGGGGCTGGAGCCTCTGCACAGGAAAACGGGCTCATTGGATTTGAATTTTTCCATCCCTTCTCCTGCCAGGCAGCCCCTCTCTTCCATGGCAGCTATTCGTCCAGAGCCCAAGCCTTTACCCCGGGAAAGGTAAGCTGTGCATCTCCCGAGGTCACCTGCATCCTCAGGGAGCATTTGGAGGAGGGCTGCAAGTTTATCTTGCTTGAGGGTTGTTGCAGTTTTGCTGCTCTGTGGATTGGTTCTACGTGGCTCAGCTGCCTTTTAGGAAGACAGAACTTACATGTGCCTCCCAATAGAAAATCATTTGAACCACAGTGCAGGTTTAATGTTCACTGATTAAAACAGTGGTGAACAGCACCTGTCCATGACACCATACGGCCCTGGTGTAGATATGGAGAGCAGTAGTGCTTTCTCAGACCAAGGGGTGTAAATGCAGTTGGGAAGGACCAATTTTGAAATGGATTCGCTATGTTTTAATAAACTTATGGACTTATCACATGTCGCTTCCTGCCTGAAGGCAGCAGGGGCAACATATTTGCTCATCAAGGCCCCTTCTGCCCTATTCTGCAATACTGAAGACCATTTCAAATTCTCCTTCTTAGGATAGTTATAGGTGCTGTCATTTTCAGTGCCCTGTTCCAAAAAAGATAACTCATTTCTATAGAGGAGTGTACCACTGATTCTGGAGATTATTTCAGCAACCTGTTCTGCCCCTTGGTATTTTAGAGTAACTGACCTTGAAAACCCAAAAAGACTAGAGTAGGAACACCAAAATACAAAGGCAAATGGAGAGAGACATAACCGACTAGAAACAGGGGCACAGGAAAAGCTAGGTCTCTGTATGCAGAGTCACATGGGCTTCAGGTAAATATTTTCTACAAGACTGCATTTTGAGGACTGGGAGGGGAACAGATAATGCACTGACATGATGCTATTGAAATATTTTCCTCTCAAAAAGTGATTAAGCAGAACGTTTTTTTACAAAAGTGTCACAGAGTTTTCAAAAAGCATTCTCTCTGGAGTTGATATTTAAAATCATTTTTGGAACAACAGTGAAGTTCCAGAAGTTTTAAATAAACGATTTTTGTCTGAAAGGCTGAAGAGAATGGACTGGGCAAGCCACTTGTACTCTCTTATCCTTAAAATCCATGAAAAGGCAATTTTGGAAAAGGAGTGAAAAAACAATCCCTATTTAGGCACACTTAATTTTGTCTACATCAGTTTAGATTAATGTTGTAAGAAAAGCTAAATCAATATAAACCAGATTTAGCACCAGTATAACTAAATCAGTGAAATGCTGCACCTTTAGTTAAATGTAGCTGTAAAAAGAAGCCGGGAAGAACATCCCCCAATATTTCCAGAGCTGACTGTTGAAGTGCCACTCTCAAAGTTTTATTGTAGATGAATCTGGATCCATCATTTAATATGCCAGGGTTTGTCTCATATCCTAGAAATTTCTCAGTTCACCTCAGGAGGGTCCAGATACTGAAATATTTAACTGATGACAATTTGGAGTGGCAGAATAGAACCAGAGGGACATGGATCAGCTGCGTCTGCTCAGCCTTGCTGGAATCAGGAGTAAATAGATTTAGACTGCTAAAACTAAGTAAATACTTCCAATTACAGTATGTGGTTGTAAGGAAGTTATTTTAATTTTAAGCATTTTTATTCTTGAATCTTAAATCCAAAAATAAGCTATAATTGAAGTAATTCTAATTATGCACAGCAGGCAAGATTCTCTAATTGATTTATGAATTAACTTCCATATCATTGTTGTATCTGCATTCCTTAACTGATCAAATGGGGTTTTTCATGCCCATAATGGGAAATATTAATTACCTTCATGCAGTAGGAAGGATAATGCCTTGGTCCTGGAGTAATCTGAGCAGATACATTAAACACTTGTCGCCTAGAAATTCATCCCACATCCATCTGTGCTCATTAAATCATCAAATTGCTCAGAAGTACCAAATTATATATTTTTTAAAACGAATTACGGTTTTCAAACTGCTTGTTCTTCTCACATCTGGCAATGGAGGAACTCACATTCAACATCACTCAGCTCCATGTTTTGCTTGTTTGCATTTTGGTGCATTTCATCCACACAGTAGGAGCAATTCTCTGAGAAAGAGAAGGGAGGAGAGGAGAAAAAAAAAAAAACGGTTAGATAAACAGATTCAGATGCTGGATGAAATTTTAAAAAGCTGCAAAGCATTTCAATGCACTTAGCTGCACTTGGCTTTCTGTCTCCCAACGCCCATCTGTGTGCATAGAGACCAAGCACTGAAAGGCTGGAAGAAGTAGCACATACCTTAATACTTAGAGCATTCAAATCAAGGCTCATGCAGGCAGCAGAGCACTGCTACTTCTCCCACAGAGGCAGGCTTGCAGCTCCAACACTCTCCACATCCAGGCTACTGATCAAACCCAAGCAGTGATGCCACTAACCATATTGGAGGCATGTTAAGAGGCTCTGATTGCTTGCAGCTCGATGCTCACAATTTAAAGGCAATAATGCCTATTCCACTGCCTGTCAGCGTAGCCCTTTTGGGGAGTTGCAACCAGTCTGACAGGAAGGCGAAGTGAGCTTCGCCCTCTTGGAAATGCCATTAATGTTTATATTCTTGTTCCCTTTTTGTGCACAGAAGAAGCGAGGAAAACAAATATTTTATTTTATCATATCTGATATTCCTAAACCTGATGATGGATGGATGGATGAGGAAGGAAATTTTTCCTAGCTCTCCTGTCATTTAGCCTAGAAATTTAACTGGATTGCTGGCATAGTTAATGCTCATCTCTGCCTTCTGGGTGTAGTTTCCCACTATCAGTTTATAAAACCACCTTCTTCAGCTGTTCTCTGCCATAAAACATCCAGCAGTCCAAATAGCGGAGCAGAGAAATTTCCCAGGTGGTGTCTTTGTCATTTTATGTTGCAGCAACTGACTGTCAACTGACAACCCTATCAGGCTGCGTGTGCACCACACGCTTTTTTCTACCTGCTGCTCTGTTCAGCTGCTGTTGGTGCAAGAAATGGGACCAGTACAGGGATGTGCTGTGGTCAGGCAGAGCACACTTGCCCACATCCCACCAATGCCGTTGGTTCATGTGAGAGAGGGATGCGCTTTCTGCCTAGCAGCCCCAAAGCAGAATACGTTCCTTGCCACCCCCTTGAAGAAAATATGACTGTACATTAAGCAAAACAGGAGAGCTGAGCGTGCATGTGTGTATGTGAGTCATGTTCCCCTCACTGCCTGGCACCGTTCCCAGATGCAAACCTGAGTAAAACACGTCACGCCTTGTTGACTCTTTTGTAGAAACTGGCACTAATTCTGCCATCTTATATTCTGATGAAGTGGTCGTACCCAGACTTACTGTCACGACTGGCATGCCTGTGCTGTGTTTCTATGATTTTTGTGGAGCTTCCCAGCAAAGCTGTATCCACAACAGTGCTGCAGAAGATGAAGGTGGGAGCAGTGAATTTGACCTTTAAAACAGACCCCTCCCCCTTTCTATGTACCCTTTCTACAAATCACTGACACATTAGAAACTGAGCTCCCAGTTCAAGGAAGCATTCAAGCATGTGCTTAATGCCCATTGACTTCAATTTTGCTGCACACGTGTGTCTTCTTTGCCAAAAGGGGAAGCCAGAAGGAAGGGGTTTTTTTTTCTTTTCTTTCCTGGAAAGTAATACTACAGAAATTACCCCAGGTGTAAGTTTTGACTGAATAGTGACGTGTATGCACATGGTTAACTGCTTCTCTGACTAGGGATATCTGCTTTAGGACTAAGAAACTAGTATTAACCATCTCAGAAACTGAGTCCTGCAATATTTCCAGCAGAAGAGTAAAAATCCAACTGCGATTTGTTCTTCTAAGGCTGCTAATTCAGACACTAATATGATGAAGTGGACTCTGGTTTGTAGATCTCTGCAATCTGCCAGTAAAAGGATGCAGAAACAGGGCTCCACTGATAAGCAAGAGCAATAGTTAACTGGGCTGGATGCCTCATTTTCACTAATTATCTGTTCTCCACAAAACTAACTATGCATCCCTAACACACAAGGGACCTGTTGGAGTCACGGGACTGAAAGTCCTGAAATCTATCCTGAGTGTGTGACATATTAACAAACAGAAACCTGCATTAGGCATCCAAACTCAAGCTCTCTAAGCAGAACAGAGTTGGAGGTTAGACCTGCAGACCTAATTTGCATGATTGTACATCTGTTTTCTTAATTACTCTATCTCCTTCAGTGTCCTGGATTTATTCGTTGATCAGATATGCAGTATTTTGGGGTATTTTTCCTCAATGTCCAGGCCTGAGCCCAGCCCTTAATTACTGACCAGTTCTTATCAATACTATTCAGTGACTGACTGTGCACATTCACAGAGAGTCTGCATGAGTAATTTTGACCAGACAACTGACTCCTACGCAGCTAGAGTGCATGAGATGAGTCGCACTCTGTGGAAAGTGTGGCACGAGGCTTTATAGCTGGAGGAGTCACAGAAGCCACTTGCCCCACACCTGTGCTACTCTGAGTTTCACTGTGGTCACTCACTAGTCATCCTCCAACCTCTGCAAAAAAAAAAAGTGTGTGGGGGGGTGGCTTTGGCAACCACACATCTCTTCCACATCAGAGCTGTGACTCAGAGCCAGTGCATGAAATGAGGCAGACGTCCTATGGGAAAAATGGTATGCAATCATGTAACGAAAGATTATATTGCACACAGGCAAAAGTGAAGTCAAGGGCAAATTTAGTTGCGTGTTTCTCCATCTCATATTGATGAGTGTGAAACATTACTGTTCTGTTAAGGTAGTGGATGTCATTATGCATCTGTGTATATGTCGGTTTTAGTCAGTTTGCTTTTTTAAAGGAAACTAACTTTTATCATGCAACAGCTGTTTGAGGTTAGGAGTCATAGCTGCAGCTTGCGGATCTCAGCAGTGAAGGCAAAGTGAGATCTGGGTGGGAGAGGTTTTTCTTTTGACTTCAAGGACAAGTGCTGTGAGGACATGGAACGGTGGGATTCTTAGAATCATAGTATAGTTTGGGTTGAAAGGGACCTTAAAGATCATCCAGTTCCAACCCCCCTGCTATGGGCAGGGACACCTCACACTAGATCAGGCTGCTCAAAGCCTCCTCCAACCTGGCCTTGAACGCCTCTAGGGATGAAGCAGCCACAGCTTCCCTGGGCAGTCTTTGCCAGTGCCTCACCATCCTCATCCTGAAGAATTTCTTCCTAATGCCTAGTCTAAATCTGCCCCTCTCCAGTTTATACCCATTTCCCTTCGTCCTGTCACCACAAGACTTTGTGAACAGTCCCTCCTCAGCTTTCCTGCAGCCCCTTTCAGGTACTGGAAGGTTTCTGTAAGGTCTCCTCAGAGCCTTCTCTTCTCCAGGCTGAACAACCCCAACTCTCTCAGCCTGTCCTCACATGGGAGGTGCTCCAGCCCTCTCATCATCTTTGTAGCCCTCCTCTGGACCCATTCCAACAGCTCCATATCCTTCATGCATTGGGGATTCCAGAACTGGACACAGTACTCCAGATGAGGTCTCACAAGAGAGGAGCAGAGGGGCAGAATCATTTCCCTTGACCTGCTGGCCACGCTTGTTTTGATGCAGCCTGGTATTTGCTACACCTTCTCGGCTGCAAGCACACACTGCCAGCTCATGTCAAATTTCTCATCAACCAGCACCATAAAGTCCTTCTCTTTAGGGCTGCTCTCAATCACGCCATCCCCCATCATGTACTGAAATCAGGGATTGCCCTGACCCTGGTGTAGAATCTTGCACTTGCCCTTGTTGAACCTCAAGAGGTTCTCACAGCTGCACTTCTCCAGCCTGTCCAGGTCCCTCTGGATGATATCCCATCCTTCCAACTGCACCACTCAGTTTGGTGTCATTTGCAAACTTGCTGAGTGTGCACTTAATCTAGCTGTCAATATAATTGATGAAGATATTAAACAGAAACGGTCCCAGTGTGGATTCAAGGCTCTTTGCTCTCCCAGACTCAGTTTAGCACAGCTGTCCTCAGCAGCCATGTCCCCACCTATGTCAGGCCTTCCAGTTTTCATAATGGTCCCATTTCTCCCTTGGCTCCTGATTTTAATCCTACCATCCGCCTTCTCCCTCCACCCCTTTCCTTCACCTTACCCTGCTCTCCAACTCCCTGAGGTTTTCCTGCTCAGACAAATCCCATCCACTGTTCCTACTGATATTAATCACAGCCTCTCCTCCTGTATTTTCTCTTGGGCACCAGGGACTGGCCCCAGCAGCAAGGAACCCCCCACTGCCCATCCCAGACAATCCCCTCTGGGGATGAAGTGCCCAACCCAAGGATGCCACCACAGCCAGGAGTGGGGAAGTCCAACATCATATCTGTGCCCTGAGAGAAAAACATGAAAGGAGCCCAGTGCTGGGAAAGGAAGAGAAATGTCACCTCTGAGGTCTTACAGAACTGGGACATTTTGGAGCATGAATTAGCAGAGATTTTACCTTCAGTGCTCATATAAGCCTCCACTAAGCATGTATCATTTTGGGGTGGCTTGAATGCTTTTAATGTGGCCAAGGGCAGCTGATGTTCTGAAGGAACACCATCCCTGACAGACCAGCAGGGCCACAGGACTAGTCTTTGCTCCCAAGTATGGGGACCTGAGAGCAGTTAGTGGAAGCCCTCACCCACAGAAGCCCTTATGTTGTTCCTGGAGTTGATGAGACCATTTGGGCTGGCTGTGGGACCCTCAGTCTGACACAGTCAACTGCTGTAGAGAGTTTGGGCCAGAATGGTTAATATCTGGCAGAATTACAGCTATCCAAAAGTATGATTTACAAAAAGAATACCAAACATTGTTAATAGGAGGCAGAGAGCAACACTCGTGATCACAATTGTTTCCCAGCTAATTAGCATTTTTAAAAGCTGTTAATTTAGAAGTGACAACAGACAAAATTGAGATCACTCTGAAATCCATTTGAAATACTAGGAAGCAATTTGTTGTGACAAACCTTAGTGTTATGGCAGGGAAAATGAAAAGGGAGGATATAAATAGAAGTATACACGACTGCCTTTTCAGGAATGAGGGAGGACATCTGGGAGGGAAAGAAGAGATCTTTTCTGCCAAAATAAATAGGGCTAAGATATGTATTTTGCAATTCGGATCCAGAGGATAAACTAGGCTGAGATGCCACCTGGAGGTGGAATGGCAGCCCCGCAGCGAGCTCCAAGCAGGCCCACTGCAGCCTTCCCTGAGCTGCCTCTCCCAGGCCCCCCTTCAAAAGCCTGTCAAAGGAAAAAGCATAGCACCTTTCTTCCATCTCTCACAGGGGATTCCTTAACTGATTTGTAAGGTCTTTCATATCTAAGAGTTCATTATTCCATCAAAAACACTTTGGTGCTATCCTATGAGGTACCGTAGTTAATTAAATTTAAACCATGGCATTTGAGGTTTCCTTAAATGGGAAAAAGCACTTCATCTGGTAATGCAGCAACTGAAATTTATTTTTCTAAATCTCTAAGGAGTTGCTGTGTAGATCCCTTTTTATGATGATGGGCACATTCCTGTTGAGCGTGATCACCTCCATCCTCATGTGAACCATTTAGGGACTAGAAGCTCCTCACCCTTAGGATGCAGTTTGGCTTTAGGAAGGATGCCTCTGTGCCTGAGGTATGACATGAGGTGTTGGCAGTCCCATGTGGGTCTTTGGGGCAACCCTGCTCAAGACACCACCTTTTTTGTTTGTTTGTTTCTCTTTCCTCACCTGGTAAAAGGACCCCTGAGTACCTCTGCACCACCTGGCTGCTGTTAAGGTCAGACCCCTTTCTTTCTCAAAGTCTCTTGAGATCCTGGTGCAGAGCTCCAGTGCTCTGTGATTGTGCGTAGAGTTGCGAGATCTGAAACTTGGCTTCATCTTAGCTACAATTGTTCCACTCTGATAATTTAATTAATCAACACTGCAGCAGAGTGTTTGAAATAATGTGTGCATTCATTTGCATAATGGCTGTAATTGGCAAAGCTTCATAATATAAGTGTAGCAGTTCCACAGATGATAGCATGATAGACCATATTCCTGCAACCAGTCAGCAGCGCATGTTACAACCTCTGTTATTTGCTTTTCCACAGAGGAAGAAAGTGACAACTAGATTTATGGACCAAGGGCCAGAGAAGACTGGCAGATTTTTGATAGCACTTAATATCATATGTTTTCTACGTGACTGTGTTGCCATGTCAAAATTAAAAAAAGCCACAGTCAGCTTTTAGAGCAGAATCTCCACTCCAAATGGAGTTAAGTGCTTTTCCAAGTAACAGGTTGTTTGGCCATGGAAATGTCCAAAAGTAGAGACAAAGCTGATATTTTCACTGTTGCACCTAAGTGGAATCCCTAATTTCAGAACCACAGTCACTAGGTACCTGACAAACATCTACAAAAAAAAAAAAAAATTAGTGACTGCCACTGAAGAGTGCCCTGCTTTGATACTGTCTCACTGGGAATGACCCCAGGGAGTGCTCCAGAGCCTGCAGGGCGCATTGAACTTAGTCCTCAAGGGCAAGATGTTATTTTAAATAAATATTCACCTTGTGGGCTCGATCTTTCATGGAAAGGCGCACTGGGCACTGGAACAGGCTACCGAGATAGGAGGTTGAGTCACCTTCCCTGGAGGGTTTTAAGGGACAGGTGGACAAGGTGCTGAGGGACATGGTTTAGTGTTTGATGGGAATGGTTGGACTCGATGATCCGGTGGGTCTCTTCCAACCTGGTGATTCTATGATTCTATGACTGAGGCATCAGTGGCCATGTAGTGGCTGTGGAAATATTAATCCTCAGATGAGCTTTAGGTAAGCAATTGGCATTTTTTAACTATCTTACTATATTCACTACTTTGCAATTAGCAAGAGAATTATTGATTGTTAACCAAATACCAGATGACTGCAATAGTACATATGCTGAAGAAAATTAAAGTGCAGTAGAACTATATTCCCTGCTCTGCACCCAAGTGCACTGGTGTAAAAGGGCCTGTGCTCTCAGAAGGACACCTGCTGATAAGCCTGATTGCAGAACAGCTGTATCAGGAACAGACCCATCATTACTTCATTAAAAGGAAGTGGCACTTGAAAAATAAGTTCCCAGAGAGCCCTGTGAATGATTCAGGACAGGGGTTCTCACTTGGTTTGGAGAATGCTTCTAAATAATTTGATACATTTTGGCTTCCATTCCTCAGGTCTGAGTTACCCAAAGAATGTTCCCAAGACACAGAATAAGAAGAAAAATGTGAACGGCATTAGCTAACATATGCCAATATCACAGGCAGTTGACAGGAGCACTCCAAGACCCATTTTTGGTGGAGCAGTTGCAGAGCTGAATGCAACTTGTTAGAGCAGAGGCAGATACAACACCAGGAGAAAGCAGCTGAGCCCCTAGCGCTGGCTCGGCACGTAACCAGGAGCAGAGAACCCTGCGAGTAGACCAAGCATTTGTCAATACCTTCCTGCTTTCGTGGTCTGGTTCTGCATGTCCTATCACGTCGCCAGTTAAGCTGGCTGGAGATCTCCCTGTCGTACTGAATTTTAGTAGAAAATGTAGGTGGATCAAATGCAACCATTTTGTAAAATAACTTAGTGAGCTTTCCAAAAGTATTTTTCCTCAAGATTTCTGGTTCACAGGAAGGCAGAAACAGGGTGGTGTGATGATTGTTTCTGACTCAACATTTAGTCAATTTTTTAACAAATAAAAGCTTCCCACACCCTGAAGGTTGTACTGAACAGGCTGTGAGCTAGCAGGAGCTTCTGAGGCCACCTTCAAGGAACCAGGGTGCGGGAAGGGAGGAGGAAGCCTTCCTCCCTTTTTTTTCCTAGAACAGGCTGACATCATGCAGGATTTCAGGCAGCTGCCAGGCATTTGGTTAACATATTATTTGCACTCCAAGGCAAAGGATCCTGAAAGCAGTGCTGGCTTCTAGGTCTGACTTTACAGGTCGACACAGAAACAGGGAAAGGTCCTCAATAGTCAACGGTGGCTTGCAAGTGTCAGCTTGTGGAACCACTAAGGTGCCCTCTGTGGCATTTTGTGGTTGGTTCTTTTCCTGACAAGTAGCCCGTCTGCTTACACAGCCCTTCACATTCAGGGGAGCATCCGTGAAGGTAAGCACTTGGGCTACTGTTAAACCAGCCTAACATCTTGCCTGGTAGAGTCTGCTGGATGCATGGTGCCTGACTGCTCCCATTAGGCGCGAATTCAACTGCTGGCTGACCAAGTCTTTGCATTCTTGTTTCCAAAGGTATCGTGTTGTGGTTCCATACCCACCACAGAGCGAGGCTGAGATTGAACTGAAGGAAGGTGACATTGTGTTTGTGCACAAGAAATGGGAGGACGGTTGGTACAAAGGGACATTGCAGAGGAACGGCAGGACGGGCCTCTTCCCTGGGAGCTTCGTTGAGAGCTTCTGATGATGGCTCGCCACTCTCTCAACTGGAGGAGCCTTCAGGGGAAAATGCATAGCACAAGAAGAGACAGCAAAGGGAAACTGGACTGATAACCACTGCCATTTTTATTTCCAAAGACTCCCCCCCCAGCCCTTCAGTCTACACCTCTGGAGACACAGTACCCTCCTGTGTTCCTGAGACTGCGTGCGGTGCATACAGAGGTATGTTGAAGTAGTGCCTTCCACCTGGAATCACAGACTGAAAGGATGCCCATCTGGACTGTACGTAACCTAAACTCTGGCTGTTAACCCTTTGTGTAAATTATAGAGAAGATATCTTTAAAAAAATTAAGAGGAAAGTTGTTATATTGCTGTAACTTATTTGTCAGAGCTGCAGTGTTCTTATTACTGGCCTATGCAAGATGGATTTGAGAGTTTAAGGAGGTATGCTAGGAAGCTCTTAAACTGGGATTTTGTTTTTCCTGCGGGGAAAAAGAGGGAGGGAAGGGTGGAGAAAACCCAAGATAAAGATCAGTACATTGTCATGCAAGAAAGAACGAGGGGTCCAAAACTTTAATATCATGCTTTCTATATACCTCAAAGATATGCTGCGCAAGTTTGTCAGCAAGTATGTTAGTGCTCAGAGTCCCATACCATCCGCTGTCCCGGCGCTGCTGTTGGGAGTGTCCTGGAAGAAGTATGGCTCCACCATTAAACTGTGGTTATTTGAGCAGAATCCCTTTTGCCTGTCTTCTGCCCTTCTTATACGCAGCATGGATTTTCGTCCTTCAGTACCACTTCCCATCGCTTTTTGTATGACGTACCTTTTTACTGTAAGAATTGCTCTACTTTATATATATTCCTACTAGATCAGACACTTCCTCTTTTTCATACATCTGGTGCTATTTTTTTTAATTGTTAAAAATTTGGTTTGGTTAAGCAGAGAGGCTGCAAAAAGATTTGCATTCAACATGTGAAATTAGAAATGTAACTGAAGATTAAGGTCAGACTGCTTGTTTATGCTCCATAGAGGAAAAGAGAAAAAGCCACTTGGTCACTGACAGATATGCCTGGAGGAGCATTTCTGTGCAACACACACATGCTTGCTCTCTCCTACGTATTTAGAGTGGCTGAAGACACATTCTGAAGCACAACGTTCTGTCTGGAGAGTGATAATTACTCTGGAATTGGAAATAATTCCCAGAGGAGTTATTTTAATTGACTTTTTCATGGCAATAAGAAGAACACTGCAGGTTCTAGCACACGCAGGGACCATGGAGTTTTCCTCTGTCGTTGCATCACAAAGACAAGAGCTGATCTGCAACAGCTGTAATTAGTGTTAACAAAATGTGATTTCTTACTGTAGAAATGTACGGTTCTGGAGACTGTTCAATTTCTTAACGTGGACAAGCTACAATACAAACCCTATCAGGCAATATAAGCTTCCATCTACCAGGGACTTAAAGGTGCAATAAATGTAAAGCGAGTTTAGCCAGTTATTTGTATGAAGCAGAATGAGGAAAAAAAAAATCAATAATGTGATCGTGAGAGTATTTAAAAAGATATCAGCTCTTGAACAGCGAAACGTGATGAAGGGCTTTTCATAGCTGTATCCACACCTTACCTTTACCAGCGGCTGGCTGCTTGCCAAAGCCTACATGTGGTGGTTGTTTAAAAGTGTGTCAGAGGCACTATAACCTGGAGATGATCTTGTTAATAGGAAGAGGCCCAGTGGGTGAACATCATTACTGCGTAACCAGTATCTCATATGCGAAGGTGTAAGCTTTGTTTTCGTTCAAGCCATGTGTACTAGTACATATCAATACCCATGTAAGTGAGCCATTCTATTTAAGTTCAGCTCCGTGACTTTGTTCTCTGTAAAATAAGTTTCTTCTTGCTGTCACATGTAACAAACCAATTCCAGAAACACAGTCCATGGCCAAGTACAGCACCTTCAAACTGGGAGACATCATTTTCAGGGTGTTCCTTTTTATTCTTAACATTGCCGCATTTGTTCATATTCCAGATTGTAATGAGTCAGCCACTAAAAGTTTGGTTATTGTTGACAGGAAATTGCTTTTTTATAATGAATAAGAGACTGAAGAAATGTCTTCTGGAAAGACTTGCTTGAGACTAGAGCCATAACAGTCCACTTATTTGGTCCAGATTAGAACTGGTATCACTGCACCTCCACCAGTAAACTGCACAGTTAGTGAGTCAGTAACACCGAAATGCTACTAATTCTAATAAGAATTCTAGGCTTGGTATGTGAGACATGAGATCTTTTCTGACAAGTTGCAGTAGTCAAAGCTTTCTTAAAATTCTGTTCTGTGGGTGTATTTACTACACTCAGAAAAAATGGAACAGGATAACAGCTTACTTGCTGCCTGTTGTGTTTAGCCAGATCTAAAATGGTTCCAGATTTTCACGTTTTCATGCTTAACTCTAGCAGGACAAAAGTTGGTGCATGAAAACACGCAGATGTCATGTCATGAAATCAGTGCTTAAAATACATTTTTCAGGGAGTATGTTGGCTTTTTTAATGTACAAAACCTCTTTCAGTCATACCTTCTGCAAAGAAAAATATTGGAGGTGGGGGGAAGGCATATTTCTGTTTTGATAACAGCTGTTTTGGCCCCTGTTTATTGCTCATCATCACAGTTTGGGTTAGTAGGTAATCTTCTTGAACAAAGCACTTCCATACCAGGAGCACAAGTGCAAAACTTAATACAGCTCAGTGATAATGAAAACATGACCCAGTGCCATTTGGGAAGTCCTGGATTGAGAGAGGTTCAACTCATACTCTGGTGTAATTTTTACTTGCCATACCAGGGAAAGGGGGAGGAGGGGGCATCTGCATCTCCTGAAACACGGGGGAAAAAAGAGAATACTTTTAGGCAGCCTCAGTTTGTAAAATGCCAGGTTTGCTCTTCTTAGAAATGGGTTCGAGTAATTGAACAACTCCTTTGAACTTTGCACAGCTCAGAAAATGTTTTTGTTATACATGAATGTTAATGTGATTTAGGAAATGTTGGCGGATATGAGTACAAATGAACTACAATGACTGTGTTTCTGATTCTTTAAATAAAATAAACATAAGGCAACTTGACAGATTTCTCTCTCTACTAGATGGTAAAGTGAACTCACAGGGTATATGGCTCTGAGGTTCACAAGGAAAACAGGGAAGGTCCCTCTGCAAGCCCTGATTTTTTTTAAGCAGACTCTATGTCTACTTTCTTAGGCAGATCTGAAATTTTTCAAAATCTTGACAACTTTACACTTAGCTTACAGAACTGTGTAAGTCCAGAGAAAGAGAGCAGCCACAGGCCAGGAGGAGAGACTAATGTGGCAAGGGCAAGACTGTGGTAGAGGGATGGGATGGGGATGCATAAGAAACATTTGCAAAGAAAAGAACAGCCTCTAATCCTGCTAGTAGGCATCAGGGGTGCTTGGAGGTCCCCTTGTGGGTTGGGATGTTTATGGACAGAGGAAGATGCACTTCCTCCTGCCCCTGGATTGGGCATAGTGCTGACAGGTTGTGCACATCCTCCATTCTATGTACAACCAGGGAACCAGGAGAGAGGAAGAGTGGTGTTTGTACCCTGAGCATCTGAATGGCCCTTAGCCCAGGTGAGACATGTGGCCTGAACTTCCCTTTCAGCAGCATGGAGCAGAGTGTCTGGAGCAGGGAGCACGCACTGGATCTGGATGTGTTTGCCTTGGTTTGGCTGGGAGATGCCTTTGAGGAAGAGGCACCTGCAGATGTGCCCCACTCAGGAACACGTAGGACAGGTAAGAGGCACTGTCAGTTAGCTCATCAGGGCATCTTTGTCATGGGCTTGCTCAAGGAAACTCCCCCTTCAGTGAGACATCATGAGCTTCCCTTTGCTTTAGCTGGATCCTGTGTCAAAATTATGAGATGTAGGAACTGCAAGAATTAGAAGGTGGGCAGCACCTAACAAGCAGCATGATGCAAAATGCCATACAGAGGAGCCTGCCTATTGCCAAGAAAGACAGTCCCCTCCACACTTCACCAGGTCCTGCTCCTGTGGCACTTCTCTGGCCCATGCTGCCAGCACATACCACACAGCTTGCCCATCTTTCATGCCAGACGCTATCCTTTGCTCCTGCTCCAGCACCTAATAAGAATCCCAGTCATGTTTTAGAAGAAAATTAATCATCGTTAAATTGTTACACAGCTTGACTATTCCTAAACACTAGTGGAGAACAGAACCACCTGGATAACATCTGCAGGGCTCTCCTGCAGCCAAAAACTTCCTGACATCAGCAGCTCCTTATAACATGGTGAACCTGGCAACTACACAGCTTGGCTAGTTGATGCCAAACCAAATAAATGAGCTGTACTAGCAGGGAAGACAAGAGGTGATACAGTCTGGAGAAGGCCCTGTCCTCATGTCCCAGCCTTTCATGTTGCAAAAATAACTTTCCAAGCAGTCCCAGGTGTATTTCCAACCACTGGGATACAAGTGTCTTCCCTCTTCAAAAACTGACTCGATTTTTCTCAGCCACTGAGTAGCACCACCTGCCCCATGGTGCCATAGAGGGACCACAAGCTGGACCACCAAAGATCTTACACTACGGGGTTCCTTTTACCCCTAACTTCTTTCAGCGGCCCACTGCTGCAGAAAGCCTGTGTTCCCCGCTGTGTTTATAGATACCACTCAGTTGCAATTGAGCCTCTCCCTGTTGGGCTGTCTTCTTTGCCCTCACCCTATGGAGACACCTGCAGCCCCAGGGAACAACAGTCAGCTTTCCCCAAACGTTGCAAGGAAATCACTGAAAACTGTTTCCAGAACCAATGGCTCTTCCACACCAGTCAAGATGTGACACTGTGTTTTTATGAAGGCCAAAGGAATTGTCTTTGGCAGTAAGGTGGCTGTCACCCATGGGGTCCCCCTGGGGAACAGAGCAGTTATGGGGAGCACAGCTAAGTGATGGGGTAGAAATAAAATGAAGCCACTAAGACAGGAGGGAAGGGAGGAGTGCCTTCAGCTTACTGTCAGAGAAGAAAGATGTATTAAATTTGCATTTCCTATCTGCACAATAGTTTGGTAAAGCTGATGACAGTCATCTCAGTGCATGCAACACCCTAGAAGCTCCCAGGAATGCAGTTGTGAGATGCACATGGCAGCAGAGGAGGGCAGTCTCATCAGAAGGAGAGCATGTCCTCTGCCACTCTATCTAGCCAAGCAGGACCACAAGTGCTTGGGGATCATGGCACCTGAGAGGGACACTGGCACAACCCTTTGGAGACAGGGCAGCACTTGGCAGCGCATCTCCACCTGCTGAATGGACAGACACGATACCATCCTCAAAGAAACATGTTGGGTGCCCAGTTCTGCTGTGGAGTCAGGTTGAGAGTTGAAGGTTGACATCACCACTGCCATCCCTGGCTTATGTGTGGGAACCCTGCCCCACATCATTGTTGCTTCTGTAAAGTACTCAGAGCTGGCTCTCCTGTGCAATGCTGCACAACCAAAGGGTCTGTGAGCCTTCTTTCCTTTCTTCCCAGCAGCAGCAGAAAGGCATTCACTTTCTCTTCCTCATGGATATGTCTAATTTACCCTCCAACTGTCCACTGGAAAATCAGCCTAGCAGATAGGGGAACAATTTGTTAAGGGTTTCCCCCTCCCATCCCCAGATAATTGCCTGGGATGTGCATTAATGGAAACATAAATTGACTGCCACTCTGCTAAATGACAATCAGGTTTTGTTTGACAGAGCTGGAAAGTATCTTATCCTGAACATTGGCACCAAACAATCTAAATGCAAATTGCAAAATGTTTTGGGGTAAGGAAACTGTTTATCTTCTGATGAGGATACGTGATAATGCAGAGAGGGGAGGGAATTGCCTTTCAGTTCCTAAAGGCTATCAGGATGTGTGATGGTTAAACTGTATGGCCAGTGTTTATATATTATTTTAATGGGTCATACTCAGCTCTTTCTTTCAACAAATGACTTTTTTAAAACAAGGTGTGGCATAGTAGTGTTTCAGCCATATTTCAGCAATTCTCAGGCACCCAGGTTAGCGTGGGAAATGACAGAGCAGCCACCATTTTAATCCTGTTATGTCTATATTGCTCTAAGCTTGTTCTCCTCTGATGAAACACATTGTGGTCCCTCAGAAAGGCAGAAAAACACTTGCTGCACTCCTGGACGATTTCTCCTGTTGGATTAGCAGATACATACACAGCAACACTGCCTAGGTATGTCCAACACTCTTACACAGGAACAGTTACAGGACACAGCTGAAAAAATGAAATGCAACCCACCTCATCAGCTTCCTGAGGTCACCATGTGCTAGGAGTTACCTCTCATGCTGGTACCATGTTGGAAGCACAGCAGCAAAAGTCAAAGCCTTCAAACGTGCTCAGTGCATCTCTCTTGCATGCTATTTCATGCCAAGCTCTGAGATGAGGCAAGGTGGGTACTGGGTCACTGTACCACACAGGCATCCACAGCAGCTGCCCATGAGGCCATGAGATCTTCACTGGTGTTTGTACCAGGTGGCATTTTTCACAGGAGAGGCAATAGTTCTCTTTAGTCTTGTCCTGAAGAGAAAAGGGATCTGGGGCAGCTTGCAGGGTTCAACATCTCAAAGCTATTAGCTACTCACAGAATTGGTCTCCTTGAAGTTTTTCCACAGGAAGCTTGTATCCTAATCTTCTCAGAGCTTGATTTAGGCTTCTGCATTTATCCATAAATTAAGGAACAGGTTTGAGTTTCCTCCAACAGTTTTACTCATCTGGGAGGCAGAGGAAGGAAAAGATTAATGTGTTATTTTTATTTTCTGTTTTAAACATGTCTCGTGCAGTAAAATGTGCAGGAACCTCTACAAGGCAGGAGAAAAGAAATAGATCTGAAAAAGTGACACAAGTTATGTGTAAATAAATTGCTATGGCCTTAGACCATTTAGTGTAGGATAGCAAAAGACCTTACACAGAAATCTAAAATATAAAGGACATTCAAAAGTAAGTGAATACACTAGAGTAGTCTGGGCTTTTAGGAAGGGAAATCAATGAGCAGCAGTTGTAGCCCAGTCTAAGAGGGCTCTGCTTTCCATTCAGAAGGCAGATAGGATTTCAGATTCACCCACCAGCTCTGTTCATACAACTGAGACCTTTAGAGACCAGCCAGGCATCCCTCAAAAGGGACTTATCACACTGTAGTGAAGAAGGACTAAGGATAGTTTCGCAAATCCAGCCAGTTAATGAGCCTCTGTTTAACTTGCTTTTATTAGAAAATACAGTGTGTGATTTTCAAAAGGCTCTGATGACCTGGCTGCTGACCTGTAGCTCTTGCGAGCAGGTGAGCTAAGGAAAGGTGATGGTTATTTCTTCTGCTAGCAGCGAGCTGCACCCAGCAGTGCTGATGGCTGCACAGGTAGAAGACAACAGATCTTGCCTTCTACTATGATAAATATATACATATACACATAAAAACATAAAACGTACACAGACATATATATACATATATAACATACACAGACATGTATATACATATATACACATATATAGACATACTTGCATATTTATACATATCAGCATCACTACTTTCGTACTATCCCCTAGAAGATCTGGGCGTTCTTGCCAAGATCTTACAGTGCTGCAGCACTGTGTGCCATTTTGATTGATGCTATTCTAGCTGATCCAGGGCTACCTGGGCTTGCAGTGGAGGAGATTGTGTTGCAAAAGTTTCAGATGTCAGCTCTAAATCAACACCAGGAACCGGAAAGAAGCTAACGTGGGACTAGAGTTGTGATTACTCCCTTGCCTGAGAGGCATAGCCCTTCTGGTAGCTTCTGAATTTCCTCCGCTGACCTCCCACCAGTTTGGAGGTAGCAATAGTAATCATTCAAGAAATTATCAAATGCCCACACTTTCTATTAAAGTCAGAGGACTCTGGAACAGGCACTTTAGAAGGAAAGTGAAGGAAAAAGTAAAATCTTCCTTCCTCAACACTGTAGTCCTCATAGAAGAGCTCCTTATTAACTAGGGCAGTGTTCATTCATATTTAAAGGCAGAAAAATGTATTTTTGAGCATTTCCCATGGTTTAATATGAAGAGTCATTGCAATACTGCACCTCCACCCATTTACCCTGCACAGCGGACGGTAAAATGCTCTGGAAACAGATACCAAATTAATGCTATATTTTGCCTGAGACAATTTGTTAAAAGCATTGCTTCACTTTGTCTGAATAAATATTCATTAGCTGAGAGAAGAGAGAGCATGAGACAGCAAGGGAGAGTAACTGGGGAGCAGAAGATCAGGTTGCCAGTCACTGCTCTAGCAGGTATTTAGTTACTTATACAAATCACAGAGTAGCAACAAGAGCCCGAGGCACCTTCCAGTCTCCACTCCCCCACTCCTGGAGATCAGCACTGCTCTGGGAGGGGGCCAGCAGCTCAGGAAGTTGTTACAGGGATGTGGAGAATCTTACCACTACCTCAACACTGGCTGGTGCCACATCAGACACTGACAGATACATGAGTGGTTGGTGGGACAGCATCCCTCACCTCCCCTGAAGCACTGGTAGGCAATGTCTGAGGTTCAGCATGAGCATGAAGAGCTAGAGCAGCCCACAGCACGTCGGTCCACCTCCAAGACTGCTCAGACAGGGCTCATCTATCAATAACATGATATTTTCCCTACCTCCCTCTCCCTGTGCCTCCCTGGGCAGCAGTGGGCTCCCAGTCAGCACTGGGTTGGATGCTTGCTGGCACCTATGGGCCCAGAAGGAGATGGCAGGTAGGGCTTGGCTCTTGCTAGAGACTTACTGGTAATGAACCAGCTGCTCCCGGGGTGGGGGTTCTCAGCACAGAATCAGGACAGCTAAATGTAGGTATACAAGTCCACTCTGGGCCACGGGGTGGGTTGCAGGCAAGGCCACTCCTGGAGTGACCGTAGTTTGAGGAAGAGCTATCCAAGTCACCCCATTTTTCACCAGCTGCTGCAGGTTCATGCAGATGCAGAGCAACTTCTGTTGTGCAGAAAAAGCTGCTCCGTTCAGCAGCAAGAAAAGCTAATCGTACTCTGGCACCCCCACAGGGTGTCATCCTACTGATTACAGTGCCAGTGAGGTTTGCAGCAGCACAGATTGGTCCCACAGCCCCACTGCCTGTGGCCAGCACTGCATCCCACCATGGTCCTGGTGGAATGCAAGGATATGGCCTTGGTGGTGACCAGGGTACAAAGGAGCTGCTGGCCCACCCTCACTGGGGCTGCTGGGAAAAGGGACAGCCATTCAGCACTTCATTAGTCATAAACCACCCCTGTTAAATGGTTATAAAGTGATTGATTTTTGTCTTCAGCATTATCTCACTTTCTAACACTTAGTTCCTAAACTGTATTGGTTTTCACACACATTAATCTCCTCGGCTTAATGGGCTAAATTAACGTTTTTGAAGACAGCTGAATTTTCTTTCTTTAACTTTTTCATGGTCACGCAAATTCAGGGTTGCTATTTTTCTCTCCCTCCTAGATTTTCCTTTACTAAAATAACAGAAACATACACATCTACATCCTTGTAATCCAAGCATCAGGGAATTTTCCTTCCTGAACAATGCTGATTTCTGTACTGAAGCCTTCCTACCACATCTCATACATTTATAGAATTGGAAATTAGCTGCACTGAGAACACAAGCATGAGAGAGAGAGAGAAAGAGGCGAAAAAAATTTATGAGGGACTGTCCCTCATATCAATAAAATCTGCTGGATTTCTCCAGGCGGTGTGTGAAATATAGGAGGCACATAATCCACCCGGCACTAAAAGGTTGTCACATGACTCCCTGGCACCTCGGGAGCTATCATTTTCAATTAGGAAAAAAAGCCTCTGGCATGCCGTGGCGATGGCAGAAGAACTGAATGCAGTTAAGGCAAAATTTAGTTTCATTATGGCTTGATGCAGATTAGAGTTCTCCTTTGTTATCACACCACATCCCTCTGTCATCGTGTGAGAAGCAACGTGGCAGCACAGGCTTTTCCAATGGCACAAGCACAATCGTAACTGAATTTAGGAGACCCTACAATAATATTTTTAAGAGGAGTACAGCACAGAAAATCTTTGTAGCAAGTCTAAAACTACCAATCTCTCTGAGCAGAGTGCAGTAATTTAAACATTAATCTGTTTCTTGGGTGCTGGATAGCAACGCCAGTAATCACTTGTGGATTTAAAAACTGACTGTTTTCTATTTGGATGGGTTTCAGGCTTGATTTTAGCCTCTCTAAGCCATTGCCTTTCCTTGGGCCAAACTATGGTAATATGAATTTAAAAATCCACCCCTGATGCCTGCTCCTTTCCCTCTTCTGATGACATCAAGTGCTCATATGATGCAATAGCAAACTGAAGGAAGACACAGGGCCTGTGTCTGACTTAATAAAATTGCAGCAAATCCAATATATTACTCAGAACACCTCTTATACATATCTACTTAAATCTCGATTGTATCTTAATAAGCATAACTCAGTTTGTATCTTAATAAGCATAACTCAGTTTGCACCTCAGCTTTTTATGAGTTAATTGGCTACAATATTGACTTCTGTTTATTAAAGCATTTCTCATATTTTTAACCAAATATATTTTTCAGCCTAGCTCTGGATAGGTGATTTTTTTTTTCAAATGCATTAAACACTTCCTTTTCCTCCTTCTTTTTCCCATATCTCAAAGGTTTATTAAGTGATTTCAACCCAGGGTGAGAGATGAGAGCTCAGATCAGCTCCTATGCTGCTATGCCTGGCATAAGCATCAGCCCAACACTAAGACCACCCCACACTTTTGCCTCTCTGAGGGTTTGCTCTGGGCTGAGCAGGAGCTGGGGCACACAGAGAGAAGTGGATTGTGCGGAAGGTTGCTCCAGCATTCAGGGGATGTTCAGTGAGAACACAGTTCCAGCCCAAGGACAATGGAGCTACACAGGACTACAAACCCACATGGCAAAGATGAACAGGAGGAAGACAAAAGACAATGGTGCAGGAGTAGGACATACCAGGACCCCCTAGCAGATGAAGAACAACCATGGGCTTATTTACTGATGTAGATGTTTGGTGGGGTTGGGAATCTCGCTGGCAGAGGGGTGCTCCCTGCACTGCCTCACTGGCAGCACTTTGTCTTCTGCAGTCTGCAACAAGAGCTAACAAACATCCCCAAGTCTACAGCCTTTATCCCTCCGCAGTGTATAACCAGAAAACCAAAGCAGTGCTGTGGTGGGTCTCCAGAAGCATTTCTGATTTCCCCGTCACTGTAACATCTTGTGCTGAGGTCCTTCACAAAGAGAGCTTGGACTAAACAATCAGTGCAGAGCTACCAGGATTAGGGCTGCTCTTAGCCCATCTGCTCTCAACCAGGAGCACCAAGTTCTTCCTAAACTTCACTACAGCCCTAGCCAGCCATAGAAAGGCTGCAGCGAAGCTGTGAGAGTGTGGGAGAAGGAAGGAAGAGAGAATTAAACCATAGAACAGAGCAGAAGTCCCAGGCAAGGCACGTGGAAATGGGTGGTCCCAGTGGTTCACAGCACGCCCCCTCCACTACTCCCCTGGGATGGTCATTAATGTGGTTGCCTGAACATGCTGATAGCGAAATGCCCCTAGCAATAACATCCAGGGGAGTGGAGTTGGTCACTGCTCAGCAATTCCCCCTCCCGACAGAGCTCCTGGCCAACCCCACTCCACTTCTGTGCTCCATCCCTCGTGACATCTGAAGCTAAATATCTGCTCTCCATCCCTGTAACTCCATGGGACCTGTGAAGCAGTACGGACACAAAGTAGACAAGCTCATCCATCAGCAGCAGGTGCAAAATATCTCCTAGCTGCTAATACATTTACCCAGCTCTTGTGAAAATTCAAAGGTAGAATTACACTAAATGAGCACTCTTCCTGCTCAAATTTGCCATTTTGTGAATTATCATACTGTATGCAACTAGTAAGATGTGCTTTTCCTCTAAAATAAAGACCCTCAGCACAGATGAGTATGCACAGTCACTCATATAATTGCCCACACCTCTGGCTCTTATCACTTGCTCAGTTTTTGTTCAAGCCTAAAGCAAGTCCTCGTCCTGAGATAGTAGTCGCCAGCCTATCCCATGTCGTACAAAACGGTAACATTTTGGTCTATGATAGCTGCTCAGATGAGGCCCAGAAATGCCCCTGCCTACCTACCAGAGTCAGACCACTTGGTATGAGCACTGTCCCTTGCTGCCTACCTCGGCTGTAGCAGCTGTTATTTGGATGTTGTCCTTCCCAGAGAATCATTAGAATGCTTGAGTTGTTAACACAGGAGCCCCCCAAAAAATCCTTTTCACCAGCTTGAAAGATGAACCTGACATGCCAGATGAGTGTTGAGACCACACTGACCCACTCATGCCTGAGAACAAAATGTTTCATTGCACCCAGAGGAGCAATTTTTGCAGAATAAAATGAAATTACATGTTTTATTTCATTGGGGTTTGTTCACAAAGGAGAAGAAAATGCTTTCTCTTCAGGGACCTGTAGAAAATTGCCATTTAGGAGCCAGGTCTCAAGTACTCTTTTTGCCTTTGACAGAAAGAGAAAATACTCCTCCTGCCACTGCTGACTTTGAGTTGGCGAAGGAGTTTTTCTTCTACCATTTTCTGCAATGGGACTTTCCATCCTATTCTCTCCCTTTAGAGGACCAGATATTATCCCTCTAGTCCTACAAGAAGTCATGTCATATGTCCAAGAAGGGATTTCTTTCTTCTGAAAAGGCTGTTTTCTGTTGTTTTACCTTGTTATATCTGCACCTTTAATATCTAATTTGAACTGTCTCTGAACCTATCCTGAGACACTGCTACAGAGCATCGCATCAGGAAGCAGAGAGCATCCACACAGTGCCTGACATCAATGCACCAGGGTAGGGACTTTAACTGTGCAGTTTTTACTTTGAAGGATGCTTTGGGGATGTAAACCACTGAGCATGTTACTACAGAGCATTCTTTCCGACTTAGGTAATTCACATTTTCAACTCTAAGGTTGAAAACCTTCAGCAGAAGATTTAGTGAGCAAGCGACTAACGTGAGAGAGGAAGGATATGCTGTTATGTCTAGAATTAAAAGAAAATAAAATGTGCACAGTGAGAAAACACACTGTTAAACTGGTCCAAATCAAAACAATTTCTCATATCTTTGACAACGAAGACAAGACAGAAAAAACTCAAGAGTCTTTGTTTTCAACATCTGTGTTTTAACACATACTGTATGAAATTCCCCACCTTGGGAAGGTCAAGATTTTCACTAGTATCAGGCCATTCCTGTCCCCGTAGCAATCTTCTTTGCCCCCATCCCCCCCAGGGCTACTCAAGCCTAAGACCTCATCCCCATTATCTTGCCTTTCCCTTCGCAAGCTGCTGCACTTGTACAGACTTTAAACTGCCCAAGGATTTTCCATCCCTGAGTAGTAAAATCCTGATGGCTTTTTAATTTTGGCTTCATAAAGAAGGCTTTCACAGCTTTCCTTTCCCTGGGAGTTTGTTTTTATGCTTAAACATAATTCTTGGCTTGCAGCAAGACAAAGCTCCAGGAGCTGCAGCCTCTCTAGGATGGTTATTTAGCACCCCTCACTGGTAGCCTCTATAAACTAAACTGAAAATGGGCTTTAAAACACAGAGGGGAAAAAAATAAATAAAATGTGTACCAAATAGAAGATCTAGAGAAAACCAGAATGACAGCAACTACAATATCCCCTCCTTTCTAATTTCCAAGAAATCATATTTTCAGCAGAATTTTAATAATATTTTAAAAGTCTTTCCTGCAAATAGATCCGGTGTTTAAAAAAAAACCTGAAATCCCTAGTCTTACATCTTTTTCTTTTCTCAGCATCTACATGAAAACATTTTATTTGAAGCATGTTTTTAGTAAATTTAAATCATCAACTAGGTTTCAGCTACTGAAGGTGAGAAGAGTAAGGACAACATCAGAAATATGCACCTAGAGGATGCCTCAATCTGTGTTTCTCTTACCTTTGGCAGTTATAAGATCAGGGATAATTTTGTAGTGCTTCTGTCTAAAACTTGACTGAATACTGGAAAGAGTAAAATTAATTTATTTGAAAGCACACACATCTGTAATTACCCCTGCAGATTCTTGGATGGATTGCTTGCCATTTTTAGTACTTCTCAACTTCGTACCAAATAGGAGGAGTTTTGGTTTCTTTCTTTCCCAATGAGTCAAACTCACAGATGTACCCCCAGCCTCCCAAGCTGCAAAGGACAAGCCTCAAAAACTGAAGTTAACACCTCTGCATGGAGCTTTTGTCATTCTGCTAGAGGGCGGGGAATTTACAGCTTCAAGTGTTATGTCCAAGACATGGCATTTACACTAGCACATTTTATAAGAATTTTAATGCTAGAAATAATTTTTAAGGCACATAGGATTGGGGGGGGGGGGAGGGGTTAAACACCCTATCCATACAAGTTTAAAAACATGGCATTTAGCAATGAGCATACTAGGCTGTAATCCCTTTATTTGTGCACTTACAATGACAGCAACCCAAGTCAGGGGTTTGCAGCAATTGTTAAGTCACAGCTTGCAATGCGGTATCTTTACTTATTGATCCAATAAGCTCTGCCACTACACAAAATCCGTTATAGCATTCAATTATCACTCCTAAACTCCCAGGCAATATTCAAAACATATTATTGGCATATAAGCCTTTATCGGGGAAATCTCCTCTTACATCTACCACAATTACATTTCACTTACCAGGAATGTTACCAGCAATGTCCTCAGGTTATTATGACCTGTAGCTGCTGTGATCATATTTTCAATAACTGAATTAATCAACTGAGCTGTTTCCAGCCCCACTAGACTATTAAGAGAATAATTCCTTGGACATCAAGATAAATATCATGTGGTCTTTTAATCAGTATCTTTTTTCCTTCAAAAAATGAGCATCAGTGTTGCTAATCATCATCAACCTTTGGCTCACTGAACTGTAGTATCCCAAAGACTCTTGATATATCTCACATTAGTTCTAAAGATTTTTTTCAGGTAGAGAATCAAGGTTAGACACAGATTGACCCAGTACAGATTTGTGAGAGAGGTGAACAGGTTTTGAGCCTTTCCTTCCACCCCACCTGCCAGCAATGCTCTGGGAAGTCAAGCCACTCTGTCACAAGATTCTTTCAGTCAGATGGTTTGGTAGTCTCCTCCTCTTCAGCCACATAAATATGAATTAGGTCTTCATCTGCATGCTTCAGTGGAAAGCAGTTTGTGCCTAGATACTTTGGTTAGAAACTTTCTCAGCCTCTGCCAAAGCCAGATCAGCAAGGTCAGGGATGAGCCTGAGGTTGGACCAAGGCAGGAGGCTACAAAGGGCTCCCTGGCAAATGCCAGTTACCAGAGCCAGAGCTCTGTCTTCCCAGAAAGGAAAGTTGGGATGGAGATTGTTAAAAGCAGAGAGGGTTCTTCCCTCCTTAAGACTCCAGACCCTCCCAGCAGTCACACACGACCACCTGCCTTCCCAAAGAGTACCATCACTCAGCAATCTGCGAAAGCCCAGCCTCATAAGAAACTATAGGAGATACATTCATAAACATTTTCAGGTTAGAATAATTCCAAAATCACCCCCTTGCTCTGCCTGACTTGGAGCAGGGATTTGAAATAAGTTTTCTGGCCTTTCAGATAATTATCTTGTCCACCATGCTTGGGAGTTTTTGAGGAAAGTTTTCCTCATCTCCTGTGGAAATACTTCATTTAGTACAAACAACTATATCGATACTGGAGCAATGACTAAAATCTGACATGAAATTTCCTCATTTTTTTCTTTCAGGATCAATGCATACTAAATACATACTATCTCAGTAAAGCTGAAAAGTGTTAGCAAGATGGTCTGAAAACTCTGGATAAATTACAGGTCAGCAGGGATGTCTGTCTTGATGAGGATACAATCGCAAATACTTCAGATCCACACCACAGACCATGTTGCTTCAGGAGCCTCGGTGTGGTTTTAAAGACATGAAACATGCATGAGTATCTCTCTAAAACCTAAGTGAGAGAAGGCTAGAAGTAATGGCATAAGGCATTTAAATTCTGGATTTGTGGAAACAAAAGTCCCATACATACTCAAAGTAGTCAGAATTCAGATTGCTTCATCCTCCTCCTTACACAGACCATGCTCCACAAAAGCTCCTCCGTATTATTTATCAGCCAAAACAATAATAGGTTTGAGAACTACATAGGGAGCACAAACCTATGCTTAGTACCAGCAAAGGATGACAGTCCAAGTAGCTAGTCCATCACAGATTTTCATTGGGACTGTAACTACATATTAAAAACTATGATGGATTTACTTCTATGGCTCATTTTCACTGAGTAAGTGCAAATAAAAAAATAAATGTAATTATATTTGAAAATCTGGGCTCTACCCACTATGGGTCTCATTTTCTAAACATAAATGCAAGCAATACCTTCAAACTTCTTACTGTATTTTGTGAGAGCAAATACATAGAAGACTGAGAAGCAATCAGAAGATACTCTAAAGACTTTTTTCCTTGAGAAGCTAATGTGAGCAAAAAAACCCCAACCTTCTGTAACTTTGGAGAAACATCAATCTCAAACTCCATCAGGATAGAAAATGAAATTATTTCTCACATATAGATATTTGCATTGTGCATTTGCATGTTTTAATTTATTAGGGGTATAGAATAATTTGACCTCAGGGCAAAGTGTGGTTGTCATTCATCTACTGTGAATAAAGTCATAAAAGAGCACTAGTATTTTGTATTCCTCTGCACAATCTATCAGTATTGCCTATTGTGTTTCTAGATGGCAGCTAGTAAGAATTTGTCACTGGAGCTTGCAAGTCAAATGAGTCTTTAACGCCATGACAGGAGGCAAACAAATATTAGAGGAAAACCTGTCACAGAGTTCTACATGACTCACCTCCCTGGCTACTTGCACACCTCATCAGACAGCTCAGCTGCTTCTAACAAAATGCAATAGTATTGTCATGTTTCCCCACATGGCTAAAAGGAACAAGTGTCTTCACACTGCCAGGGTGAGGGAGAATGGAGCACCATCTCTGGCATTCCAAAAAACTAATCAAATAACTGTCATCTTAACAAAATAGCTGTAGGCAGAAGCTATGAAAAATCTACTCCAAAAAGGCTATGCAAATACCAACATACTCTCAATTGACAGGGGACAGGACAAGAGGGAATGGCCTCAAGCTCCACTAGGGGAGGTTCAGGCTTGACAAAAGGAAAGAATTCTTCACAGAAAGGGAATGCAGCAGCTGTGGGCAGGTATCAAGATCAAATGTTAGGCACTAAAACAGTCTCTTGAACAGTCTGGATACTACTCTTTGCTAACCATGGCACTCCTGAGTGATGGCTCTACCTATCTACACATACCTAGACAGGTGGGAGTGGGGTACATCTCACCATGTCTTTATATTTATTAAAAAAATATGGATCTGTACACTTAAATAGGAATGTATCTAGATCTTACACACATAGGTAAGAAAAACCAGAGAAAAGCAAAACTCTGTTGAAAGACAGAATTTAATTCTGAAACTATTAGTTTGATGGGTTCCTTGTTTATTAAAATCAGTCTAAAAAACTGTGATACATAAAAATGCCAAGAGAGATGACTACGTAAAGACTGCAAGTATGCGTACCCCCGAAATAGATACTTAAAGACTTCTGTGTAACTCCATAATACTCTTTTTCAGAAGGATTAAGGCTCAAAGCGTGGTCAGCCAGAAACCTCCCTGAAGCATCTCAATAGTATTACCTAACAAGAAAAATGTACTATTTTCACACTCATTTCTGGGAAAACTTTTTAAAATATTTCAGATCAGAATGAGATGCAATTCTGTTGTTAAGTTTAAGAATTACAAAGACCAATTTCAGCATTTTAATTCCCTCACATATATAATCAACCCCCTGAGCTCAGAGGTCTCATTGCTCTTGCTTTTGCACTGCCTCCTGGGCTTACAGCTTTGTTTCTACAGAAAATAGGTTAATATTCTCTCCTAGCCCCCTCTGATAAAACAGTTTCAACTACAAGGAGCTGCTCAGAGCCGGCACCACAGCCCTTTCCCCAAAAGCGACAGCCATGCTCTTCAAGTGCAATCTGGTGAAAATCCTGCCGAAGCCTATTTTTCTGGTTTAAAATTCCACAAGCATGTATCAGTGTTTTGCTGCCTTGATGGTAGGGTCTATATTTTAAGAAATATATTTACTGAAGAAAACAAGAAGAGTCAGGTGTCTCAGTATTTTATAAAAATCCGGTTAGGCAATTTACCTGGCTATGAATTACACTAGATTTCCTTTAGGAGTGATGCACTGAATGGGAATTACACCAGTCCTCACATAGGTCTTGGAAAAATTAGTAATTTTCTTTAGAATTTTTCTTTTGAACCTTTTCCTAATATCCAATCTGAACTTCCATTCCCTTCTTCCTATTACAGTTCACCAGGGAGAGATCATTCATGCAGCTGGTTATTTCCCATCTCTCTAGCTTATTCAGATCTCTCTGTAAGGTCTCTCTGCCCTAAAGGGAGACCACAGCTCCTCCCAATTTAGTATCATTGGCGAA
Organism: Coccyzus lansbergi; assembly: GCA_033558105.1. Lineage (NCBI taxonomy): Eukaryota > Metazoa > Chordata > Aves > Cuculiformes > Coccyzidae > Coccyzus > Coccyzus lansbergi. Next base: position 613,555 of record JAUMJK010000260.1, on the reverse strand, counting down.
CTTAATGAATATTCAATTCCTGCATCAGGATCATTTATAGAACATTAAAGAATACCAGCTCTAAAACCTGTGGAATCCCACTGGCTGCCAGCCTGATGTAACCTCATTTACTATAAACCTTTGAGCCCAATCTGTTAGTTAACTTTTCACCCAGCGTATTACAGACTTGTCTAGTTGTGTGCTGGATATTTTGTCCAGAGGCAAAGCTAAAATCCAAATCCCCCACATGTACTGTCTTCCCTTGATCAACTAAACGGGTGACCTTGCGTAAAAGAAAACTGAGTCAGTTAGGCAGGACTTTCCCCTCACAAAACCTGCTCGCTATGACTCCCAGTAACCTCTGCAATTTTACCAGTCACTGAAGTGAGACCGACAAGCCTGTAATTACCAGGGTCTTACTCCTTACCCTTCTTGAGACACTAGCCAGCTTCCAGTCATAGAATCATAGAGTAGTTGGGTTGGAAGGGACCTTAAAGATCATGCAGTTCCAACCCCCCTGCCATGAGCAGGGACACCTGGCAAACTTCAATTAAACAGCTATGGAATCTCCCATACTTACAGATGATTTCCCACTACTTAAATGAATATCAAGGAACAGAGAAAAAAACTCACTGGCTCACTCATTTTGTGCTACAACTGAACAAACTCCCTTTAATTATCACCTGTTCCAAAGACCTGGACAGGTGCTAACACCAGTTTTATTTTGCTTCTGAGTCCTGCATGGCGAACATATGCAACTGAACATAAACCAATTGTGACCAAGACATGTGGTATCCATACGGTACTATTCACGGTTCCCTGCTGTCAAAGCAAAGCACATCCTCTAGTACTGGCCAGTGACGGAGCTATCTAGGTCAAACAGTACTTAACCATCTCAGGCTTTTTCCTCAGTAAAGTCATTACACTATAGACAGCTAAATCTGTCTTTTGATGTAGTTCTGTAACGCTCATGAAGAGCTGGGCTTGAGCTACTGCATCAGTGACTGGGATAATCCATGGTGGGAGAGCTGAGTGCTGACGGTACACATCACTCAATTGTAATTATATTCTGCTCAAGATTACGTGATAACGCTTCCAAAGCACGGGCTCAGATCAAAAAAATGAAAGGATTTTTTTTGTTTGTTATTCTCATTTGTCTGTTACCTCCTTCAAGGAGGCTGCATCCCTTGTTTCTAATCAAACAGATGTAAAAGGCCCAGTCAATGGTACAAAGCAAAACAAAAAAAAATACCATCTTTCATCAAGCTACATTTTGCTCAGGAAGGAGTAATCAGACAGCAATCACAGTGCCTGGCCATGGCCCATTTTCTTCTCTTGAAAGAAGCATCTGTAATATGCTGTCTAAGTGTGCAGGCTAAATGGATGTCTCCTGTCAATCATTCCCTTCCTATGCTAGAGCCTGCTGTGCCTGTGGAGCCGATGGAATTAGTAGTTCAATTCTTTCCCAGCCAATGAAGCATTCATATATTTTAGTATCTATTCCTTCCCGTTGCTACAGAATTGAGGGAAAACGACCTTATAGGATATGGGTCACGGGGTGACAAAAATAGGAGGTGAAGCCAGTCACTGGAATAGGCTCCTCCAGGCAGTGGTCACGGCCACAAGCCTGTCATGAGTTCAAGAAGTGTCTAGACGATGCCCTTGATCATATGGTTTAGTCTGAGGTAGTCCTGTGAGAAGCTAGACTTGATGATCCTTATAGATCTCTTCCAACCTAAGATAGTTTATGATTCTATGATAAGTTTAGTGATATGTGACAGATATATCACAAGTCATACTATCTTTCTGGCACGGTATGCACAAATCACCTGTTTTTTTACAATCAATAAGTCTCTTAAGTCATTCAAAAGAGATGCAACACATTTATATTTTTCAGATCAACATGAAACCTTACTCACTGTGTTTAATGAAGTAGGAGGGAGAGGACGTAGAACAACAGAAACACGTAAGCAAAACCAATGTATTTTATTTCTATCAAGTTAGTTTTTCAGTTTTACAATGCCACGCAAAACTTCAGAGAATTGTACCTCTTACAGTTAGTCATCATGGCTACTGAAAATATAAAAAAAATATTTTGAACTTGTTTTAACCTGAAGCTCTTGTGGCTAATAGTTCCTGTAAAGTTCCGCTTCTGCTGTAATTGAACAGCATAGCCACAAGTATTAAAAAGTTATAGGCACTTTCTGTATTAAATTACTAATGTCAGATAAATTACCATGCAGCAGTACAGCACTGCAAAAATATCTCTATAAATTCTGAATATAGAGATTGCCCCTGAAATTTAGGACAGTGCTTGTACATAAAAGTCTACAAACCAAAAGCTGTCAGTGAAATTAGTAAATGGTTGAATGGTCAAAAGTTGTATTAAATAATATTTAATAGACTAGTATACCATACAGTATGAAAATAACTCTTTAGAAAGGTTACAGTGGATATATTCAGTGAATACTTTTGCACTACAGCATTCATATTAAGAACAGAACTGCTGATAGTGGAGACATTTTCTTTGGTACAAAGCACTTAAAACAAAAGTAAGTTGGTTACACATATATGTAAGGCAAGTGCATATCAAGGTAGCCTTGTAACAGAAAGTCCATGATGGCAATGACAGCAATCACTGTGCCGTGTGTTTACAGATCATACTTCAAAATTCTTCTTTGGTGCACGCAGCAACAACAGATATTTTCCGGATCCTTTTTTCATAAGAAACTGCAACTCCTACACCTCTGAAAGCACAATGTGATTCATTGTTTCCTCAAGAGAATTTGGAACTATTGTTTCTTCTGTCATCAGAATTATGTGAAGCTGAGACTGAAAAACAAAAGGAAATGTATAAACTGCAACTTGCTCTGAAATAAAAATGCTACAATGGAAAAAACAAATCTAAAATTTTCTGGAGTTGAGAGTTACTCATAATAGTGAAGATAACTTCTGTAACTAAGAATTCTGCTTTCATATGTAATTCCAGAAAAAAAGGAGACTAAGAAAAAGAAGTCAGTAACATTACCTGAAATGTAATCCATTTCAGCAAAACCAGCAGCAGGCTGCTAGCATACGTCAAATATCTTGATAATATTTGTGAAAATCCATGCACCCCTTTAGCTTCTAAAGTTTTTCATAATGAAGCCATTATGAATAATTTCTGTACTAAAAAAATCTGCTTTCAATTCCCGCAAGATATTAATCAATAAAATCTTATCTGCAGTAAAGTTGTAACCTATCAGGAAAGGAATTCAATAAGTTAATTGACATCTGGATTTGAAGGAGAAAAAATTAATTCTATTTAATTTACTGTTGATATATGAATATCTAATTCAATGTTTATATACGAAGAAATTGGTTGTTTTATTCTGGAGATTAATTTTGAATATATTTCTGAAATTTCATAATTTATTCAAGCTTTTCTTTTGGGAATGGAAAAATAAAGAAGTGGGCAGGAAGGAAGAAAGCAAAACACTTATCATGTCATATTCTGCACTTCTGTAATTTTACAAACAATTCTATCAATCTCTCACTTCTCAAAAATCTGTACTAGGAAGACACATCTAGTATTATGGGACAGCAGCAAACTGCTTCATAAAGCTAACATATCCTACATTCAAAATCTGAGTGCAGCAATCAAATTTCTGGAATTTTTCTCTCCCTCTCTAACTTCTCCCTTTCCCTCTTGCTGTTAGCAAGTTCACATTCTTTTCATCTTTGACATCAAATCACAGAATTTCAAGTTGAAAACCTTGTTTCCTTCATGGAAAAAGAGAAGAAGAAAAAAAGAATGCTCATAAAACACAAATTAGTTACTCTAAAGGTATATCTTAGAGACAGCGATCAAAGCACAAAGGCATTTTACACACTTCTGTCTTCCTAACACATAACAGAATAGGAGCATGTTTGTATCTTTCCTAAAAGATTACTGGAATTCACATTACAAGAGTGATACGTGAAGAATTTTTTTTATTACTACCTCTGATGACCAGCATCATCACTTACTTTTTGCGATCCTTGTCTCTCTTCAAACTAACTATAGGAGTAGAAACAGAAGCATGTGACTGGAGTAATTCAGCATTAGATTTCTTCTCAATAAACATAGCTATTTCATCTTCTAGAACTTTTTTCTTTCTCTCTAATTTCATTTTCACTTCTTGATGCATTAGCATACGATGTTCAAATTTAGTTTGTATCTGTTTAAAGAAAGTACGATAAGATATTATTTCCATCTAGTAACACAAGGTGGCGTTACCACAATATAAAAACCCTCTGCAATGGAACAGAAAAACCTACCTCAACTTGTGTTAAAATTCATAAGAAATTGCAGTTCTCTCCTAAAACTATTAAAACTAAAAAACAGCAATCCAGAAAAATAATATCAAATTTTTCTCATAAAAGCAAAATTGTTCTTATAAAAGGCATTTTTAACGCACACAAAAAGTACAGGTGGAAATCATGAAAGGCATGAAGTGAATGTTGGATTTATGAGTAGATTTTATTATAGGTTTAGATGCCTTTAGCAAGGAAACAATTACCAACAGAAGTATTAAATCAGAATCTGTCAAGTAGAATCTACTTTCCTAAGAGCAAGTGGGTAAGGAATCATATGCATGCTAGTTATACAAGTAAGTATTTTAATACATTTATTATTTTAATATGTATATTAATTACATTTACATATTAATATACACAAGCACAGTAAGTCTGGTTGGGGGAGTTACTTGTTGGCTGCCAGAACTTAATTGCTTTTCTGAAGTAATTGTTCTTTGGTTGTTCTTTTGACATATTAATGGATTTTACTCTCAAGATGCATTTCCATCAGTTGAAACCCACCGTGAACTTGTGCACGACAATCAAAGGGTACTTCACTCTTCCTCACCTCCCATTTTCCTACACAAAGTCTCCTAGAATCCTGTGTTTGTACCTATATATATTGCTGTAATTAAATCTGAATGCAGATATACTTTTATATAAGTCAGACAGGCCGATTTCCATGTTTTGCAAAGAAAGAACTAAGAAACAACTAAGATTATAAATGTAACATGTGCCTGTTCTACACAGTAAAGCTGCCAGATTTTGTAAATATGTCTGTGTTTATGTATGTATACTACTAATTTATTTCTTCCATTACAACCATTAACAGAGGCACTTATAAAAACACATGTACCAATAAAAACATTCAGGGTAGAAGTTTCAAGGTCCTACATGACTGTATATCTTGGGAGATGTAATGCTACACACTGCACCTACAAATTTCCTTGAAATGAAGGATGTGAAAGCAATCTTAAGTACAACAGAAAACCCTGATTTTCTTTAGTTTCCAGATACACATACACACTTCTCAGAGAATAAGCAGAAAAGGTATATGACAAATGTTCTTTAAAAGTGACGGTCACTTTTCCACTTGAGGAACTGAGAAAACTAATATCCATAATTCAACAGCAATATGCAGAGCTCACGAACTGTCTGATATAAATCACAGAACAAAAACAACAAAGTATATCACATACTGTGTAAGATCTAACTGAAGCTATTTTGAATATAGCCATACATTGTTCCAATTAGAAAGACTGAACCTGGTTTTCTCCACAAGTAGGATGGAGGACTTAACAAATTTAGAAAACAAAGTATTAAGCCCTCTTCTTACTTAAAACATCTGAACACCTCACAAACTCCAACACTTTTGCTGGGAGGTTGAGGTACAGAAAAGAATATTAATAAATACACACAGGTTTCCAGTTTCCATCAAAATCAATGGCCTCAAGCTCCGCCAGGGGAGATTTAGGCTAGACATTAGGAAAAAGTTTTTCACAGAAAGGGTCATTGGGCATTGGCTGCCCAGGGAGGTGGTTGATTCATCTTCCCTGGAGGTGTTTAAAGCACGGGTAGGTGAGGTGCTGAGGGGCATGGTTTAGTGATTGATAGGAATGGTTGGACTTGATGATCCAATGGGTCTCTTCCAATCCAGTTGTTCTGAGTCTATGAAAACGGTGTTTGAATAGAAAAAAGAATGACTGTGACAGAGTCTGCTAGAAAGTAAATAAGAAGATCTTTCTTTGCTAGTACAGCTTGATAAGACTAAATCTTCAACAATATATTTAAAAAAAATGTTCCACATACCCAAATATTCGTTAAGGAAGCTGAGAATAGTTGAGATTTTAAAATCAAAATAAGAACAACAAAATGACCCCTCCCCGCTTCTTCTCAACTTCTCAACATGAGAGTTGGGCTTATACTTAATAACTGAATCTGGAGGTCATACAAACATAGATGCCCCCATCTCTTGGGCAGAAAAACAATCCATGGGATTTCTTCCCGAAATCTTGGTTTTCACAGAACAACCCACTGTGCTGCTATGGCATACCGATATTTCTCAGCATACTTGCTACATAAGACAAAGAAACATGCAACCGTTCTATTCATCGCTATTGCATTTCACAGTATCACTTCCTGCTGTACTGACTCATCCCAGTTATGCACCACAGCCTCTAGGCCATAGGCTCCCTGCTTCCAAAAAAAACTACTACCATTTATAGAATGATAGAAACACTTAGGTTGTAGAAGACTTTTAAGATCACCGTATCCCAACTGTAAACCTAACACTGCCAAGCCACCGATCAACGATGCCACTATGCAACATATCTACATGTCTTTTATATACCTCCAAGGATGATGATTCCACCACTCCCATAAGCAGCCTGTTTCAATGCTCGGCAATCGTTTTGGAGAAGAAATCTTTCCTAATAATCAATCTACACCTCCCCTGGTGCAACTTGAGGCTACTTTCCCTCATCCTATCACTCAATTCTTGGGAGAAGAGACCAGCACTCATCTCACTACCACCTCCTTTCAGGTAGTTGCATATAGTGACAAGATGTCCCCTCAGCCTCTCAGACTTAACAGCCCCAGTTCCCTCAGCCACTCCTTGTAAGACTTGTGCTCTTGGTTCCTTGTGTTTAATCAATCTGCTAAACCGATCAATCTGTATAATAAGTCTAATTTTGATTTCAAGCATTACTGCCCTCAAAATATTAGGAAATTATAAATATCAACCAGTAGTAATTTTGCTAAGAACTGTTCCAAAACTCAGCAAACCAATGCAAGACAGACAGGCATGCTTACCTGTTGCTCTGCTTCTTTCAACATTATTTCTTTCTCCTTCACTCTCTGCACAAACTGTTGTCTCATCTCCTCCTCTTTTCTTTGCATTTCAAGGTAGAACTCATGCCTCTTTGCCTCATAGGCTTCCTGCAGACTGAAGTCCAAAAATGTAAGCAAGTCTCCAGCATGCTGCTTTATTCAATATGGAAAACCAACAATCTGGAACATCATTTAAACAATTAATATTCATGTGAAACATAATTTTTTTACAGTTCCCCACATAAAAATTTGTAAAGATACCTAAACAGTATCAATAACTTTATAAAATTTTATTTAAGTAAACAATCCTGAGTAAAATTATTTATGCTTTACAGTTCCTGGGCAATTCACATTACAAAGTAAATAGTACATCTTAAGAATCTGATGCTCTAAAAGACCTAAGTTATAACTTTCTGTCTTTGACCCACAGATACCAAAACTACCAGAAAAAAAAGCCAAGAACTTCTGCATTGTGAAACCTCAGTTTTAAAATAGGACATTACAAACACATTACATCTGGAGCATTAACATAACTAACAAATCAACTATTCCTGTATGTAAAAGAAAATAACAGGACCTTAATAGGACCTTCAAAATATACAGAGCTTTCTTTGTGTAACGTCATGAGGTTCAACAAGGCCAACTGTAAGGTCTGATGCCTGGGTCGGGGCAATCCCTGTTTTCAGTACACAATGAGGGATGATGTGATTGAGAGCACCCCTACAGAGAAGGTCTTTGGGGTGCTGGTTGATGAGAAGCTTGACATAAGCCAGCAATGTGCGCCTGCAGCCCAGAAGGGAAAGCAAATACCAGGCTGCATCAAAACAAGCGTGGCCAGCAGGTCGAGGGAGGCGATTCTGCCCCTCTATTCCTCTCTTGTGAGACCTCATCTGGAGTACTGTGTCCAGTTCTGGAATCCTCAATATAAGGATATGGAACTGTTGGAACAGATCAAGAGGAGGGCTACAAGGACAATAAGAGGGCTAGAGCACCTCCCATGTGAGGACAGGCTGAGAGAGTTGGGGTTGTTCAGCCTGGAGAAGAGAAGGCTCTGAGGAGACCTTATAGTGACCTTACAGTACCTGAAAGGGCGTGCAGGAAAGCTGGGGAGGGACTGTTCATAAAGGCTTGTGGTGATAGAACGAGAGGGAACGGGTATAGACTGGAGAGGGTTAGACTTAGACTAGATATTAGGAAGAAATTCTTCAGGATGAGGGTGGTGAAGCACTGGCACAGGTTGTCCAGGGAAGTTGTGGCTGCCCCATCCCTAGAGGTGTTCAAGGACAGCCTTGGGTAGCCTGACCTAGTGAGATGTCCCTTCCCATGCCAGGGGGTTGGAACTGGTTGGTCTTTAAGGTCCCTTCCAACCCAAACTATTCTATGATTCCAAGTCACAAGACTCCAGAGAGGCAGAATCTGTGGATCAGAGCTGTGCTAATGGTTGCTTCAAAACCAAAAGGATCTGTCCAGAATCTTGTGGGACACAGGGCTTATGAACAGATCAAAACATGGACAATGTTCTAGCTCTTTAACCTGGGACTATTATCTTACATCTTTCATGTCCTCTAACACTTCCTGAGTGCTGACTAGTTGGCCTCTCCCAGTTAAAGTCAGTGTTCTTTGCATGTATCTCATGACATCCATTCTCATGTAAAATCTATACATACCAAATATTTAAATTTGCTTTATATTTTTAATATACATAAAAACTGGTACAAAAGTGTGTAAGTCTCACTTTTTACTGTTCCTATCAAACCAGCTTATAAATTGAAAGATGTATGAAAAAGGACATTTAAAAATTTAATGATTTAGAGAAATAAGAAGCTTAAGCAGCTCTGTTCTGTATAAACATGACTGGGCAGTTTCTCAGTCCTCAAGTTTCTTAATTGTATCCAATATATAATCTAAAGAGAGAGAAAAACCACTAATGTTTGTAAGACCTCAAGGTCAAAGCACTTTTCCTGCTCTATCTTGTTTGAGGAATACATTGTTGCAAAACAAATTTGGAAGAAAAACCCTTTGGTGTTTGTTTGGGTTGTTTGAGGGGGTTTTATCATCTGTGAAGCAACTCAGATCATCCTGAAATCTACCACATGAAACGAGCATGGTTTTCACACGAGTACATTAATGCACACTATCTTAAGTTTAGACACTATCTGTAAAAACAATAAAGCATAGGTTTTTCAAGTGCTAGCAATCTCCCTACACATAGTTTTTGGCCCTGTGTCAGTTGTCCTAGCTAACATATTGCTTGAGGTGCAATGAAGCCACTAAAGCAAATACTAGACTAAGCTAATGTGCTGCAATTACACCTTCATTTCATGACATGGACATCTTTAGACTCAACCTAAGCTAGTTTATCAGGTAAAAGCAATTTTGTCTTGAAACTAGTAAAAGATTTAAAGATCAGACTTTGAAAATACTGAATTAACTACGTAATAAAATTACATGTATAAGGAAGAAGAGAAATAAAAGTGTATTTTTTAAATCACCCATTTTCCCCTGGACTGAACTATTTCGGAAATCACGAAGATAAAATTAAAACAACTTTCCTCTTCTGTGACTGGCATATCAACAACATAATGTTCAAAACAGTCCCTGGATTTAGGAGGTTTGTGGAGGAGGGGAAAGTAGTTCACCAGATCTTAAGCCAATTCTTTCAACGTTATGGCAACCACTGCTCACAGGGAAACACTTTTTCATTTCCTTGAAGATTGGATTCACTGCTTCTCATACAGCATATTATGAAAATCAACTTCACAGGTTTGCTCATTCATCTAGGTTGGACCCCTAGAATGGCAAGCTGTACAAAACCACTTGCAAAATTAAGATGTTAAAGATAATTATTTAAATAGTGTATTCTTATTGAGGTTTTTGAGGAAGGTAAGGGATTGTGAAGAAAGCCTCCACCTTATAACCCATTACATACCTCACAATAGCACTATCACTTACCTTTCTACAGAAGACTGGCTATGACATACAGATTTTCTATCTGCATAAGACTTTTAGAAGTTTAAACATAAAGATGAAAATCAAATATGTCACATTTTTCTAAAGAAAGACTCTGATTAAAGAGAATTCAACTCTTGGTGAAACACAAACTTTGAATAGATATTTACACAATATTTTACAGCTGGTTCATTTAAATTTTAAAAAAAGCTTTCAAATTTGAAAATAACACTTGCAACTTTTTTGCATAACATTTCACTATCAGTGAGGGCATACTGGAAAAAAAAAATTGAAGTTAACTATTTTTAGCATGGTCCCTTGACTCAATGAACTACCTAAATTGATATTAAGTGACACTAAGGACACAGTAGATCTAAATAATTATCATTTTCCCAGTGGAGGCATGAAAAACACTTTGGATGTAGTTCAGTTTTACCGTAAGGAGGTTAAAATATTTAGTGTAAATGCAAAGATCTGCAGTTGGTCAGATGAACTCTATTGCCAAGTAACTTGTTAAGGAAGATGTCTTATGGTCTTTCAGATATCAGGTTTCCATTCTTAGAAAAGACAAAAGTCCTATCAACCTTTCTCTATCTGTGAACTTATTCCCATCACTAAATCCTTCCTGGATTTCTGTAGGCAAGCTCAAAATAGACTGAAAAAGAAAAGTGGTTTCATTCAAGAACTGAAGGTCTGAATAACCCATTTTCAGGGTGAAAACAAGCATGGAATATACGATTGGTCACGTATGGAGAAACGGAGATATTTATGTTACAATTATGTTTAACATACATCAATTACAATGACGAATTGTAATCATAAGCACAGAAAAACAATTAAACCAGAGAACAATCAACATCACAGAATCCAATTTTGCAAGCATATAGCCTGAATATCAACCTCCAGCTTTATTTTTCAACAGACCTTTGCATATTAGTTTGCTTATTTCAAAACAAGAATGCCGTCTTAAGCAACAAAACAGCTTAGATTGGAAAACGGATTTGTAAAATATCCAACTTCAAAACAGTAGTAATCTCCTCCTCCACTGTAAACTTCTAAGCTTACTACGTATGCATATATATTTAGAAGTTTGTTTGGTTGGAAGGACTTTTCATGTCCAGATTTATGTTTTTATCTATCCCCAGTTTTTCCATTCAGGACATCTCAGTAATTATCACTAGTTGAGACTGATATAAAACTAGGAATTCATGTTTCTAGTGGAGAGTTGGATGATCAAAACGGCAGGACCAGATAGTCCACACCCAAAAAAAAGTCCATCTTTACTTTCCAACAACAAAGAAATGCAAATCCCAATTTAAAGTATTAAAAAGTCAAAATAAAAGCAGTTCCTGCATTTTACATCCAATGGATACTGCATAAAGTGCATAAATCACATGCTCCAAAATACTCTGCTACTCATTGACTTAACTACAGAAATTTTGCCATAACAGGTTTTCCAAGCCCATTCCTGAGTGGCTGCTTTTCATGGCTTAGAAATGAAATTATACCTATATGACTAAATTCATCCTTAGATGGTATTCCCTGAAACACTGTACAGTTAATTCTTCATTTTTGAAATGGTTCACCACATGTAATATTTTAATCTGGTATGGTAAATACATGACTGTAGTTCTCATGCCCTTTTGGAATCATATTCCACTATAAGACCAAGCATTTCTTTTCATAAAATAAGTTTTATATATTGTTTTGGCAAGATACATGAATGAGATTCTTGAAATTCTCTATTACCTACTAAGTTGTGGTAATTTTTTATACTGAATTTAAATCAGTAATGGTCTGATAAAATGCCAAGCTCCTAAGTTTCAAAAAACAGTACTTCATTTAGAGGTAATGACTTCCTGACAACAAATGCACACTGGCTGGCCAAGATCTGGTTGGAGCAGAGGTCATATGCTTTTCCTGCAGTCAGAAAACTAACCATGTAATGCCCTGGGGGAGCGTCCAGCCCTTTCCTGACTTTTGAAAATGGAGAGTTATTAGGGCATGACTAATAGACTGTTAATGTAAACCTAATTTTCCCTGGAAATCTGGCTAATGAAAAAGTTAATTCTTAGAATGCAACTGTAAACATATTAAAAAGTTATTATAACACAAATTAGCAAAAAATATAGGATTAGCAAACAGGTAATTTCAGAATTGTACAGAAGACAGTCACTTCAGAAAACAGTATACTATCTTTGTTTTCCCTCCTCATATCTACTAATAAAGATGCAAATATATTTATCTGTTGTGTGCTGAAACTCTCCATGTCTTCCATAAAAAAAAAGTTTGCCAACATGTTTTTTCACATGTGAGAGCAAAAGCCTTTACAGATGTCTGCCCAAAACCTATCTTGTGAAAACACAAGAATTACTGGGTTTGCCTTGTAGTGGTGTAGAATTTTGGATAAATAAACTACTGTTGAACTTTTAAATCAAAAAGAGTGGTACAGAAAAACCACAGGAATTTTTTTCACAACATGCCAAAATGCAGGGCATTTTAGCTACTCAAGTGTCAGTGTTCAAATGCTACAAACCTCAGTGCAGTAAAACCAGCCAGTTATTCAAGTCTAGCAGAAATTTTCTATACTTACATAAAATAACCCAATTCAGATTACCAAATTTAGTATGTAGACAGCCACATCACTTCTCAACATGCATTTTGATTAGTATTTACACAAGTAGCATAAAATTTTAATCATTGGTCATGCACTGCTATGCAGTATGAAATATACTTTAATACTTCACCTCTTAGAATCTATGTGTATAAATTGTAAACATGTTTAATGACAAAGAGGATGACAATTTAATAACACATTTTTGCTGAGAAGAGCAGAATCATCCCTATTCTGAAAGATATTTCAATTTACAAGTCGGCAAAACGGGAAGCACTGAACTTCCTCTATGGAAAGAGATGTTTTCTATCATACTGCTGAGGATGACACTTTTTTATAGTTTCCTCAGTAGCTTCACAAAACACCTTATGAGTAAGGCTACAGTAGTCTGCTAACTACACTACATGCAGATCCTTTAAATACCCTTCCCTTTTTATGGCATCATAAAAATCTCTCCCAAAAAAACCCCAAATGCCTTCTCTTTCAGATCTCAGTGTCATTCACTAAGCCACATAACTAAGCAACAATCACACATTCCAGACTGAGTACAACTTTTCTCTTCCTGTTGCAGTAAATCTGGGGAAAAAAAAATCTTTCTAGATTCTTATGGAACATCTATTTTCATCCTTCCCAAACAATCACATGTTCAACAGCTGCAGTTTACCAAACCTAATTATTAAATTTATTGTCTTGCCAGAAAGCTCTCAATAAACTGACATTTAGCAGGCCATACATCAAAACTATGTGCCAGGGAGAACTTAGCTCTTCTGTATTTCTGCAAGCAAACCATTTCTGAACCAACTTCCAAAGTTTAAAATACTATGATACCTTGATACAAACCTGCCACTTTATATCATCAGTAAAATG